>VDFB02086081.1:284643278-284710369 GCA_007258455.2 Sequoia sempervirens | reverse complement strand
GATTGAATGGAAGGACACATCACATCCACGCCAATCCAAAGAGGGAAGTCACCTCCAAAACCAGTTTTATGTTTCTCCTTCTTGACCACCGTATCGAACTCACAAATTTGTCTTACGACCTCCAGTAGCACTATGTGGTCGGTGGGATACCTGGGCACCAGAGGGAGCAACGGGCATCCATCAATCCTGAGATACAGTGAAAGTGGGGAACCTGATGAACCAGCCCCATAATCTTTAATCAACCCCTAGCCCCATCGGACAATCTGATGTGCTCCGCATTCTGAAGGGTCCGGGTAATGTGCATAGTGAAGGCATCGTTGGCCCTCCTATAATCTCCGTGTCCGAGGTGCAATTCCGGATAGACCTCATAGATAATGTCCTGTCCAATAGCTCCTGCCGGAGTCAGCCCCTTATAGGGATAAGAGATGGCCAGTATATATATAACAAAGGAGGACATGGTGAACTTCTTTCCTTCCAAAACATTCCTCAGTTGCCTATCTATTTCCGCACTGATAAGTCCTGCCCAGTGATAATTCGTTCCTTGGCCTATCTTGTGATCACATGGACCATCCAACTTCCAATACCGGCAGCGGTCCTACACTTCGCCACCGAAGCAGGATGGTATCATAAATATCCGCCTAAACTTCAATCTCGCAACCGCTTTGGGCAATTTAGAGGGTGAGATTTGGGCTTCAAGCCATGAGTTGATAAGTCGTTGAGCCTTTAATCGCTCGTTTTCATAATACGTATGGCAGCGTCAATGTTTAGGGTGCGTAATCGAGGGGAGATCCGCATGCCGAAAAGCTCGCACCGAGGCCGGACTGAATTGCCAACACCGCCTTCAAGATTAACTACCATCTCAGGTGGGTCAGCGCATTGCCTAGCTAATAATACTCCAAAATCAGCTCGTGAACATCGGACCGAGGGAACCCCCGCCACGGTACCAACCCCGAAGTTCATCATCCCTGCCTTAATGCCTTCCATTGGTCCTCTCACCGCTCGGGTTTGAATTCTTCATAACGCCAGGCACCAACGTTGGTATCAGACACATCTGCCCACACGGAAGATATCTTACTCTCTGGGACCTGACTCCTCATGTCTAATCTCAATTTTTCTGTCTCGGAAACTGCAGATGCCCCCGCACCACCTTTGGACTTCCCAGCAGCAGCTTTGCTTGATTCAGCCTGCACATCCAAGAACTATTATTAGAATCTAATTATTAAGCTCATATTCATCCAAAAGGTTAGCATACATCATACAAATCTATTAAAACCAAATGCCAATTGCCAATTTTCCGAGATCCGGAGAAATCAAATAATCCGGGAAAATCGTATAATCCGGGAAAATACATTCGGGGCGGAATTCCGGAGAAATCCGACCCAGACGGACTCCTGCCACCAAAGCACTATTAGCCATGTAAATCATTAATATGCTCGAAATCAAAGGAAAATCATCAATTTTACTCTTTGGCAATCAAGAAATAGGCATCAACAATCACTCCACCAATTCCCTCATCGAAATATACAAAAGAATGCAATCAGACAGGAAATCCGGAAAAATCCGAATGGGACGGACTTTCGCGGACAGCATCAAATGCACCGGAAATTAACTCTGTCCGCGGAATAAAAGGAAACCGGGAAAATCCGGGAGACCAGAAATTCCGCGACAGCCTCGGAAACCCGAAAAATGGCAAAACGTGCACCAACACAGGAGCGACCACAAGATCTTCAATATCAAAGCTCGAATGAACCCAAAACCGACGACAATTACCAGACTCGAATATGCAAAGAGTGTCCAACACTCAGAAGCACTCAAAGGAAGGATCCCATACTTAAAATGACGATGCCCTAAATCGAACAATCACATATCCGCCATTAGAACCAGAGCAAGCTTTTAGGGTTAAAATATCAGTTCGGGATTTACCTAAAAAGCCCTCTAATCCTCACAGGACGGGGAAGCCAACATAAAACGAGGCGAAAGTCATTCAAACACAAGATCAAATCATCGCACTAGCCGAGACACCCAGAAAACCCTAAATTCGCATGGCAACACATCCCACACCCAAAACAATTAAGCAACACGACCCAGACTTCCGCCTAAAGTGTATATATGCAATCAAGCGGATAAACGGAACTCATAGGGCACGAGAGATGGGCTTCAAATAAAAAAAACGGATCAAACCGACTGAATAAATACGACACCCAAAGTCAAAATATGAGCCGACCCCAAAATTTAACAACGCCCAGTACAAGAAAATCTCAAATCACCATGCAAACAAACGGAAGGGCGACGAGTACATACCATGGATCAAGACGAGCAGAAACCGAGCTTGGAAAATCAATCCAGGTGACAACACGTCCAGGCAACGGGATACTGGCAGCAACACTCAAGCAATCCACGCGCAAACAATCCAAGACCAAACCCCAAAGCTCAAACGAAAGTTCCGAATCGCCAGAGCAGAAAACAAGGAAGCAGTCGAAGTTAGAATGAATCAGAAAACGCCCCAAATTCGCCCTTATACCCGTCTGAACCAAGATACCTCAGCCATTAATGCGCGAAAAGACGTTTCTGACAAGTCCGGAAACCCGTGCCCCAAGTGGAATTTCGGAAAATCCCAGAATGCGCGGAAACACAGACTTCGCGGAAATGCAAAAACCGGGGAAATAATGAGGACCGGGATTTTGACAGAATCCGGGAAAATCCGATAGGACCGGAAAATCCCGAAGTTAGGAAAAAACCCGGAATCGGAGAATCTGGCCAGAAACAGACAAGGAACCAGGGACGGAAGAATCCGTCGGAGACGGAAAATCCCGGATCCAGGTGAAAACCCGGATTTGGCCAAAAACTCAATTTCGATCAATTGCAATCTTAGGGCAAGGGCAAAGCCAGCAAGACCAACATGTCAAGACCCTAAAATGATAAATCCAATAAAATCAAAGGTCAAAGACACCAAAAAGAGAGGGTCCCCACTCCCAGTGGGGCGTGTGTGCAAAAACTGCACAACAAATGGCGACTCCGCTGGGGAAATGCTCCTAAGCATTTCGATGACAAACTGGAATCAAGAACCCAGAATTTCTGGTTTCAACTCTGATACCTAGCCACCATCCTCAGTTAAAACAAAGAAACTCCCAGACATTCAGACATTCCTATACCAGGGTCCAAGTGTGTGCAGGTGCATATATTACCCACCTTCAGTTGCAAAGAGCCAGACTTGGTACGAACAGGCTACGTAAGGATTCTGACCCTAAAAGTAACCTGGATAGAGCCTCGCTGCCAGTCAGGCGTTCATAGCCCCGACGAGGTTATCGCTATGATCCTCCTGAACATAGCTCTACTGCCAGCCAGGCGTCTATAGCCCCGGTAGAGATATTCAGATCCCCCTGATGAGTTGAATTCGAACCTCAAGATTTTCAATATCCATTTCTTTTCTTTTGCTTCTTTTCTTTTCTTTTTTTTTTTATACGAATATTTCTTTTTACTCATCTTATTCAACCTGTGAACAGTGAAGTTCACACTCAGGGCTGAGAACCACAGTGGCACTAGAGCAGAAAAAGATTTTTCACCTGTCCAGACCTTGTAAGGACCTTTTACGACTTCAGGTATATTTAAAGATTAAAGGTATAAGACCCCAATACATTCCTGTGCAGAGTGACCAGAAAATCTTCGCCATACCACACGGACAAATGACAAAGGCAACGGAATTCATACCATAACATTCTGGAAAAAGATTAAAGTTTGTAAGGGAAATATCAGAAACATTAGACCTGTTTTGCCACCACTATCATACAGATACACCCACAATCCCACAAGGAGATAAGACCAAAAGCAAGAGCAACGCAAAGCAAAACAAACAAACCAAAGCAAACCTACTCTAACCAAACAAAACCAGCAAAACGAAAGGGAAACCTACCCTAACCAAAACAAACAAACAAGCAAAGAAAGCAACCTAACTAACTATTTACAGGGGAAAGAGCTGAGAACAGCTCAAGACTGGAAATAATGTTTAAGATACTGCCCATTAACAGGCAGTGGCATGTCCTCTCCCGTGAGAGTCCTCAGACGGAAGGCATTATCTCCCAGAATTTCAGCAATTTGGTAAGGACCAAGCCATAATCTGTCAAACTTACCATGGCTACCCTTCTGATCATGCGGCTTATCCCAATACAGAACAAGGTCAGAAATCCTAAAGGCTTTGACCTTAGCTCTCCTGTCAAACCATCGCTTGACTACCCCCTGATGTTTGGCGAATCTTTCAAGGGCATTATCCCGTTTTTCTTCAAGATGCAACAACTCAGCTAATCTCGCTTCCCTTCTATCACCCTCATCATAAAACTGGTTGATAAACTGCAGGGTTGGGATTTTAAGCTGGATAGGGAAGACTGGTTCCAGACCGTACACTAAATGATAGGGAGAGGTACCAATGGAGGATTTAACCCGAGTACGATCTGCCCAAAGAGCAAACCGGAGCTGGGTGTGCCAGTCTTTTGGGTTTCTATCTAACAGTTTTCGGATGACAGTCAACAGGTTCTTGTTAGAGGATTCAGCTAGACCATTCCCCTGAGGATAATAATTGGATGCAAATTTGACAACAATGCCATGATCAAAAGCCCAGTTTGAAAATTTCAAAGATGCAAAGGCAGGACCATTATCACACACAACAGCGAAAGGACATCCAAACCGATTGAGAATGGCAGATTCTAAGAAATCGATTACTACTTCTGATGTACACTGCCTACAAGCAAATGCTTCAGTCCACCTTGTAAAATAATCAGTAATGGTGAGAATATACCTGTGTCCAGCAGAAGATGGTGGATTGATGGGGCCGATGAAATCCATACCCCATTGAGCAAAAGGTTTTACCTCAATAACAGACTGGAGCGGGAGCGCTGCACACCTTTCCCGTGTCGCTGCAGCTTGACAAGTGTGACAGGTCCGAACATGATGATGAACATCCTTGAATAGTGTAGGCCAGTAGTATCCCGCCCGTAAAATCTGGTTCGTAGTAGCAATAGCAGAACCGTGACCGGTGCCATATTTCTCATGAAACTCATTTATTACTCTTTCTGCTTCCTGTTTTCCAAGGCATCTTAAGTAAATACCTTCGTGATTCTTCTTGTATAGGACGGCTCCTTTCAGCATGAAACCATCACTTTTCAGTCTCAAGGCCCGCCTCTGTACTGCATTTAAACGATCAGGAGCTCGCTGATTCAGCAAATAATAAACTATATCGTCATACCAGCCATCCGGTGAAACCGCTCCAACGTCATAATTACAGACAGACAATTCAGGACCTATCTCTGCCATGGTCTGGGTGAGTCCCTGTCCTCTTACCAGCCTCATGGGCTGGATCTCAATGTCATACTCCTGTAGCATGGTTACCCATTTAGCTCTGCGCTCCCCTAACTCATTCTGCATCAGCAATAACTTAACTGCAGAATCAGGAACAATTGCAAACACCTTGTTTCTAAGGATATAGTGCCTAAATTTCTTTACTGCTCGAACAAGGGCATATGCCTGCTTCTCCACACATGGGTATTTCAACTCAGCATCCTTCAATGGCGCGCTCATGAAAGCGATGGGATGCTCATTCCCCTCATCAGACTTTTGTGTCAGCATTCCAGCACATGAGTGGTCTGAAGCAAAGGAATAAATATAGAACGGTTTACTATAGTCTGGACTCACCAACACTGGAGCGTCAGCAATGGCTCTCTTAATCTCTGCAAAGGACTGCTTTGCTTCTGTGGTCCACTCGATCTTGGCATCTTGTCTTAACATGGCATTTAGTGGCTTGACAATCTCAGCAAATCCCGTGATGAATTTCCTGACAAAATTAATCTTACCAAAGAAAGACTTCATCTCTTTCTTGCTGGCAGGCGGCTGAATTCTTAGGATGGCTTCCACCCTCTCCGGATCTATAGCAATGCCCTTTTCTGATATCACATGGCCCAGCAGTTTGCCTTCTGTAACTCCGAAGATACACTTCTTGGGATTCAAAGAGATGCCGAATTCCCTGCACTTCTGGAACACCTTACGCAGATCTGAGATATGATCCCCTCTGTTTTTGGAGAAAACAGTCAGATCATCCATGTAAATGATAATGCACTTTCCTATGATGTCCTTGAAAGCGATATCCATAGCTCGTTGAAACGTGGCTCCTGCATTGATAAGCCCGAATGGCATCCTCCTGTAGGCGAAAGTTCCCCACTTGGTTGTAAAGGCAGTCTTGTGCCTGTCCTCATACTGGACCATCACCTGATTATATCCTGAATAGCCGTCCAGGAAGGACATCATCTGCGATCCATTAACCACTTGCAACACTTCATCCAACGAGGGAACCGGATAATTATCTTTTTCAGATGACCTGTTCAGATTTCTGAAGTCAACACAGAGTCTAATTTCACCGTTCTTTTTTCTAACTGGCACCAGGTTTGCCACCCAAGTAGAATGCCTGACAGGAAATATAATTCTAGCGGAGAGCAGTTTCTGAACTTCCTTCTGTATGAGGGGCTCCAACAGCGCATTAATAGGTCTCTGCCTCTGTCTAAAAGGCTTAGCCCCTGGCTTGAGAGGTATAGTGTGAGTTATGATGGATGTATCGTAAGTCTTCAAGTCTCCATAACCCCAGGCCACTATGTCTGGAAAATCGTATAAGGCCCTGATTATTTCCTGTCTTTCTTCAGGTGTACAAACCTTACCAATGAAAACATTCTTCACATCTTCTCCAGTGCCTACATTGTGAGTGTCACACTGCCCACTGATAGACTCTTTCTTAGATTCCTGTTCCTGATCTCTGATTTTGTCCATATCGAAAATCCTCTCCAGCTGTACCATTCCTCTTGGAATAGTATTGGACTTCAAGTTTAGCACACCTTCCAGATCCAATTCTGCTTCCTGAGGTTCTGTTTCGTCAATGATCTGTGAAGCAAAAACATCAGTGTTCGTGATAAAGTCAAGGATATGCTTATCATCCTCAAACACCTGAAAATTAGTCACATTGTCAGGGACTGACGGGACAGGAGTTAATTCAACAGTAAACTTCTTCAATCCTGACAAAGACAGGGGCTGCAAAGTACTGGCCGCTTGAGCTAGAGAATCAGCAGTTTGATTCTTCTTCCTTGGGATCAATTGGATATTAAAAGCGTCGAACCCCTCAATGAGGTCCCACACTCTATGCCTATAGTTGGTCATTCTCCTGTCGTGGCAGGCATACTGCTTTCTTACTTGTTTGACCACTAATTCTGAGTCACCAAAAACTTGTAGGACCTTGACCTTTTTCTTGAGTGCCATAAGGAGTCCGAGAATTAAAGCTTCATATTCAGCCACATTATTTGTACAATGAAATTGGAGTCTATGAGCTGCGAAGAAACTCTTACCTCTGGGACTTATCAATTCAAATCCAGCTCCAGCCCCTTGCTTGGACTTAGATCCATCAAACTTGAGAGTCCAGTACTCCGCAGCGGTGGTCTTCTTCATTTTGTCTCTTGGTTTATCAGTAATAGAGGTTTTCACAGCCACAACAGGTTTCTGATTCTCAGACTTTGCCTGCAGACTCTGTTCATCTGTACCAACTTCCTGAGATGGATTTATGCTTTTGTACACTTCTTTCACTGCTGTCTGACACAAGCAACACTCCAATTCTGAGTGAGAAGCATTGTGAACTCTGCACCAATTCGGCAAGAGTAACTCCTTAAAACTTGTCCTCCTTCCCAAGTGAGTTTGATTTTCTACGCATTGCTTAATGAAATCCTGGAAGTTGTCCAGTAAGCTGATCTGTCTATCCTCAGATTCTTCTTCTTCCTCAACTGATTCTGTTAGGGCTTCAACAAGACTGGACCCTGTTTCAGCGTCCACTGGCATCGTATGCAACATCAGCACCTCTTCTACATCTAATTCTTCATATGGGGCGGTCAGCAAGTAGTTTCCCATTCCAGCTTCTGATATGAGAACCTCGGTCGAAGTCTTTTGGTATTCTGTTATCATGTACTTCATTCTAGGCTCCCTCTCAATCCTTATCTGATTGGGCACTCCCTTCCAGGGAAGCCACATGTGAGAGTGGTCGGTGGACACATATCCATTCAGGGCCTTGGTGAAATCTCTTCCTAGGATCAAACCATATGCATCAGGAATATCAGCCACCTGAATGTTAATAACCTGTTGAATTCTCGGATCAGAAGCTATCTGCATCTGGATCATGTTGAGTTCTCCTACCACACTCACCTCAGTTCTATCCAACTGAGTGACCTTCTTCTGGGAATCGGCAGGTGTAATTCCTAGAGCCCTACAAACTCCTAGAGGCATCACGTTGGTGGAAGCACCAGAATCTAACAAGCAATTGTGAAGGTTCTTACCAAAGATTCGGACTGAGATCAGAAAGGGTGGAGTTTCTGTCTTTCCTTGAAACAAGGTGGGTTGAGTATCCACCTGGGCTACTTGAGTCCTATCCTTTTCTTTTCCCTTATCTCCAGGTGGTGGGTTGATCCGATTTTGGGTCTGATTTTGTGTGTTTATAGACTGAAAACTGGAAGTCTGGCCGACATATCCACTAGAAGACTTATCCAATAACTTCAAATTTGCATCATAGGTACCTAAGACAGCCTTCCTAATTGCAGGAAATCTTAATAACTCAAATGCAGAAAGATTTACCTTTAATTTCTTGAATTCCTCTGCAACGTATGAAGCCATCTGCTCCTCACTCATATCAGTAAAGACTTCCTTAGGTGGTTCCTCCAACTTGTCCTTGCCGGCTTGAACAATCTTTTCCTTTTGTGGTTCAGCCTGAGCTTGTCTGTCTTTCGAAAGGTACTGCTTGGAGACATGTGGATAAGATGGATTGTTGCTGGCATTAGGATCCGGAGGGGTACTGAAGTTGTTGGGAGGAATGGAGGTGGTGAACGGTCCTCCAGGCTGTGGGCGTCTATGAGGCATATCCCTCAGTCCCTGTCTCTGAAACATCTGTACTTCTTCAATATGAACTTCCTCCTGATCGAGGGGGCCATTATCATTTATTTCTTCGTTAAATAGCCGAGCAACCTCATCTCCATTACAAATCTGGTCTGTTTCATCCTCATGGGAATCGGGTTCCTCTGGTACATTTTCTTGGATGGCTGGAAAAGGAGCATGATTCAATACCAACACAGGAGAATCATAGGAGTTAGAGGGAACAATCTCTTGTGTATTCACATTGTTTTCCACCTCATACTGAAAGATAGAAGCAGCAGTTTGGAATTCTGGACATTCCAATTCTGAATGCTGGCTTGTCTTATGGAGTCTACACCACCCAGACAAGGCCGCTTCTGCCAGGTATACTCCAGTAGGAGGCTTATCTTGACTGACTGGTTGGTTTGCAGACTGATTAACAACCTGATTAGCTGGCTGATCCAACGGGGTAGGAACTCCCCCATTATTGGGCCCTGTATTCCAAGTTCTGTTCTGTCCTTGTGGTGACCTTTTATCAAATCCTGACCCACTTCCTTGGCCTCTGTCAAAATTCTGCCTCCTTTCGTTATTGAAACCTCTGTCATTGTTATAACCCCTATCCTGGTTATATTCCCTATCATTGTAGAACCCTCTGTTATTACGCTGTCCCCTGTCAAAGTTCTGTCCTTGTGAAAACTCCCTGTTCTGATTAGATTGCATCCCCTTCTGAGCAGCTTGCAACTGACTATTCTGATTTCTCAAGTAAGTCACTTCCAGATTTAACTTCTTTATTTGTTCGGCCATTTCATCAATCCTCTCCCTATTAGGATCTTGGTAGGGGATCTGGTTCGGGTTACTCTGAGGGGGAATAGTCATTGTGGCGGATCCCAAAGACTGGTGCAACACCTCAGAATTCTGCAGATAAGCAGGGAAGCTATTCTGCTGTGGCTGATACATGGGTTGGTTCACTTGTTGTTGGGGGAAGTTTGTCATAGGAGAGATTTGGTTCATGGGATGACCAGGGTGTGGTACTATGGGTAATTGGGGAACTGGGTTCATAATTGGGGTATGATTGGTGAGGGCCTGATTTACTGCCTGAATCTGGTTAGGATGTGCAACTGGTCCCAGGGAAGGCAATGGCCCAGTCAAGTGTTGCCTTAGGTCTGTGCTGAGCTTGACAGCCTCTGTATAAGCATTAGTTAGTGTGTCTGGAGGGTTAGGTCTCCACTTCAGGAAGGTTGCTGTCAAGCTATCCAGAGCTTCATAATAGACTCCCAGGGCCGTATCATCATCCAAAACGTATGGGTCTTGCAACCTGGTGAATGCCCGGTGAAACCTATTATTGAAACTGGCTATCGGCTCATTAACCTCTCTCTTGACTTTGATGAATTGTAGATATAACTCGTTGGCACTAATGGGTATTCGAAATTTTTGTAAAAAGGCAGTCTCAAGGTCGTTCCAATTAAGAATTGAACCAGCAGGAAGATGATTATACCAGTAAAAGGCCTCTTCTCCTAGTGAATAGGGAAACAGCCTGCAAGCAACATCCTCATGAACTATCCCCCTGTCCTTGAGACAGGTTTGGAAAATCCTTAGGTGCTCTTCTGCAGTCCTGTTCGGGTCATTAGCATGGAATTTGGAACAGAAGTGCTCGGGGTTTTTGGGCATAACATTGTAGGCTTGGAAGAATAGGGGCGATGGATTGTTGGCAAGGAAAGCCATTGGTAAAAGTGGGGGTGGTGGTGGTGGTTGATTATTGACAGGCTGAGGCTGTTGGACAGGAACGGCCTCAGGAATGGGTATAGCCCCCACCTCAGGATGTGAAGATGTGGATGATACTGGTGAAGGGATAGGTGATGATGATTCTCCCCTTTCTCTAGTCCTCCTTGACCTATTGGGAAATTGAAGTTCTTCTAAATCTTCCTCTCTGGCGGTGGACCTGGTATTTCTCCTATATCTCTCTGGAGAGATAGCGTTCAAGAAACGATCCAGTGTGCTCATTCAGGCCCTCCTTCTAGCGCCAATCTGTTGATGGTGTTTTCTGCACAGCAACAACTCAGACAGAATACAAAATCCTATCTCTCTTGAAAGGTAATCTCCAATAATGAATTACTGAAAATCACCCCAAGGTCTCTCGGGTGTTAGGTCATAACAATGCGTAAAACAACTCAGATGAAATGTGAAATTGCTGGTAATCACAATCGGACCTTACTACAAGCAAACTAAACCTTTTCCATTTACCAGATCTAACAATATGATGGTCTTGAATCCTAAATCTAACCGAATAACAAAGAAATTGCAAAAGATAGGGGTGCAGGGAAGGTAATAAAATCTAAATTATTGAACAGACAAGCAATGCAAATGACATATATTTGGAATGGACCTATCTCAAATAACCAATTCCTGTTCGACCCACAAGGCAATCTCTACAAGAACAGTGCAATCTTCTGAGGAGTATAAATTTTCAAATCATAGACTTGCATCTACAACCGAACTTAAGCACATTTGAATATATATGGTCCAGGTTGACTTCACCAGCCTACTACAATCAGATAGTTACTGGGAGTGTAGACCAAAGATAGCTACCAACATTCCAAATATGAAATCACATACACCATTTATCTAACTAAACTAATTTATTTCTAAATAATAAACCCTAGATCTTCAAGCAATGTGAAAGATAGAACAAAAGAACCATGCAAGATGAGATAACACAAAGGATTCCACCAGGAAAACCACAATGTCTCCAATTGTATTAATCATCAAATACTGCAACAATTTCAACTGTTCTGAATATGATATCTGCTTTAAGAAATTCTAAAACTCTAACTATTGCTCTTGCTAATCTCTACTATCAAAATCTTCTGAACTGTTACAATAAGGCAAAAATGCCTATTTAACAATTTTCCCAGAACATGTCGGCCCAGCCAAACATTTTACAATAAAGATAATAACAAAACCGCCAAAACAGGTCGGCCAGGGAAACAAACTAAGGCACACATTTAATGCCATCATCCAAGTCGGCCAAGGCACAATCCCCAAGGAAATCCGGTCCAATGCATGCCCTATGATAATAGGGAAGCACAAATCT
This sequence comes from Sequoia sempervirens, assembly GCA_007258455.2. Classification (NCBI taxonomy): domain Eukaryota; kingdom Viridiplantae; phylum Streptophyta; class Pinopsida; order Cupressales; family Cupressaceae; genus Sequoia; species Sequoia sempervirens. The sequence continues at coordinate 284,698,362 of VDFB02086081.1, read as the reverse complement.
CGAGATAAACACTAACCGCTGCTTCCCTTGTCCTTTCTCCGCGCTGGTGACCCTTGGACCCTCAAGAAAACTCCTTCCAACTCAGCAACAGGTGGCAATGGCAAAACTTTGAGCCGGCATTTAATTGACTCAATCCCCTCATTGGACCGCTCAATGGTCCCCTTCCAATCCTTTCTGCTGGTCAGGTATCTATCTATCACTGCCAAATATGTAGCCGCATCATCAAGCATATGGCCAGTGACAACCTCATCAGAATCCGGGGCATAAACCTCATGCCACCATTCCTTCAATTGATCCAAACTCAGGTACTTGGGAGCTATCTTATTCCTCCCTGTCATCACTTCAAAAAATGCAATGCAACCATCATAGATTGCAGTAAGGTCGGCATCAATGGCTTTTCTTCGTTTCTTTATCTTTTTCAGGGCTCCCTGCCTGATCTGTAATGCTTCGAACCATTCCCACGGTTCATCCAACCTGGAAGAGGGAAGAATTCCATCCCTGCCCAATTGTTCCCTGCCATGTCCCAGAATAACCTTTGTCTTCTGCAACAGAGAATCGACATCATTCATATCCTGAGAAAGGATACTTTCCATTAGCTCTTTTCTTTGGACTGCATCCTTGCCAACTGACAGGATCTCCTTAATAGCTTCATCTCCTTGTGTCCGAACACTCATCAACCAGTCCATGGCAGCTTGTGTGGAAGCCTTCATCTTCTCTATACCAGAAATTGTTTCCTTCGGCAGAAATCCGGGAGTAGAAGAGGAGGACGGATGGAGGGACTGTAGAGGTTTCATGACCTCTTCTAAGCTTTTCCTCAACCTTTCATTTTCCCTTTTCAATTCCCTCTTTGTCTGAGTCTCCTTCCTCAACCTATCCAGAATCACAGCACTTGACCCCTCGAATTCCTCAATGTCTTGTTCTAGGGAAGCTGGCCCAAGGTTAATGGTTTGGACACTGTAATCCTGGCCTATTACCTCCTCCCTTGTTTTATCTGCAGCAGGGGTGGCGATGTGTACTACACGGTTATGCACCTCATCCCTTTCCACCCGGGAAATTATCTTAGCTGCCTTCTTCTTTTTCCCCTTTCCAATCTGAGATAACATTGCATCCCAGTCGAGAGGAGTGTCTTCTACTATCACCTGTTTCTTCCTTGCTATTTCTTTTTCTAACCAGTCCGGGGCTACAGGGTCCGTCCGGATTCCTTCTGTGTCAGTTTTCCCCGGGTCTTCTGTGGCTTTCTCCTCTTCTGTTACTGCCACCTCGACTTCTCCTTCTTCTGTTGCCTTGTCATCATCCTTCTCTGGGGGGTGTTCACCTTGGTCCATCTCCTCAAATCGCAACTCAGGAAGCACCGGCGATGGAGTTCCAGCGGGGATGCTCTTCTCTGGTTCTGGAGATCCGCGGCCCTTCTCACTCTCCGGAGAGTCCTCGTATTGTACCAAGGGAGAAGTGTGCCCTTCTTCTGTCTCTACCTCGAGCCCGGCAGCCTCACTGAATAATGCCCCTTCCTCAAACGGCTCTGCTTCTCCGCTGATTTCCTGCTCATCCGGATTTACCGGTTCTGTTACACCCTGCGGAGGAGAGACAGGTCTGTCCTGTTCAGTGGCTGGCAATATTGGAGAAGAAACCTTCGGCTGTGCAGCATCCTTTGGGGACGGAGTTCTGGATCTTCTGGTGTATACTTTGGTCTTCTCCCCTCCGGAACTTTCTACATCCACAACCGGAGGCTCATCTTCCGAAGTCGTTTGGCCTTTCTTTTTCGCCACCCTTGTAGTTCTGGCCTTCTTGGGCGGTGGAGGAACATCCTCCTCCTCAGCTTTCTCCACCTCCTCCTCGTCCGAAGACCTGCTGATAGTCAGGGTCTTCCACCTGCGTTTGCCGATAGGTTTCCTTTTCGCTGCAGGTTGAGTCCCCTTAGGGCTTCTGACCTTGATTTTGAAAGGAGAGGCTTTGGCTGTTTTCCCTTTGGGGTCCTCTTCCCCGGATTCCTCTGAAGTGGACATGGGGTTGAGATTCCCCATCAGGTCGAAAGTGAGGGGAACATTGGCATTTTCCAACACCCAGACCTCATGTTTGATCCAAGCAAAGGTATATTTTAGCACCGGAGCCATTAAGTCCTCCAACTCTGTCACCTCAGGCTCATTCCAGTCAATATCCGCTACTGACCTATCCTTGATGGGCTCATAGACATGGTCCTGGACCAATTTTCCATCATCCTCCAGCTGATCTGGAATCAGCTTCACATTGTACTGCCTAATTGCCTCCACTGGCAGCCGGGAATACCTTTTCCTTCGTGCATCAAGGTCATCCTTGATGTTGACCCAGTAGTCTTCCAAGTCCTCCTTGTGCCTGTATTCCCGGGTAGCCCTTTTCTGTGCCCCTCCGGTGATGTCAAAATTCATTCTCTTTGAATGGAAAGAGAATCCATAGGCTGCCAATTCCTCACCTGCAGTATGAGCTGATTGAATGGAAGGACACATCACATCCACGCCAATCCCAAGAGGGAAGTCACCTCCAAAACCAGTTTTATGTTTCTCCTTCTTGACCACCGTATCGAACTCACAAATTTGTCTTACGACCTCCAGTAGCACTATGTGGTCAGTGGGATACCTGGGCAATCTGTAGGGAGCAACGGGGCATCCATCAATCCGGAGATAAGTGAAAGTGGGGAACTGGATGAACCAGGCCCCATAATTCCTAATCAACCCCCTAGCCCCATCGGACAATCTGATGTGCTCCGCATTCTGAAGGGTCCGGGTAATGTGCATAGTGAAGGCATCGTTGGCCCTCCTATAATCTCCGTGTCCGAGGTGCAATTCCGGATAGACCTCATAGATAATGTCCTGTCCAATAGCTCCTGCCGGAGTCAGTCCCTTATAGGGATAAGAGATGGCCAGTATATATATAACAAAGGAGGACATGGTGAACTTCTTTCCTTCCAAAACATTCCTCAGTTGCCTATCTATTTCCGCACTGATAAGTCCTGCCCAGTGGTAATTCGTTCCTTGGCCTATCTTGGTGATCACATGGACCATCCAACTTTCCAATACCCCGGCAGTTTTAAGTCCGGCCACCCTGCTCAACAGTGTGATGGCATCATAAATATCCGGCCTGAACTTCACCCTGTGCAACTGTTTGGGCAATTTAGAGTGGTGAGACTTGGGCTTCTCAAGCCATGAGTTGATAAGCTGTTGAGCCTTAACTGGCTCGTTCTCATAATACGTGCGAGCAGTGTCAATGTTTAGGGCGCAGACCGAGGGGAGATCCGGCATGCTGAAAGCTCGGGCAATGGAGGCTGGACTGAAATTTGCCAACACCCGCCCCTCAGTACTAACTACCATCTGTGTGTCAAAGGCGTACTGCCTAGCACACTCCAAAATCAGCTCGTAACACTGGACTGCTGGAGGGAACCCTGCCACGTGCACCAACCCTGAGTTCATCATCCCTTGCCTCAATGCCGATTGGTCCTTCTCAGCTGTTCTCTGTTTGAATTCTTCATAACGCCAGGCACCAACGTTGGTATCAGACACATCTGCCCACACGGAAGATATCTTACTCTCTGGGACCTGACTCCTCATGTCTAATCTCAATTTTTCTGTCTCGGAAACTGCAGATGCCCCCGCACCACCTTTGGACTTCCCAGCAGCAGCTTTGCTTGATTCAGCCTGCACATCCAAGAACTATTATTAGAATCTAATTATTAAGCTCATATTCATCCAAAAGGTTAGCATACATCATACAAATCCATTAAAACCAAATGCCAATTGCCAATTTTCCGAGATCCGGAGAAATCAAATAATCCGGGAAAATCGTATAATCCGGGAAAATACATTCGGGGCGGAATTCCGGAGAAATCCGACCCAGACGGACTCCTGCCACCAAAGCACTATTAGCCATGTAAATCATTAATATGCTCGAAATCAAAGGAAAATCATCAATTTTACTCTTTGGCAATCAAGAAATAGGCATCAACAATCACTCCACCAATTCCCTCATCGAAATATACAAAAGAATGCAATCAGACAGGAAATCCGGAAAAATCCGAATGGGACGGACTTTCGCGGACAGCATCAAATGCACCGGAAATTAACTCTGTCCGCGGAATAAAAGGAAACCGGGAAAATCCGGGAGACCAGAAATTCCGCGACAGCCTCGGAAACCCGAAAAATGGCAAAACGTGCACCAACACAGGAGCGACCACAAGATCTTCAATACCAAAGCTCGAATGAACCCAAAACCGACGACAATTACCAGACTCGAATATGCAAAGAGTGTCCAACACTCAGAAGCACTCAAAGGAAGGATCCCATACTAAAATGACGATGCCCTAAATCGAACAATCACATATCCGCCATTAGAACCAGAGCAAGCTTTTAGGGTTAAAATATCAGTTCGGGATTTACCTAAAAAGCCCTCTAATCCTCACAGGACGGGGAAGCCAACATAAAACGAGGCGAAAGTCATTCTAACACAAGATCAAATCATCGCATTGGCCGAGACACCCAGAAAACCCTAAATTCGCATGGCAACACATCCCGCACCCAAAACAATTAAGCAACACGACCCAGAATTCCGTCTAAAGTGTAAATATGCAATCAAGCGGATAAACGGAACTCATAGGGCACGAGAGATGGGCTTCAAATAAAAAAAACGGATCAAACCGACTGAATAAATACGACACCCAAAGTCAAAATATGAGCCGACCCCAAAATTTAACAACGCCCAGTACAAGAAAATCTGAAATCACCATGCAAACAAACGGAAGGGCGACGAATACATACCATGGATCAAGACGAGCAGAAATCGAGCTTGGAAAATCAATCCACGTGACAACACGTCCAGGCAACGAGATACTGGCAGCAACACTCAAGCAATCCACGCGCAAACAATCCAAGACCAAACCCCAAAGCTCAAACGAAAGTTCCGAATCGCCAGAGCAGAAAACAAGGAAGCAGTCGAAGTTAGAATGAATCAGAAAACGCCCTAAATTCGCCCTTATACCCGTCTGAACCAAGATACCTCAGCCATTAATGCGCGAAAAGACGTTTCTGACAAGTCCGGAAACCCGTGCCCCAAGTGGAATTTCGAAAAATCCCAGAATGCGCGGAGACACGGATTCCGCGGAAATGCAGAAACCGGGGAAATAATGAGGACCGGGATTTTGACAGAATCCGGGAAAATCCGATAGGAACGGAAAATCCCGAAGTTAGGAAAAAACCCAGAATCGGAGAATCTGGCCAGAAACAGACAAGGAACCAGGGACGGAAGAATCCGTCGGAGACGGAAAATCCCGGATCCAGGTGAAAACCCGGATTTGGCCCAAAACTCAATTTCGATCAATTGCAATCTTAGGGCAAGGGCAAAGCCAGCAAGACCAACATGTCAAGACCCTAAAATGATAAATCCAATAAAATCAAAGGTCAAAGACACCAAAAGAGAGGGTCCCCACTCCCAGTGGGGCGTGTGTGCAAAAACTGCACAACAGGAGGCATCCTCCCATGTTGTTGAAGTCTCATCATTGGGGTCCCACTGGACCCGCACCTACTCAATTTCCTTTCCTCTAAGGGAAAGTCTCTAGTGTTGCAGCATGACCACAGGCTCGAGTGCCAGCTTCCCGTCCTCGACTTGTAAAGCATTCCAATCAAGTATGTGAGATATATCTAGGTAATAAGGTCTAAGGATAGAGACGTGAAATACATCATGTATACACGATAGGCTAGGTGGCAAGGCTAGGTGGTAGGCAATAGGACCAATTCTTTCTAACACCTCAAATGGTCCTACGAAACAAGGCACAATCTTAGAACCCTTTCCATAATGAATAGGGATCTTCCACGGATGCACTCGAAGAAACACCTAATCTCCAATTGCAAACTGTCGATCAATTCTATGTGCATCAGATTACTTCTTTTGCCTATCTTGAGCTGCTACAAGATGCTCTCAGATGCGAGCTACCTGCTGCTCCATATCTTGAAGCATTTTGGGTCCAAGGAGAACCCTTTCCTCTAATCGATCCCAACTCAAAGGGGTATGACAAGGACAACCATATAAAGCCTCAAAAGGAGCCATGTCAATTGAACTATGGTAACCATTGTTGTAGGAAAACTCGACTAAATGTAGGTAATCCTCCCAACATGATTGTTGGTCCATGTCATACATGTGGGAGCATATCCTTGAACACCTGATTGACTCTCTTAGTTTGACCATCTATTTCTAGATGGTAGGTAGAACTAAAGTTCAATTGAGTCCCTAAGGACTACTGCAAAGATGTCCATAGCACAGATGTGAACATCAGATCTCTGTCAGTAATTATTCTTTGCGGTATCCCATGCAATCGAACAATGTCTTCCATGAACACCTTGGCTACCAAAGAAGAAGTATAGGAAGATCAGATAGGAGAGAAATGGGCTACATTGGTCAATCTGTCAACAGTGACCATGATAGCGTCGTGCTGCCTAGAAGACATAGGAAAACTGAAAATGAAATCCACTGAGATAATGTCCCACTTCCATTCTGGAACAAGACGAGGCTGCAACAAACCTACCAGATGATGGTGCTTAGCCTTAACCCTCTGACATTCTAGAAACCTATCCACAAAATTGACAATATCTCACTTCATTCCTGCCCAAAATTATAGCGAGCGAAGATCCACATACATTTTCTTAACTCCATGGTGCACCGAATAAGATGCCCAATGAGCTTCAGACAAGATTAGGGTGTGAAGACCCTCTACAGGAGGTACATACATTTGGCACGCATATCGCAAGACACCGTCAACATCCAGAGAGTATTAAAAAAGAATTCCTTCCAGAGCTCTTCTAGACTCAATTTCAGATTTCACCTCTTGATACCATTTGTTTGAGGAAAGAGCGGTGAGGATCTGACTCCAAAAATCTACTCCAAGAGTTATTGCAGTTATCTCATGCCTTCGCCAGCTTAGAGCATCTACCACCACATTCTCTTTTCCCTAGATATACTTTACTTCAAAATTGTATTCACACAAGAATTCCATCCAACTTCTTTTTCTTGCATTTAGGTTTGGCTACATGAAGATGTATTATAGACTACGATGATCAATATGCAACTCAAACCAATGCCCTAAAAGGAAGTGTCCCCATATTACCAGAGCATGTACAACTGCAGCCAACTCAAGATCATGTGTGGGGTAGTTCAATTGATGATCCTTAAGTTTACGGGATTCATACGCAATCACTCACCTTTCTTGCATCAAAATAGCTCCTAAACCTTCCAAAGAAGCATCCATACATACTACAAATCTCCCGTAGGATCCGGTACTGCCAAAATTGGTGCACTAGTCAACTTTTCCTTAAGAGTCTAGAATGCTAACTGGCATTGATTTGACCAAATAAATTTCTTTCCCTTCCTTTGGAGAGAGGTGATGGGATGCACAATCCTTGAAAAGCCTTGGATGAACCACCAATAATAGCCTACTAGTCCCATGAAACTATAAATTTCTGAGACATTTATGGGTATGGGCCAATCCACAATGGCCTGAATCTTTGTAGGATCAATAGAAATTTCCTTACCTGAAATAACATGACCCAAATATTGAACTTCAGTCCTATAGAATTCACACTTTTCTAGGTTGGCATACAACTAGTTATCCCTTAAGCAATGCAACACTTGTCTCAGATGTTCCTCATGTTCCTCCATAGACTTGGAATAAATCAAAATATCATCGAGAAACACAAGGATGAATCTATCCAAATATTTTCGGAACACCCCATTCATTAAGCTCATGAATACTGAAGGTGCATTTGTCAACCCAAATGACATCATAATGAACTCGTAATGTCTATATCGAGTGCGAAATGTTGTTTTATGAATATCTGCTTCTGTAATCCGCAACTAATGATACCCCAATTTGAGATCAATCTTATAAAATACCTTTGCCCCTTTTATCTGATCAAAAAGATCATCAATTCTGGGTAGGGGATATTGGTTCTTCACCATTACTTTGTTCAACTTCCTGTAATCAATACACAGATGGAGAGAACCATCATTCTTCTTTACGAATATTACAGGTGCTCCCCAATGGGAGACACTTGGGTGAATAAACCCTTTAGCCAATAACTCCTCCAATTGTATATGAAGTTCATGAAGTTCCTGCATTGTCATCAGATACGAAGCCTGAGATATAGGCTCAGCTCCAGGTACCAAATCAATAGTAAAATGTATATCTCATTTTGGCAGAATACTCGATATCTCACTTGGAAAAACATCTAAAAACTCCTTAAGGAGAGGGTAATCATCCAATGATACCTCTTGACTATCCTCTAACTCAAGATCATTTACTAACACTACAAAAAGTTGACAACCCTACCAAAAATACCTTTTTAGTTGCATGATAGAGATCATTTGCAATGAGATGGGCCTCTAAATACCCATGATGTCCACCTCCTTTTTGGAATCATCAACACACCATACTGCTTTATGGTGAGACTCTATCATGGCACGGTGTGCACTCAATCAATCCATTCCCAAGATGACATCATATGAGCCAAGTGGTAGGATTCAGACATCCACCTTAGTTGTTAATGCCCCTATATTGAGACTACAACCCTGAACAAGCATCTCTATTACAATCTTTGACCCTAAGGCCAATTCAACCTGCCACTGAATGCCTTACCTAGTTGCCACCAGTCTACATCGTTCTACTACTGAAGGAGATATAAAAGAATCAAATGCACCAGAATCAAAGAGTATGGAAATACTAGTGTTATGCAACACACCTGTTGTCTCAATGATGGTCTCTAGTGGTATGCTTTCCGATTATCCACTGTCGTGAAGACTCGGTGAGCTCTTCCTGTGTCACCCACTTCAGTTCTGAAATAGCTGGTCTTTGGCTAAATCCTGAGGTGCTCTTTTGTGGACACAACCTAGCGATATGCCCTTGCTGCTCACATGAGTAGCAACCAGTACCTCAGCCAAATCCTCTACCCCTAGATGGAGAATTTGACAACTGAAAGCTTCCATGACTAGGCACTAATTAAAAACTTGGTGCGGGTTGCTCATGATGAGCTCAGTTCTGATTCCAATCCCTATGAAACTGAGGATGACCACCCTACTGAGATGAAGCATTTTTATGCTTCGGCTATGACTATTGTTGTTGATGCTATTATTCTTGCTACTAACCCCCTTTAGAGGGTGCATATCAATTCTTAGAAGATCCTACAGTTTGTGTCTATCCTTCGTGAGAGCCAAAGCTAGGTGTCAGCGCACTGCCAATCTGCACTCCTATGTGACCACCCAAGGCCATAGCCAAATTTTCTTCTACTAGTCGAGCCTTTTGTATAGCAACTTCCATCGTCTTCGGTTCGAAGAATCACATGCCACCACTAATTCAGACGTTTAAGCTCTAAACGAAATGTTGGACTAACATTCTGTCATCATGGATGATCCCTGCATACTGCTTCAATTCATAGAATCACCACTCATATTTTTCAATAGACATCAACATTTGCTTAAGGTCATGAAACTCATCTACCCTACGTTGCCTCCAATGATCTGAAATGAAGTGAGCCCTGAATCTATCCATAAATAGCTCCCATGTGACCATGCTAATATCCAGATGTAAATTTTTCTCTTCTAGCCACCACCAAGTGGATGTGAAGCCTCGTAGATGCATGATTGTGCATCGAGCTTTGGTATTGCTACCATAGGGGTGCATCACGAAGCATCCATCCAAATTGATTAACCATGTTTCTACTTCCAAACCTGCTCCAGTACCATCGAATGTAGGGGGTGTGTTGCGCCCTTAGAAAGTCTCTCATATGACCAGCTAGTAGTCCATCTTGATCTGCCATTATTTCCCTCCGCCTCAGTGACCTCTCCCTTTCTCTCTCAACCTGCTGCTCCTCCTCCGACTTGGGTCCCAATCGACCAAGAATCTCCTCAAGAAGGTGTTGCAACTATCCACCTCCTAAGTTTGGCTATTCTGGGTTTTGATCTTCGTCCCCTGGATTATTTTGAGAGCTCTGATGTTCATCCTATTTTGAACCATGAGAGCTTGGGGATGATGAAATTTGTTGGTTTTCTCTACGACTAGCACCTCAACCTCTTCCTCAACCACGTCCTCTACCTTGAGGCATGTTTCTGCACAACAAGATAGGGGTACAAGTTATCTCAAGAGTGAAATGAAAAGGTTTCCTAATGGATTTAAACTACCTAGAGAACCCAATGTTTGTAACCTTGGCTCTGATACCAAGTTGTAATGCCGGTCGTGCAAATCCCAAAGGACAACTACTATGCACACAATTTTTCTTTTAAAATAAACATAGTAAGTAATCATATAAAATACCATTATACATTATTACATTGCATGATACACTTTCAAACATCTAAGTCCTTTGGGTCACACGAGGTTACATCATTAAAACCAACCCATCACGAAAGATAAACATAAAACCAAATAACTTAACTAACTTTTACCTCCATCAAGGTCATTACATTAGATCATTTGCAAGAGATAACCCTAATGAACAATATTAACTCCACTAAACATCCATAGATACATATGCATGAATATAAACACATCACATGTTGCAAAACCATATTCAATCTCATAAGTCATAAAGGATTACAAAGGTGCATTTACATTACATCAAATTTTAGTACATTACATGGTTCATATACATGAGTTACATCATAATTTCCCATACATGTGGGGAAGATACATCAATACAAAAGAATATATCAAATATATTATGATCATTTGGCTATAAGAGAACTCTAGCTCAAGCTCCAACTGGATGCTACTGTACAGAATGGATTCTGATGGAGAATCCAATGGGGTGTGGAGCATGTTCCACCCAACCACGTGGGTATTAGAAAAACCAACCCCCCATGCTCAGAGATGACAAGGAAGTGACCTCGACCAAGGATGCCAACAAGACTAAACTCCAATAACAATAACATGAGATTACATAGATCATAAAAAACAACATCCAAGAAACCAACCACAACAACACAAGACCATTAAACACATCATCAATATATCCAAAGGGCAACAGCCAAAAACCACTTCTAGAGGCAAGAAAGAAAATAAAGCATAAGGACAACTAGTGGAGAGTGTCATCGCATAGTCCTACATGGGTTATTCTGGCCCTTCCTCTAGGCACGAGTTGATCCAAGCTGCCTCAGGCACTGGCCCCCATCTATGGTTATCCTAACCCTTCCTCCTACTTGAGGCGTTGGCCCCATAGGGTGACTCATACGGAGCTGTTAACCTCTCATGAGGACGAGGTAAAAAAATTTCCAACCACGTCCTTCTCAGTCCACTATTAGTCTACAAAATCCCTAATGGAAGATGAGGTGTCCATAATTATCTTATTAATGTTAGTACTACCCATCCCCCTAAATTCTTTAATTAAGTTTTCACTTTTTAATCTACCTCTTGTGTGGGTTATCTCGGCCCTTCCTCCTATTTGAGGTGCCAGACCCCACAAAGAGCCACTCTCCGTAGAGACCCATAACATAATAAAAACCAAGGGTTGTACCAACATAGAACAAAACATTAAATCACAACTGAATACATGTGAGGCATTACCCATCTCGCCAAAAGCACATAACCAAATTCTCAATAAAATCCAATACAACCCTTTCAAAACAATGATGCCCAATGAACTTGCCATAATTATAGAAAATGAAAGATAAAACATCAACTAACACTCGTCTCAAGCCTTTGGAAGACTAAAGTTCACAACATCCCTATGCAGGTTTCTAAGGCATACTAGGTTCCCACATTGGTTAAAGCCAAAACAACAACACAACGATAATAAAGAAGCTAAAACAAATATACAAGAATCCAAAATACAAGTTAGCGTAATAATTTCCACGCATTTGTTATGAGAAAATAGACCCCTAAATACAACAATTCATTTTATCTCATTTACAACTAATCATTATGACTAATCTCCATTTTCTATAATAAAATGTTGTTAATAATTCTACTATATAATTTTCCCTTTTTCATTAATAAATTGCAGTCATATAAGTAATTTCGAAATCACAAGAAAGCAACATATTTATATATATATTAAAAAAATAAACAAAGTTTTTACCCCATACATAGCACGTGCAGTACAAAGGATTGTGCACAATAGTCCAAAGAACTGTTGTGGTAGTCCCTTTGACCGTGACGCAGCCAAACAGAGCATACAACTAGGGAGAGAGGGTACAGCCAAGGCCAACCCTCCCCACAATGCGAATATACATTTTTTTGTAGAACTTGATAAATATATTTATATATATATATAGTATCTACAAGTATATATATATATATATATATATATATATATATATATGAGTATGTATATCCATTTATTTCAAAGAGGAATTCAATTTCTCATAAACAAAAAAAATTACAAACATACAAAATATTTCTAGAGGCTCCAAAGAATAATTTATTTTCCTTTATCTATTACCCAGTAAATCGATATGAACACATTTATTCTAAAACCCCCAAATGATTTTATTTTACAAAATAACATGTTTTCCATTACAGATTTAATAAGCAGTTGAAAGATCAATAAAATAAAAAAAGGAACCTAGAGTCTTGCACTTGCCGAGAAGTTGACCAAGCCTTCTTTTGATTCCCACTAGGCTTTTTGAAAAACTCCCCTTCCTTCTACAGAACTTCTCCACCAATTTCTTCAATCCAATTCTTAGTCTACTTTTCCATTTAAAAGAGCTCTTCCCAAAAAAAAATGAAAAGAGAAACAAATTTTTATAGAGTAAAATATTTTACAACTTCTGTAAAATTCTCTAGTGCCTCAAACTTCTTCTTTTTTCTTCTATTAAATAAAAAGATATCCTCTTCTATTTTCGAAAACCCAAAAATTAGAATGAAAAGGAAAATTTCTATTTCTTCACTAGCTTTCAACAAAAAAAAATTGAACATTCATTGGTCCTTTTATTCTTCTCTTGATTTTTCCTTTTCAAACTGAAATCCTTAATTTTAATTTCTATTTTACTAATTTTCCTCTCCCATTTAAAAACATTTAAATATTTTATTCTCTTAATTATTCTCAACTTGCTACTTTCATTAAATTATCCGAATGAAATTTTTTAAATAATATTATTTACACTATTTATTTATTTATCTTTAATTTATTACATAGCTTTTAATTTAATACTTTTAATAAAACTATTCCAATAATTACAATAACATTTATTTTTAATTATTTAATTATTAGAATTACATCATACTATTAATCCATCCAATGCATAACAACACTAACATTAAAAAAATAACACAAATACACTCACAACAGACAACTATCATATAATACAGAAATGACCAAAGTCAAAGACGCACAATACCACTAGACACATGATGGGTTGATAGACTTGGGATAGGGTGACTTCCTTGTCATCTTAGTTTCAACATCATGCCCATTGGGATAATTTAATGCTCACCCTGTCTTGCCAAAGTAGGTGGAATCGAGACTTTATTCTTGCAATTCCTGCATACAAACAAGGTTGTGTACAATATATATATATATATATATATATAATCAAATGCATCACATCATGAGAAGGAATCACAGCGTAATAGGGAACTCACGAATGAGTGGTGCTACATTGTCCCCTCACCAAACCTATAATAACAACTATAACATCAAGTATAAAGTAACATTGTTAAACTAAACTGATCACATCATATCATCATGAAATAATTACTAGTCTACTGCATCACAATATACTACTACATCCATATAAAACATCACCAATCAAATGTAACCATAATGTCATATCATAATATCCATTCCATCAAATAAAGTAGCATAATCATCAAGTAGTCTAAACTATCTAGTCAACCAATCCAACCAACAAACAGTAACTATCAAAGTCTCAAAGTGTCAAGCAAAACCATAGAAAGTATCAAGTCCTATAGCAACACGAGGGGTATTACAGGTTGAATAAATGGGTTAGTAGCTTAGTCCTCATGCCACAACTCTTAATTATTAGATCTCCAATATTTTATTCTTAGAAGGAAATAAATGGGTAGGTATAGACATAGGAAGACAAAAAATCATTGTTTTATTCAAGCATGCAATGTTATTGAAGTTAATGCCTCCAGATTTGAGGCTGACTTGATAAACATGATTCTTCTATAAAGGATTTGATAGAAGAGAAACAAATCTCAAACTTCAACCAATTAAATTTATTGCATTTACTCTTGTGACGTGTATCTCTTGCCTCAATATGAGAGACAAATTAAGTCTCTGACTTGCCACTAGGAATACGATCCTCTTAATATTCCACATTTTAGTTTGATTAATACAACACCATCATATACAAGCAAACCACTTTCACCACTATAGCTTGAATTAAATTGAATACTTTTGGGTAGCTCCTTACCTATTGACCCTATGTGGGTTACACATTAGCATTTAATTATTGAAATCTCTGAATGTGGAAATTTTTAAAATGACTATGTTCAAGCTATCTGTAATGCCCCACCACACAAACCCCAAAGGACAACTTATAACTAACAATTATAGTACAACCATTTTTTTTTTAGAAAAATTAAACTAATATGAAATGTGAGTTAACATACAAGTCTATTAATGAAACTATACATACACATTATCTAACTAGGTCCTCTAGGGTAACATGACTGCATTACTTGCAAAAAACCCTAACATAACCTAGTCCATAATGATGAATATCTACTCACAAGAATTCATTTTAAACCCATTATAAATAATGAATAAAAAGCATCTATTATATTACATAAATGATAAACATCCATCTAAGAATGTATGATAAGACCAAGAATATATACATTACATTTATTATATGAGTTTGCATATTTTCAAGATTATAATGGTACAGTCAGTGCTTCCCAACATGAATGGGGATGATACATCAATTACATAGAGTAATACAATTGAAATGAACATAATACATAGCATCAATGCTATCTCCAAATCTGGTACAACTCTAGAATCACTGTAAAATGTACAACTTTGTACATCACAAACTCTGACTAGGAACCCAATGGAGTGCATAGCATGTTCCACCCAACCATGTGGATCCTAAGGCCCACCCCCATGCTTGGAGATGAAAAGAAGGACCCACAACATAAAATAGTCAATCAAACAAGGCTAACAATACTCCACAACAAATGCAACAACACAAAGTTCAACCATTTCTAGAGGTACATGAACAACAAGGAGGAAACAACAACATACAAGGTTTCTATAGGGAAGAGTGTCATCACATAGCTCGATATGGGTTACCCAATGTGGATCTTCCTAGGTTATCAACCCCCATCCTGAGTTACCCTAACAACCTCAACCGATCCTCAGCCGCCATTCTAAATCATGTGAAATCAACATACCTTTCATGAACACAAGGAAGTTGATCATATCATTCCAGGCCTTCCCACTCATCTAAAGCCTAAATGAGCACTTGAGCCATGAGTGAGGCTACATTATCTAGATTTATTTGAGATACTACCCAACCCCCTACTTAATTATTAGTGTTTTCACTGGATTAAGAAACTCTCATGAGTTAACCTAGCTACCACTTTGTGCGTTGGACCCCCATTGAGAGTCACTCCCCCTACTAGCAACACAAATACTCAATAGTCCACACACTAGGTAAGCCAACTTACACAACTTATAGAACCACATGATTTATCACATAAAGTGAGGCATGCACCATCCCACACAAAATCTCCATAATGAAACAATTTCCATTGTGCAAGGCTAAAAACCACATGATCATAAATCAAATATAGAATCAAGTGTTCATAAAGAACCAACACAAAAATCCAATCATAAAGAAAACTCTTTTCCCAACCTCTGGAAGTTTAAATCACTAACACATTGGTTCCCCCATTGAAATGGCAACAATAACATGATCTCAAAAGACTTACTCCAATCCCCAATTTACGAATCAACAAGTGTAGGATAACAAATAGCAACGTCACAAAGGGATCTTCAACTCAATAAAAAATTAACACCATCAACTCAATACCAAATCAACCACAATAATCAAACACATTGTTAAAACACTTAGTCAAGCACTATTACCATAAATACTAATACTCCTCTTATTACCACATTATTTCCATATTCACACCACTCACTTGACTTAACCATTCAATTCAAACATGAGATCATTGTTGGATGTTGTGGTTGTGTTGCCGATATGTGGTTGCCATTGATGTAAACACTATTAGCACTGTTGTATTGAAGATTGTATATGTCAAGGATATTTAGAAAATTGTTAAAGAAAATGTTGCAAGTTTCCAGTGGAATAGTGAAGGTCATGAAGATGTCTTGATTCGTACGTCAATGATCAATCGTTGTGGACTAAAGGGTTTATTTCTAAGAGTATCTATTCTATCTACTGAAAGTTTCAGAGGTCCATGTGAAGTTTTGATCGTGTTATGAATAGTTGTGCTCTGACAGTGTTTCTGTGGTTTCTGTCAGTACTCCTAATTGAATTTTATATGATTCTAGTAATTTTTGTTGTTGCGGATGTTTCTCTATTAGTTCTTATTTCTTTTGGATACTTCTAGATCATTCTTTATCTTCATTGTACGTCCACATTGATCGGTGTGCTCGTGGTTGAATATTTTTCTCTTGCGTGTTCGAGTCTTCATGTTCTTGGATGACATGATGGTTGTAACATGTTGTGGATCTTTGAAGATTTAAATTTGAACATTTGGTATGCTTGAAGATATTTTTTTAGGTCACATTATAATATTAGCCGATGGTGTTTGATTCAAATTGAAAATTTATTTGTAAATTTGGGCCGACATTGTAAATATGTATTATATTTTTTGGCTAACAAAGTTGTTTATGTAATTCCATGTTATGGATATATAAGAGTGGTTGTTTGAGCGAAGTTATAGGGTGAATGAAGTGAATAAAATCCATAGAAGAGAAAGTGTACGAATATTGATCTATTCATTCGATTGAAGAGCATAGTGTGAAGAAGTTTGAGAGAAGTGTGAAGGAATGTCTCTGTGCCTAACTACAACTATAATTAGGCTTTTGTAGAAGCTATTTTCTCAGTTCATACCTTGCATATCTAATGAGAATTGCTTTTTATTGTTGGTAAGTGATCCCTTTTGTATTTGAGCAATGAGCTCTAGACAGTGTGCTTGAATGCATATGCATTCCCATTATTTTTCATTATACTTTTAATAGGGTATAATATTGTTGAATAACATCCATCATGGTTTTTCCCCTTAATAGGGTTTCCACGTAAAGATCTTGGTGTTCTTTGTGCTTCTGATTTGTTGATTGTTCATGGTTTATTGTTCATTCATCAAATATGAGATTAAGTTAAGTAAAGTTTGAAAATTTTAAATATTCTGTGACAACTGATTCACCCCCTCCTCAGTTATTTGTCCTTGTTTTTCCAACAATCATATCCTCTAAAGAACTATCTTTAAGCTACTATATCATTAAAAAAACAATCATCTCTATCAAGAAAATATGAACCTCTATTATAAAAAAAACTACAACTTAATATGATACAATAATGATGTTCCAAATAACTAACCGTGTAACGAAGTTACAATAGATCATGAAGAAATCAACATTCAATAAACAATATGAGATAATCTAATCTAAATCTTTTATTTTCTAAATATTTGTAATTCAATATATCCTTATCCTAAGTAGCTAATTCCATATCAATAATAAAGCCATTCTGAAAGAAATCATCATAAAATCAACATCTACTATCAATTAATTTAGAACAGAGCCCTCATTACAAAGATAACATGTTTCATGTATTCAACCCATCCCTATAATTTTCTAATCATAATTATCTCTTTCCTTCTATTTAACTTCTCAATACGTTTAATTAGGTAGAGTTAATATTTTCTTTTAATCTTAACTTGACTAGTTCTCTTTAAGAGTAATTACCTATCTTATGGTTAATAAATTAGCAAGAAAAGGTAGTAGAATGACAACTTGGTGAAACTCTAGTTCAAGTAAGTTCAACATTTTGTAGGTTAGCTATATATATATACCCATTAATCAAATTACACTATGACTCTCTCTCAAATAACTACAAATAATTAATTCCTAGACTTCCACCCTTGAGTAATAGGTACTTTCCTTAACTCACAGTTATAAAGATATAAAAAAATAGATTAATTCTCTCTACTATTTTACTCAACCCAACTACTTTTAACCATTTAAATATTCCTATTAATAAAACCTTATAATTCAAATCTAATAATCTTATTAATTATATATATAAATTCAATCTATTACCTACAAAATAATCATCAGAAATTATAAGAGAGTACACATAAACATATATTTACACATATATATTGATATTCAAAAATATCAAATTACTAATCATAGACCATAAACGTTGATTGTCAAACCTGATAATCCTCCATCGAATTAAGCTATAAATTTAGGAAAGAGTGCATATTACAACCAACAAAATCATACCATGTAACTATCGACCACCACAAGATAGGCAAGGAAATTGAATGCACAAAAGAAATTGGCTTTATAGCACACATAAATACCTATTTCTTATGGATTGCAATGAATATACTTCAATATGAGTCAAAAATTACAAGCAAGATGCAGTGCCCTTAGTTGACTAAGGTTAGTGGGTGGAGGCATGTCCATGATTGCTTTTACCTTAGCCGAATCCACTTCAATACCTCGTCTAGAAATGATATAACCTAACAGCTTTCCTGACTTGACTCCAAACACACATTTCTTTGGATTGAGTCTTATTTTATATGTTTCCAGCCTCTGAAATATCTTGTCTTAAACCTGTAGATGTTTTTCCCTTGTCTTGGATTTTACAATAAGGTCATCGACATAATCCTCCATACAAGTGTGTACTAGATCATGAAAGATAGTAGTCATGGCATGCTGATAGGTTGCTCCTGCATTCTTGAGTCTGAAGGGCATAACATTCCAACAATACGTTCCCCAAGGACAAGTAAAAGTTGTCTTAGGTTGGTCTTCAATTGCAATTCTGATCTGGTTATATCCTCAAAATCTATCCATAAGGGACAAAATCTCATAGCCTGCTATCATGTCAACTATCATGTCTATGTTAGGCAAAGGGAAGTCATCCTTAGGACAAGCTTTGTTGATATCTCTAAAATCAATATAGATGCGGATGCCCGTAGTTGGTTTAGTGACTGGTACAAGATTGGAGATCTAGTCGGCATAGTCGATAGGTCTGATGAAACCAACGTCTAACAGTTTCTTGAGTTCTGCCTTGACTAATAAAGCAATCTATGGATGCATTTTTCTCAACTTTTGTTTTACTGGTTTGGCACTTGGTTGTAAAGGAAAGTGATGTAGAACAAGTTCAGGGTCCAACCCTAGCATGTCCGCATATGACCAAGCAAAATTTATCTGTCTTTGTGCAAAGAAGTCGTGGAACTCTGATTTCTCTTCTATTGTCAATAATGTTGCCAAATAAACCAGTCGAGGATTCTCTTTTGTGCCTATGTTGACTTCTACAAATTCTTCAACGAGCATGGGTGACTTTTCCTGTGCAAAGGGAAGAATGTTCAAACCTCCATCCTTAGGTGCCTCAGATAGGTTTTCACCTTTGGATGCATCCTTTCTTTTTACTTTTTCCTTGTCTAAAGGTGCCTTTCGGTTTTCACCTAAAGACTCATCCTTTTTATTTTGTTTATTCTTTTTCTCATTTTTGCAACTAGAGGGTTGAACAGATTCCCCAAAATATGCTTTATTGTCCAAGTCAATGGTAAAACCAGCCTTATGATCCCCATTAGGTATTCCTTCTCGTAATCCCAGGAACTCAGCAATTGCTTCGTCATTCTCAAAAGTGTCTAAGACGGGTGCATCTTGTTGATCCCAATCAATGAGTTGGGGATAGACTAAGGGCATGTCATCTTCAGAGTTATCAAAGTTTAATGGAGTCAAGGTAAAGATTGAATTATTCATGTGGTTACAAAATTATTATACCAAGTCCTATTTGCTCTTAGTTTTGGGTCTAGGTGGATTGATGGGTGGGCCTAATGCCAAGGTTTGACTATCAGAAACAGGTGGCTCAGGTTGCCAAGAGGTAGGATCAAGTGATTCCCAATAGTAGTGTTTAAACCACTCTTCTTTTGTCATTTTCTTTGGTGGATAGGAATTCAAGGGATTGGGTGAAGAACTTAGCATCAAGTCAAGTTCTCCAAATAACTTGTCAAGGTCCATGGAAGAAGTAGATTATAGTGATTCCCACTCATAATCATTAGAGTCAGGGGAGTTACAATGATATTGGTTCACTGGTTTGTGAGATTTATTATATCTTCTGAAGCACATACTTCCTCAAGTAAGGGTAATGGAGTACTAGGAACACCAATTTGGATCAGTTGAAACCCTAGCCCTACTCCTTTTGGCCACTAAGAAACAAATATTGGTTCAAGTCTTCCATCTTGGTTTAAGCCTAAACCACTTTGTCCATCGTATCCTTTGCTTTGCATGATTTTGAAACCCTTTCCATATAAATTTGTAGGAATATGAGCCAGTAAGAGTGGTTTCTCATCATCTTCCCTATATAGCCAGGAAGTGACATCTTCTGCATCGACAACCTCTTTGCTTAATTCACCCCATTTGGTGAAAGTTGTTGTGGGGGGAACATGTATAGTGATCATAGACTGTCCCCAACCTATTGTAGGTAAACCATATGACTTAGGGGGAACCAAATGGCTAACACAATAAGAAGTCTTCATGTAATACTCTCCACAACCCTTGTCTTGGATCTCAACCCTAGGAGTGATAGGAATTGAGGGTAGAACAGATGTTCGAGTGAGTGTAGATGGATCAACATAAGAAGATGGATTGGATGATGAGGCCTCATGGTTTACCGATACTTGACATTGGGGGATCTCTTTTAGATTGGTGTAGTACTGGAAAGGATCAAGATCACCATCTATAGTTATTTCTGTGCCATTGTAAGGGAATTTAAGACACTGATGATACGTGGAAGGGACTGCCTTCATGGCATGAATCCATTGTCTACTGAGCAGAAGGTTATAAGGAAGGGTGACATCCAAGACCTGGAATTTTGTCTCCATTACCACAGGACCAATTCGGATAGGAAGTGTTACCACCCCCTTGGATTTTCGTTCCTCATCATTATAAGCTTTAATGACAATACTCTTGGTCATGTCTACGCATGATTCTAAGATACCTAATGCCTTAATCAGTTTTAAAGTGCAAAGATTTAACTCTGCTCCTTCGTCTACCAAAACTCGTCTAACTTTGGTATCATCAACAAGGACTTCTAGATGTAAAGGATCATTGTGGTTTATCTTTTGTGTTGCATAGTCTTGTTCAGAAAATGTGGCATGGTGATTATTGGTCAAGTAGCCCACCATTTCCTGGAAACGATTGACATCAAGTTCATTAGGGACCATGGTGTTCTGTAAAGCCTTATCGAGGATGGATCGATGCTCAGGGGAAATACACAACAATTCCAAGATTGAAATTTGGGCTAGGGTCTTCCCCAACTGGTCAAGTAGGTTATATTGTAACTTGGAAGATTGTGGTGTTTTCTACAATGGAGGGCCCTGGATAGTGAACTTAGTACGATGAGTATTGACTACACACTCAGGATTAGCATTGATAGTAATGGTATTGATGTTTTCATTAGCAGCACGAAGGCAATGAATGATTTTGCCACTATCATAATCATGTTTGATACTTGCATAGTTGGCTGACATATTGGTCTTAGTACTCGAACTGGGGACAGTTCCTTTCCCATGGTGATGTAGTGGGTCTAAAAAGACTTGATGATCAGCGTTCGATGTCTTTTGTTTTTGTCCACTAACTTCAATGATTCTCCTTTCAACAAGATCATGTATGATATTATTCAATTGTCAACAGTTTTGTAAGTTATGCCCCTTAGTCCTATGATAATCACAAAAGGCATTATCATCCCACCAATCTAGTTTAAACTGTCCCGGATTGTATTGTCTTGGTTCTTGCAGCTGTATGAGGTTATGTTGTAACAATTGTTTGAACACCGACTCAATGGGTTCCCCTAAGGGAGTGAACTCACATTTTTGAAATCTCTTTTGTTGTGGACGTTGAGTGTTTTGTACCACATTAGGAGGTTGACTGATAGCATTAAGCGTGTTGGAAAAAGTATGAGGTCCTTGTAACGTGAGGAGGGGTCCCGCTTGTAGCATTTTAGCATCAACCACCCCATCATTGGTGACATTTTTGTTGCGAGACAAAAATTTGTTTCTGTCCATGGGGGTGTTTTGTACGACTGGGTTTCTATTGGATGTTGTTGTCTTGAGTTTTCCCTTCTCAATGAGATCCTTCTCTATTATAACCCCTTTTTCCACTAGTTCCGAAAAAGATGTACAACAATGTACCCTTAAGTTACTCCTTAGTTTTGCATGAAGGTTTTCTTGAAACATAGTAACTTTTTGTTTTTTGGGTATCTCGACATGACACCTACTAGCTATGGTTCTCCATCTCTGGAAGAAATCAATGAATGTTTCCCCTTCATCTTGCGTTGTGTGACACAAGGTTGCTATATTTATCTCGTGGTCAATGTTGAAGGAGAATTGCTCCACAAATTTCTCAACTAGTTCACCCCAAGATCTAATGCCAGAATCTAGAACCGAAAACCATTCTAGTGCAATTCCTACAAGACTTCTTGGAAATAGTCTCATAAGATATGTGGGGTCATAAGCGACATCTATGCATATGGTAGAAAATTCCCTGATATGTTCGATTGGATTTCGTTTGCCATTGTACTTAGGAAGATTCGGTATGACATATCCATGAGGGAAAGGTGTCATGTACAATGATCTATCAAAGGGGAATGGGCATATGTCCTTTGTTGAAAATGATTTCTTAGTTGACACTGACATGTTATCCATTTGTGTTTGTAATGCATGCATTTGTGTTTGTAGGATGTCAACTTGGGTCAAAGATGTGCTAGGAGGATTATGCAGATCCATGTATGTGTTCTGAAATCCAAAGTCTCGTGATGGGTTTCGATTGAATGTTGGCATCTGAGGTGGATTTGGATTTGGAATGTTGGTAAATGTGTTCTGGTCTGGAATTGGCATAAATTGGTGTTGACCTAAGATCTGTGTAAACGGATTCTGAGTACCACTTTGGAAAAAAGGATTTTGATTCAGAATTGATGTAAATTGGTTTTGACTTGGAATCTGTGTGAATGGATTCTAACTACCAATTTGTGAAAAGGGATTCTGATTCAGAATCGATGTGAATTGGTTTTGGCTTGGAATCTATCTGGACAGATTCTGACTACCAATCTATGAAAATGGATTCTGATTCGAAATCGATGTGAATTGGTTTTGACTGCTAGTCTAGGAGAGTGGATTTTGATTACCATATTGGAAGGAGAGAATGCCTCCTGTTTGTGTAATCCATGGTATAGTACTAGTGACTTGAGCACTAGGTATGGCCATCGACTATGGTATGGTACTTGTGATACTAGCATTGGGTATAGTCGTTGACTATGAACTTGTGGTGCCAACATAAGGTGTGGAGGCTAAGGTTTTAGACCTTTTATTCCCAACAAGAGGACCGAAGGGAGTAGATGATGAAGCCCCTGTAGTGAAATTAAATCCTGATGTCATGCTAGATGTACCAAATGGGGAGGTATGGACTGTCGTACTCTGTGTAGATGTGGTAGATTGCATTGTTGTGCTGACTTGAGGTATAGCAGTACTAGCAGTCATTGTATTTGTCCCTTATGTAGGTTGAGTTTGTAAGGTGCTGATATCAAATACTGGAGGTAAAGTAGCACCTTCAACTAGCAATTTGCCTAAAAATTGTTGACGATCATTTGCTAGGTACTCATCTACAAAAGAGGCAAACTCAGGGTCCTGTGCGGCAGCCTCTATGTCCTCTACTGCAATATGTCCTTGAGTGTTTCTAGTGGTCAACTTGTCTAATAGAGTCTTATGAGGTCTTGAAGAAAATGGATTGATGAACTCATTTGGGTTCGACATGTTTTCTCTCTCTCTTCTCTTAGACCTAGTTTCAACCATGTAAGACAAGCTCAATATGTGGGATATGCAAGACTATATCTATGAAAAATATGACTCTAGTCTATGTTTTTTGAATTTTCATATGCAAAATAAGGGATGTCCTA
Source organism: Sequoia sempervirens (assembly GCA_007258455.2). Lineage (NCBI taxonomy): Eukaryota > Viridiplantae > Streptophyta > Pinopsida > Cupressales > Cupressaceae > Sequoia > Sequoia sempervirens. The sequence goes on along the minus strand of VDFB02086081.1, from coordinate 284,674,224 downwards.
GGATGACACTAGTCTAGACTCTTAAGATGCAAAAGTCTAAGCAAGACCCTAAAGTGATCAATTCTATAAACCCAAGATGAAGAGACCAACTACCTAAAGTCAAACCAAGGTGTCAATTTAGTTAGGTCAAGGAACCAATGTAGGACGAGGATCAAAGAAAGGTTGAGTTTCCTAACTAGACTGATGAGCTAGGAGAACTCTCTGTAGGACAAAGTATAAGATGATAGGACTAGGTACAATGACAAATTTTGTTGACACTATGACTTTTCTAGAGTATAGATGGTGGACTACTCCTAAAGTTTGTAAAAGTGACCTTTCTAGAAGTCTAATGCAAGGTAATATGTATCCTAAGATGAAGCTAAACTCTAAATGAAGACAACTATAGTAATGACTAAATGAACCTAAAGGATGCAAAATTGAGCAAATCGTTTCAGGTTTCTGTTCAAGGATTGCTTTGTGTGAAGACAACTGAAACTGGTGCAAACATGTTGACTGGACAGTGACTGTGAATTCTAGTTTTCTGATAATTAGATAGATGCGTCTCAGGATTTAACAGATGCAGTCCAAAATTAATAATTGCGGTCTAAACTGACAGATGCGAGTAAAAATTTACCAGATGTGACTCTAACTAACAGATGCGACTCAGAATATAATGCATGCATTTTTTCCAAAATGTGAGCCAAATTGACAGCTGCCACCCTAATCTTGACAGATGCGACTGATAATGACAGATGCGACTCGAAGATTAACAGATGTGCCTCAAAATTTAACAGATGCGACTCTTAAAATTAGATGCAAGTTTTTGGTGAATAGTTGCGACTCTGTGAAATTTTAGTGACATGATATTTAAATTGACTCCGTTTTTCATGATCAAATTCTGACAATCAAAGACAATCGTAAGACAAAGTGTTTTCAGTTTCAATTTTGGACTCAAAGAATGTTTAAGTTGATAACAGACAAGCACATCCTATAGGCCAAAGGCCTAGGGTTTGTATACTTGGTATAGCCCACCAAAATACCCTGGATTGGTGATGAACACCTTTCCTTCTCAAGAGCGGATAGCTTAGAAATTTGGTAGCATTGGCTCCCCTCCACAGCTCATTAACGTCTTTTGAGCACACCAATTTCAAATTCTTTGGGCAATGACCTCCCAAGAACTACTATCTCTACTCAAGGGGATCAGTAGTGAGTAATCTTCGGGCATGATACTGTACCCTACACTATACCAAGCAACGGCCACAAATAGGTTGGTCTCTAAAACAAAAGGTATTTAGTATGGGCATTTCGTTCATGGGGTGTGATCCATATGGCGCGAGTCCCCTTTCAGATCCATCTCGTTGGAACCACACACATGATTTTTGGGGTTTCCCCAAGAACCCACTTTTATATACTAGCTGGAAGTCCCTCGGGTTCAGGGTGCTACCGGTCTAAGTCATCCTGGGGTGAGTACTTTTTCCCACTAGAACAGGCCCAAGTTCTAGAGTTAGTAACCATTTCTCTTACACCCAGGATCACATGAATGCGCAAGGGGAGAGGATACTTCATTGTACCAAGTCGTAAGTGTGATCAAACTTGTGATTTCGCACCAAACACAGTAGACACTTGTTAATTTTAATCCAAACGAAAGATTTTCTACACTACCAATCAATCTGTTTCAAAATTAATTAGGGTCTTCAACAAGCATCCTGTAGAAAAATTCATTAGTAGTTTATAATATTGTCTTCGTCAATCATCCTGCAAAATCTTGTTAACTCCAAAAGGCCACATGCTGAAGATAAGATATTAGTAACACACAAATCAATTGAAAATTTTAGATTTTTGAAAACAGAAATAAAGTTTCACTAGTCAATTGCGTCACTGTATTACTAGTCAGATGCGTCGTTTCTTCTTCAATTGCGGCTCGGGAATTCAATTGTGGTTCGGAAAAATACAGATGCATCATTTCCTCTATTAGATGTGGTTCAGGAAATCAATTGCAGTTCAAGAAACTTTAGATGCGTCATTTTGTATGAAAAATATGCAAAAATGAAAAATAAAAGGTCTACGGATTCGCGAAGATGGTGTCTTCACATTGGGTTCACCAATGTAACATCCAAGAAAAGTGTTTGCACAATAGAAAACAATATATTAGAAGCAAACAATGCAATATTAAATCTAGAATGCAAATCTAAATGTTAAGCAACAAAGAACATAGGAAAGTCAAAAACATAAACAAAACTAGAACAATCTCACCAATTTTGAACGTATTTCCATGATTCATCTCGATTTCCCTTCTCCATTTTTCTTGTGTAGTATAATTGCCCTCAGATTTCTCGTAAGTTCGTGCAAGTATAGCCTAAGATAATGATTAGCAAAATATCGAAGATTCAAGATTGAGTGCTCTCAAAAGTCATAAGATTTCGTGAGAGAGATTGGAATGAAGAATGACAAATCAATTTATAGAAAATTGATTATTCAAATGACAGGACAGGATTGAAAGATCAACGGACGGTTGAGATCGACAGATTAGACATGCATTTTGATAACTGTCAGAAGTGACATGAGTGATACAAACTAGAAATAGAATTAAAGATTAAATAAATGATTTAATCTTCAGTTCAACATTCGAAAACATAAGAAATATCTTTGCATGACAAAGATGAAGATTGATTATAATGACTCTCTGTTCGAATGCATGCACGAGGTTTAATTAATTAAATAAGAATATTTAATTAATCTGCATGTACACACAAATAAGTTAGAACTGTACGATTAAATGATCTGACAAAGAGATTACTCGAGACAGCCACTCAGACATCAAATGAAGAGTTAACTGAGTGATTAAAATAGATGTCGAGTTGAGTAAAAGTGAATACTTAGATAACTCACATAATTATCTAAAATATAGAGGAATGCTAAAATAGAATTAATGAATTAAATAATTCATTTTAATTCAAGACCTCGATATTTAAGAATAATTAAATAAATAAGACTTATTTAATTAAATGATGAAGGATTTAAATGAATAAAAAAAAGAGTTTATTTAATTATAGTTGAAGTATGATAAAAGTAAATTAAATAAGAATTTATTTAATTTGACAAGAAGGATAAGGTTAATTAGTAACATAATTAAATAAAAAGTGTTTATTTAATTAATCAGATAGAATAAAGAAAAGTGTGAAATAATTAAATAATTAAGATTATTTAATTAATAGAAGAATTAATGTTAAGATGAATTAATTAAATAATTAAGATTATTTAATCATGACCATGAAGAAAACAAGTTACGAAGAATATTTTAGTCGTAGGCCTAAACCAAATTTTGGTGTCTACATATTCTATTTAAACGCTCATTGTAAAAACCATCAGTTTACTAACTCATTCAAGTGATAAACTATAAAGAACATTTTAAATCATCAATTTCATTTTAGTTGTACTTCCATTATGAAATTATTACTTATTATTATTATTTTTTTAAAAAGAAGAAACTATAAAAAAAATATATAAATATCTAAGCACACAAATTTCACATAGTTTTAAAACAACAAATTTACTTTTAACAATATTCATATATATATATATATATATATATATATATATATATATATATATATATATATATATATATATATATATATATATATATATATATATATATATATATATATATAACTTAAGCTACTTTGTTGTTATAAAACAATGAACATACACTAAACATAATACATGAAAACTACATATATATACATTTTAGTTTCTTTAGAAATTATCCAGTTGTGTACATACAAATATAAATATATAAACATATACATACATACATATATATATATATATATATATATATATATATATATATATATATATATATATATACTTACATATACATATATACATATATATCTATATATATGTATTTAATCATATATGTATATCCACATAAAATATCAATATGAATCTGTTTATTATTATTTCCTTTTAAACATTACTCAAGCTGGAGAATACAGAGCAAACACACACACACATATATAATATAAATATATATAATATTAATATAAGACATGGTTGCACACAATAGCCTCCTTGCTGCAGTGCAACAAGTAAAGAGGAAAATGGAGGGGGGTGCACAAAGAGAAAATTTCCCCTAGCCAACCAAAATACCACTTTAAGCCTATGATAACAAAAACCATCGATCTCCCAAGATGCCAGACAGTAGATTTAGTTTGCTAAGAGACTGCCAAGTAATCCCCAAGCAGTAAACACATTTTCAATGGATATAAAAATTAAAAAGAGGGAAGAATAGATCAAACTATTCAATACTTCAAGGCGGCTTCAATTTGAAACTTGCAACTATGGATCACTACACCATTACCACTTTAAGCTACAAATGTAAACTAGATAATAAAATAAAATGCACTGTTTGAAGAAGACAAGCTTGTAAGAAACAACACAGACGCCTAAATGGAAACTCCCATCAAATGCAAAACTATATGTAGCATTCAAAGAACAAGTAACAACTGAAATATTGCAAGTGATGCTAGCTTGGGCTATCAAGATAGATGTCACAATGCAAAGTATGAAAAGTAGTTGCAAATAGTAATACTTAGCCATGACTGGAGTCAACCATATGTGTTATGGATCCAAACATATAGTGAATGTAAACCTCCTAAAAGAATAAGCATAAAGAAATTTGAGATAGGCGCAGCCCCAAAAGAGGGAATGAGTTTAGAAATGGATACTAAACATTGTTGGAGACTAAGATAACACCAAAACCTTCTGACACCTAAATTTATACCAAACTATCAACTAAATAAAGAAAGCTAATGGCATCACCCATAACATATTAAAGAATGAAAATAAAGAATGAAAATACAAATCTGGATACCATAAAGGAAAATGGCGATTTGCTTAAATGAATCAAAAATATGGAAGGGTTGGAATACGATTAGAAATAATGAACTATTCAAAACGAAAAGCAATCCTTGTGCAAAGATGATTTGAAGCATGAAATTCTTACATCAACTTCCATAAAGAAAAGGATTTGAATATCTAGCATAGAAATCACAGGAAAACGAAAAATGAAACTTGAGAAGAATATCTCCAACAGGGAGTCCTATGCTTCACACAAGAAGAAAATGTACAAGTACTATCTCTTTCACAGCGTCCAACCATTCTCCATTCTCCCACAACAACTTCTTCCCAATTCTCAAGGTTGTAATATATATTTTTTTAAATTATAGAGAATAATTACCCAGCAAGCCAAAAACAATTCTCAAGAAATCTTCTTCTTACTTGAAAACAAAAATTAACCCCTTTCTTTTCTTTTCCCATTTTAATTAAAGAAACCATCTTTAGTTTTTGAAAACAAAACCAATAAAGATCGAAAGTTTCCAATTCCATTTTCAGTTTCGAAGTGTGCATGTACATGCACTCGTCCTTTTTCCTCTTTTCTTGATTCTTCCACCTGTTTGCAAATCTTATCATTTTTATTTAATTTAGAATCACATCTCTTTCCACATTTAATTGATTAAAACCTAAGGATATTAATATTCACCTTTAATTATTATTTTATCATTTAAACATTAAATCACACTATTTAATTTAATAAATCATAATTGTTAACCACAAATACTTTTATAATCATAATCCATTTAATTACTATTTTGATTCCAAATTAATATAATAATTAATTAATAACATTCACTTACTAGTTTCAATAAATTTAATTTAATAATTTAATTAAATAAACATTACAATCATGAACATTGTAAATCAAAACAATACTTGAACAACATTCATTTAAAAATTTGATAATTTAATTTTGATACTTTGATTAAATCACATAATACTTATGAACGTTGTTAAATTATACCAATTAATTGAACGAAAATCAATAAACTCGACACACAATTAACAACAACTATATCAAATGATTAAAATGCATTAATTAACCAATTAAAATGAATGATTCAAATGAAATGATATCAAAATGGGAATGGGGTAGCAAATAGACCACATCATCAAACACAATGACGGGGTGATGGACTGGGATGGGGGACATTCTTGTCAACTATGATTTCCACATCATACCCATTAGGCTTATAGGGCATGCTCAAACCTAATTGTACAAGTGGAGTTGATGCCTGATACCTGCATCCTGCATCAAATGAAACGTCAAGAAACATATATATGCAATCACAAGCACACCATGAGAGAAAGTCGCAGCATAGCAAGGCGCTCATGAATGAGCGATGCTACACCGTCCTCTCACCTAGACTCCAACAGTGAACACATCATCACAAATATCATAAAGTAGTTACTAACCAATTTGCATAACAACATAGTACTACATATAGATGATAAACATAACCAAATACAAATGAGCACCATGCATCATCATATCATCAACATCATAAAAGAGTATCATAAGCATCCAAGCAAACTAAACTACCAACCAACAAGTCAAACTAGTGAAACAATCACCATCATAGTCTCAAGGTGCACAACATAGCATAAAAAGAGTATCAGAATGGTGACAACAACACGAGAGGCATTACATCCTCCCCCCTAAAGCTACGATTACTCTTGGAAGCCAGTGAACAAATAAGGAAAAGAATCTAATACGGGATGCATCCTCCCATGCAGTCGAAGTCTCATCATTAGGGTCCCATTAGACCCACACCTACTCAATTTCTCTACCCCTAAGAGTGAGCCTCTTGTGCTGAAGAATGGCCATAGGCTTGAGTGCCAACTGGCCATCCTTGATCTGTAATGCATTCCAATCAAGTACATGAGAAACATCTAGATAATAAGGCCTAAGTATAGAAACATGAAACACATCATGTATGCGCAATAGACTAGGTGGTAATGCTAGGCGATAAGGAATAGGGCCAACTCTCTCCAAAACTTCAAATGGTCCCACAAAATAAGGTGCGAGCTTAGAGCATTTCCCATAACGGATTGGACTCTTTCATGGGTGCACTCGCAAGAAAACCCGATCACCAACTGAAAATTGATGGTCAACCCTATGCGCATTTGCAAATTTCTTTCTCCTGTCCTTTGCTACTACCAAATGCTCTCTGATGCAAGCTACTTGTTGCTCCATATCTTGAAGCATTTTGGTTCCAAGGAGAACTTAGTCCTCAAGACGGTCCCAACTCAATGGGGTCCGACAAGGATGAACATATAATGCTTGAAAGGGAGCCATACCAATTGAACTATGATATCCATTGTTGTAAGAAAACTCCACCAAATGAAAATAGTCCTCCCAACACAACTGTTGATCCATCACGTACATTCGAAGCATGTCCTAAAGAACCTAGTTGACCCTCTTGGTCTAACCATTTGTTTCTAGATGGTATGCCAAAATGAAGTTCAATTGGGTCCCCAAGGAATGTTGCAAGGATGTCCACAATGTAGAAGTGAACACTAGATCTCTATCGGAAATAATCCTTTGTGGAATTTTGTGCAGTTGAACAATATCTTCCATGAATATTTTGGCTACTAATGAAGTAGTATAAGATGATTGGATGGGAGAAAAGTGTGCCACCTTGGTCAACCTATCAATAGTGACCATGATAGCATCATGCCAATGAGAATCCATAGGCAAACCAACAATAAAGTCCACCGATATGATATACCATTTCCACTCCAGCACAAGATGAGGCTATAATAGACCTGCGGGATGTTGGTGTTCCACCTTAACTCTTTGACACTCCAAACATCTTGCCACAAAGTCAGCGATGTCCCTCTTCATACTAGTCTAGGAATATAGTGGATGAAGGTTTGCATACATCTTCTTGACTCGTAGATGAGTAGAATAGGGAGCTTGATGTGCCTCAGTCATGATTAGGGTACAAAGACCCTCAATAGGAGGTACATAAATACAACCCAAATACCATAAAAGACCATCAGATTCCAATGAATAACCAACAAATTTTCCCTCCAAAGCTCTATCTAATTCAATTTTTGACTTCACTTCCTAATACCAGCTATCAGTGGCAAGTATTGTGAGAATTAGGCTCCTTAAATCCACACCAAGAATCACTACAGATATCTCATGTCTCCACTAACTCAGAGCATCTACCACTACATTTTCCTTTCCTTTGATGTACTTAACCTCAAAATCACATTCACAAAGAAATTCCATCCATCTCCTCTACCTGGCATTCAGGTTTGGTTGCATGAAGATATACTGCAAGCTATGATGATCACTATGTAGCTCAAACTAATGCCCCAATAAAAAGTGCCTCCATCTCACTAGGGCATGCACACCAATGGCTAACTCAAAATTGTGTGTGGGGTAATTTAGCTCATGATCCTTGAGCTTGCAAGACTCATATGTAATCACACAACCTTATTGCATCAAAATAGCTCCTAAGCCTTCTAAGGAAGCATCTGTACACACCACGAAATCTCTAGTAGGATCAGGAACTGCTAGAATAGGCGCATTAGTCAACTTCTCCATAAGGGTCTAGAAAGCTGATTGGCACTATTCTAACCAAATAAATTTCTTCCCTTTCCTCTGAAGAGAAGTGATGGGATGTGCAATCCATGATAAGCCTTGAACAAACCACCGATAGTAGCCCGCTAAACCCATAAAACTGTAAATCTCAGGAACATTCGTTGGTGTAGGCCAATCAACGATGGCTTGGATCTTTGAAGGATCCATAGTGATACCTTCACCCAAGATGATGTGACCCAATTATTTCACTCTAGTCTTAAAGAACTCACACTTCACCAGATTAGCATACAACCGATTGTCTCTCAAGCACTGCAACACCTGTCTCATATGTGCCTCATGCTCCTCCATAGTTTTCAAGTAGATCAAGATATTGTCAAGGAACACAAGAACAAGTAGGTTCATAAGACTCCATTCATTAGACTCATGAAAGATAATTGTGCATTCATCAACCCAAACGACATAACAGTGAATTCATAATGCTCGTAATGAGTGCAAAATGTAGTTTTTTGTATATTAGCTTCGGCTATCCGCAATTGATGGTAGCCTAACTTAAGATCAATTTTTTAGAATACCTTCACCCCCTTTATCTGATCAAATAGATCATCAATTCTCGGCAAAGGGTATCGATTCTTCACCGTCACTTTTTTTAGCTTTCTATAATCAATGCACAAATGGAGGGAACTATCCTTCTTCTTCATGAATATCACTAGTACTCCCCAAGGGGAAACACTAGGATGAATGAACCCTTTTTCTAATAACTCCTCCAATTATAAATAGAGCTCCTGAAGTTCCTATGTTGTCATATGATATGGTGCCCAAGATATAGGCTCATCTCCAAGAAGAAGATCAATTCTGAAGTCAATGTCACGCTTTGGTGGAATCCCTGAAATTTCACTCAAAAATAAATCTACAAAATCCTTGAGGAGATGATAGTCATCCAATGACACCTCTCGACTCTCTCCTAGATCCAAGTCATTGGCTGACATAGAAAATAGCTGACAACCCTAAAGGAAATGCCTCCTTAGTTGCATCACAAAAATCATCTATAATGAGATGGGTCTTTGTAAGCCAACAATCTCAACTTCATTACCCGAATTGTCTACACATCACACAACCTTGTGGAAACAATCCATCATATCTCAATGAGCACTCAGCCAATCCATACCTAAAACAAAATCATAGGAACTAATAGGTAGGATCCAAAGGTCCACCATAGTCACAAGTGACCTAATTTCAAACTACAACCCTGAACTAGCAATTCAACTGCTACCTTTGCCTCAGAGGCCAATTCAACCTACCACTTAATGCCTTGCCTTGCTGCCACCAATCTACAATGCTCTACTACTAAAGGAGAAATAAATGAATCTGATGCATTGGAATCAAAGAGAATAGAAATACTAGTTCCTTGTAACACACCCAATGTCTCATCCACAATGGCCTGATGATTAGCTTGGCAGTTTTCAATCATTGCGAATACATGGTGTGACTTGCCTGCATCGCCCACCGTCGGATCAGAAGCAACTAGCCTCTAACTAAAACCTAGAGTGTTCCTCTCTAGACAATGTCTAGCAATATGTCCCTATTGACCATAGGAGAAACAACCTATGCCCCAGCCAAAACCTCTACCACTAGACGGTGAATTAGACTACTAGAAAATGCCCCGACTGGGTGTTGATTGTGTACTCTATGTAGGCTACTCAAAATGGTTACACTGATTTTGTTGCCGATTCCAATTCTTTCTAGCCTAGGATCTGCCACTCTACTGAGACTGGGAATTAATGTGTTTAGGCTGCAGCTACTGCTGTTGTTACTTACCACCGTTGGAGGGCACACGATGACTCATGGAAGAGCCTATAGCTTGAGGCTTCCCACCTTATGAACCAAAACCAGATTCAAGTGCACTACCAATCTGAACTCATGTGTGGCCTCCTAGAGCCATGGCCTAGTTTTCCTCCATAAGACAAGCCTTTTCAATAGCTACCTCCATTATCTTCAGCTTGAATACTTGGAATCCTCCACTAACTCAGGCATTCAAGCCCCTGAGAAAGTGTTGTACTAGTATAGCCTCATTGTTACTGATTCCCACATACTACTTGAGCTCATAGAACTGACACTTGTACTAATCTACAGAAAATTCCATTTGTCTCAGCCCATGGAATTCATCTATCTAACACTGTCTCTAGTGGTCTAAAAGGAAATGGGCCCTGAATCTCTCCATAAAATGCTCCCAAGTCACAACACTAATGTCCAGGTGCAATTTTTGCTCTTCTAGTTGACACCAAGTGGATGCAAAGCCTCTAAGGTGCATGATGGCACACTTAGCCTTAGTATTGTTTCCATAAGGATGCATAGCAAAGTATCTATCTAGATCAATTAGCCATGTTTCTACCTCAAGTCGTCCACCAATACCATCAAATGTGGGAGGTCATTCTCTCAACAGGTCTCTCATATGACCTACCACTACGACATTTTGTTTAGTTGCTAATTCTCTCTGCCTTGGTGATCTCTCTCTTTCTCTCTCTACCTGCTCCTCCTCCTCTGGCCTAGGGCCTAAACAACCAAGAATCTCCTCAAACAAGTGTCACAACTACCCTCCTTCCAAACCTGGTTGCTTCAGGTTTTGTCCTCTGCCTCTCAAATTATTTTGGGAAATCTGGTGTTCCTCATGTTTTGAACCATGGGAGCTTGGAGATGATGAAATATGGTGGTTAGATTCATAGCCACCACCTCAGCCTCTTCCATGGCCATGACCCATACCCTGAGGCATGTTCCTACGCAACATAAGAGGTGAAAATGTGAGATCGAGAGTTATGCACAAAGGTTAACCTAATGGGCACAACTAACCTAGAGTACCCAGTGTTTGTAAACCTATCTAAGATACCAAGTTGTAATGCCCCACTATGCAAACCCCAAAGGACAACTAAAACTAACAAATACAACACAATTTTTTTTAAAGTTAAACATAACATAAGATGAACATTAACAAATGACACATTTAATGCAATTATACAAATACACTAACAACTACATCCTTTGGGGTACACATGACAACATTACATAACATAAACCCATTCCATAACGATATTTAACAAATTCTAAGATTACATTATAAAACCATAATAAATAATTAAGATTACATTAATCATCCATCCATGATATTAAATAAATGAGAAGTATCCATATACAAACACATAACATAATCAAGAGAATATATACATATATACATTACATTAATCAAAACAGAATATACAAGTACATTGATAATAAGAAATTGCATTGTTTTAGAATTACACATGCACATTTGTGCTTCCCAACTCAAAGTGGGAAAGATACATCAAATTCAAGAGTAATATAGAACTAAACATGGCACAACAGAACTACGGTGAAGCTTTGGATCATATGCAACAACATGAACCCCATTCTTCACGTACATTGTTTTGGAACCCAATGAGGTGTAAAGCATGTTCCACCCAATCACATGGACTTGAAGGCCCACCCCCAAGCTAGGAGTTGACAAGAAAGACCCATGACAAAGAATGGTCAAGCGGAAAGGCAACAAGACTCAACCAAACAAGAGTAACAAGAAACATGAATCACAACAACATCAAAATGGCTACTTCCAGAGGCATACATAGGAAAAGAATAATAAGGGATACTAAGGGATAGTATCATCGCATGGCCCTATATGGGTTACCCAGGCTTCCTCTCACTAGGCACTGGCCCCCATCTATGGTTACCCAGGCTTCCTCTCACTAGGCACCAACCCCATAGGGTGACACATGCGAGATAACTAACCTTTCATGTGGACAAGGTAGTGACCTTGCCGATCATGGCCTTCTCATCCCACCCTTAGTTTGTGGAAGCACTAACAACATGGGCGAGGCATCTTAGTTATCTTGTTAGTGTGTACCTACCCAATCCACTAATTAATTTTTATTAGGTGAGCACTTGTTAAGGAAACTCTTCCGTGGGTTACCTTGGCTACCCCTTTGTGCATCGGCCCCCATGAAGAGCCACTCTCCCTAGTAGCACCAAAACAAACCTCATAGTAACAAGGGGTGTACCACAACACGTAAAGCACTAAAACCACAACAACCAAGAACATATGTGAGGCATAAACCTTCTCGCTCAAAGCCATAACCCAAGCGAAGAAAACCATGAAATAAGGTACACCCACGAGAGCTCAAAATAGGAATAAGATCAAATGAATCACAAGGGACTAACCATGGAAAATACAACATAAATTCAATTTTCCCCACTACCTCTAGAAGCCTTAAATCCATCTACCCATAACTACCAAGTGAGAGCAACTTATACATTGTGGGTTCCCAACATACTCAAAACATGGCTAAGCATAAAATCACCTCAATAAGAACATAATATTCAAGGAATTACAACCAACTAGGAACCATTACAATCAATCTATCACCTCACCATGCACTTAAAATAATAGTTTCCAAAAACATTCTAGACAATCAATTAAATTCTATTTAAACACTCATTGTAAAAACAATCAATTTGCTAACTCATTCAAGTGATAAACTATAAAGAACATTTTAAATCATCAATTTCATCTTAGTTGTACTTCCATTATGAAATTATTACTTATTATTATTATTATTATTTTGAAAAGAACAAACTATAAACAAAATCTATAAATATCTAAGTACAAAAATTTCACTTAATTTTAATACAACCAATTTAGTTTTAACAATATTCATATATATATATATATAAAACTTAAAATACTTTGCTATTATAAAACAACAAACATACGCTAAACATAATACATGAAAACTACATATATATACATTTTAATTTCTTTAGAAATTACCCAGTTATGTACATACAAATATAAATATATAAACAAATACATATATAAATATATATATACTTACATATACATATATACATATATATCTATATATATATTTAATCATATATGTATATCCACATAAAATATCAATATTAATCTGTTTATTATTATTTTCCTTTAAAAATTACTCAAGTTGGAGAATACAGAGCAAACACACACACACACACATATAGAATATTAATATAAGAAAACTTAAATCAAGGCACAACCTCTAATGGTTGTGCACATCAGCCTCCTTGCTGCAGTGTAGCAAGTAAAGAGGAAAATGGAGGGGGGGCACATAGAGAAAAAAATTCCTAGCTAACCAAAATACCACTTTAAGCCTATGATAACAGAAACCATCGATCTCTCAGGATGCTAGACAACAAAGTTAGTTTGCTAAGAGACTGCCAAGTAATCCCTCGGCAGTAAACACATTTTCAATGGATATAAAAATTAAGAGGGAAGAATAGATCGAACTATTCAATACTTCAAGGTGGCTTCAATTTGAAACTTGCAACTATGGATCACTAAGCAATTACCACTTTAAGCTACAAATGTAAACTAGATAATAAAACAAAACACATTGTTTGAAGAAGACAAGCTTGCAAGAAACAACATCGATGCCTAGATGGAAACTTTCATTGAATTCAAAACTATATGCAACATTCAAAGAATAAGTAACGACTGACATATTGCAAGTGATGCTAACTAGGGCTATTAGGACAAACGTCACAATCCAAAGTATGAAAAGCAGTTGCAAAATAGTAATACTTAGCCACGATTGGAGTCAACCATATGCGTTATGGATCCAAACGTATAGTGAATGCAAACCTCCTAAAAGAATAAGCATAAAGAAATTTGAGACATGTGCTAGGGACTGTAGGCATAGCCCTAAAAGAGGGAATGAGTTCAGAAATGGATACTAAACATTGTTGGAGACTAAGATAACACCAAAACCTTCAGACACCTAAATTTCTACCAAACTATCAATTGAATAAAGAGAGCTAATGGCAGTGCCCATAACATATTAAAGAATGAAAATATAGATCTGGATGCCATAAAGGAAAATGGAAATTTTCTTAAGTAATTCAAAAAGTTGGAAGGGCTAGAATACGATCAGAAATAATGAACTATTCAAAACAAAAAGCAATCCTTGTGGAAAAATGATTTGAAGCATGAAATTCTTACATCAACTGCGATAAATAAAAGGATTTGAATATCTAGCATAGAAATCACAAACAAACGAAAAATGAAACTTGAGAAGAATAACTCCAACCTGGAGTCCTATGCTTTGCACCGGAAGAAAATGTACAAGCACGAGCTCTTTCACAACCTCCAGACCATTCTCCATTCTCCCATAATAGCTTCTTCCCAATTTTCAAGGCTGTAATATTTTTTAAAAACTTTTTTTATAGAGAATTATTACCCAGCAAGCCAAAAACAATTCTCAAGAAATCTTCTTCTTGTTCAAAAACAAAAATTAACTCCTTTTCTTTTCCCATTTTAATTAAATAAATTGTCTTTATTTTTTGAAAAAAAAACCAATAAAGATCGAAAGTTTCCAATTCCATTTTCAATTTCAAAGTGTGCATGTACATGCACTCATCCTTTTTCCTCCTTTTTTGATTTTTCCACCCATTTGCAAATCTTATCATTTTTATTTAATTTACAATCATATCTCTTTCCACATTTAATTGATTAAAATCTAAGGATATTAATATTCACCTTTAATTATTATTTTATCATTTAAACATTAAATTGCACTATCTAATTTAATAAATTATAATTGTTAACCACAAATACTTTTATAAATGTAATCCATTTAATTACTATTTTGATTCCAAATTAATATAATAATTAATTAATAACATTCACTTACTAGTTTCAATAAATTTAATTTAATACTTTAATTAAATCAACATTACACTCACACAATGGCGGGGTGACAGACTAGGATGGGGGACATTCTTGTCAACTCCAGTTTCCACATCATACCCATTGGGCTTATAGGGCATGCTCAAACCTAACAGTGCGGGTGGAGTCAATGCCTAGTACTTGCATCCTGCATCAAACCAAACATCAAGCAACATATATATCCAATCACAAGCACACCATGAGAGGAAGTCGTAGCGTAGAAAGGTACTCACAAACGAGCAATGCTACACCATCCTCTCACCTAGACTCCAATAGTGAACACATCATCAAAAATATCATAAAGTAGTTACTAGCTAATTTGTATAACAACATAGTACTACATCCAAATAATAAACATAACCAGATAAAGACAAACACCATGCATCATCATATCATCAACATCATAAAAGAGTATCATAAACATCCAAGCAAACTAAACTGCCAACTAACAAGTCAAACTGGTGAAACAATCACCATCATAGTCTCAAGAGGCACAACACAACATAAAGAGAATATCAGAATGGTGAAAACAACATGAGAGGTATTACACATTTCATAGTAGGATCCAAACTCACATTAATCATATCATTACTATTAAATCCAATACATATTATTGTTATTAACCAAATTACTACCATAATATTAACATACTTTCCTTAATTGATACTTTTAATATTTTTATTACTCTACAATCATAAAAGATTTCAAATTCCATATTCAAATATTTTAACTTCACCCTCTTATGTGAATCCCCTTCATGTAACCATACTTATTGTACTTGTCTCTTTTTCTTTTAAAATATATATATTTATTTTACATAATTTACTATTTACTTTCCAACTTAAATTTAATCTCTTCATACCTTGTAAATATTTATTTTTAAAAATAATCACATGATTAATGATTATAAATAAACAATCTTATTTTACCCAAAATATTAATGTTAATGTTGCTATTACAATTAGTAATATTACTTGGTTACCATTTATTTTTCCTATTTACTCATTTACACATATTTAAATGTCACTCTAATTCACACTAATCTTACATTCCCAAATGACATGTTCAATGATAAGCTTTGTGTAATTACTACTCTCTCTTTGAATTCTAGAAATTATTTCACTACACTTTATTTCCAAGGTGAAAATGATCTCAAAGTTTCCTTCATATTACTCATATTCACTTAAAATGTGATTTTACTCATAATTGTATTTTGCTTATCACAATTACTCCCCTTAGTAGTACTACTTAATTGATATGGATATTAACTCTTATTTTGACTTAATTTTAATATAAAAATATTATTTATGGAACCATATTACTATTTAGCCACCAATTAAATAGTGACAACATTATTGAATTTCATTAAAACTAACCTCATATTAACTTAATTAATCTTATTTACTACAATAATTTTTTTTTTTTTTGGAAAAAGGAAATATGCCTATATATATTTATATATATTCATAAGAAAATTACAAAAGTACTTGATATATAATGACTCTTATCAATCAGATTCATCCTTTATCACCACCTATTCTGACTAAAATATAATTGTATCTAAACTAAAGCCATTAACTAAAAAAACCCAACATATTACAAAATTTGTCTCCGAGAATATTAACTATAAAACCCCATATTATCAACAAAAATACTTCAAGAACCCAAAATACTAGCTCTAAAAAACCATATTGTCGGCAAAATCAGACTTCAAGAAAACATTATTCTTCCATTTGGTCCACTAGTACCTCATTTTCTTCCAGCAGACAGACCATCAATCATCAATTTTCTTGTCAGGCCATCATTGGAACAACTTCAAACATCCCATTGATATGAAATTTTCCTATCGATGATCACATTACTATTTGAATAGTACATAATGCATCAGTCTATTAGTAGGAACTAATTTCATCGTACTACATATGCCACCAACACTAGACCAATGCCCCATCAGTGAAACCCCAAATCAACTCCCACCAAACCAATGAAGTCCTGCCAATGAACACTCCACACATTGAAGAACACATTAGAACATCAAGAAGACTTAAGAAAAAGTCCCACCGATGAAACATACTCCTATGGAATGGTACTGTTGAACTCACGAGTTGTCAAGCCATCATGGAGACTACTGGCCAAGTCTTAATAACAAGCAATGGTACCACTGACAACAACCACCATCGAGCCATCGAAAGTATAGACGACCTCATTCTTCCGATGAAAGAACCTCGCGCTGATGCACTCCATCCCTACTAGCTCAGGACCAACCATAGACATCATTCATCGGGGATACCAAGTTGAACGTCCCAACAAAGACCTCCAATCCCATTGACGAAGGAACATTATCATCCTATCATTGGGACACGACTCACAGTCCCATCGATAGATTAAAATCCTATCAATAGAATAAGTCATTAACACCAAACTATTGGGTTGTTGAAGGGACAAACTCTAGAGTCTTGCTAACCAAGCAATGTCTTGGTGATGAAGACTCATCATATCATAATTGGGGCAGAGAAAAAGTTCCCACCAATAGAGCACAGTTCTATTGATCAAAAGAGGAAAAGAAAACAATGCAAGGGAGCCGCCTGTGAGAATTGTACATGAGAGACTGGAGGAACAAATACATGACAAGAAAACTGAGAAGCAGAGACAATTATTGGTTTAGCATGAACATGCTCGAGCAGAGTCATGTTATTACTACACCTTTATTACTTCTAGATAATATTATCTCTAATTTCTTTTTTAATATTATTAACCTTTTCTTACAATACAATGATATTAATTTTTTTTTCTTTTCCTTTATTAATAAATATTTTTAATATAATATTAATGTTAACTTAATTTCAATGCCATTATCCCTTGCTACCCATTCATCATTTATAAAATCATTAATTTTGATATTTTGTTAACATTAACTCATACTATTATATGGAATAATAAAATCAGCGTTCAAAGTATTATTATTATTATTATTTAATCATTGAAATATTGGCAATCTCATCAACCTTTTAGCAACACTAAATTGGAATATCTATATTATTGTGTAGCCCACTAATTATATCTGAACGATAGTAGTTTAAACTTATATAATAATAATTCTCTTATTATATTTATGTGTGTGTGTGTGTATTTATTTTATTTGTTTAAATAAACACTTAAGTTCTATTGTATTACTATAAATTACTCATGATTAATATTTAATGATGGTAGGTTTGTTGCTTGGCTAAATGTCAACATGGGTATATTTTATATTGTTCAAATATTTTTGAATTTGATTGTGTTCAATTTTTTGCATCAACGTTTCAGGTCACACTCTGTGATCCATCATTCGAATAAAAAATTGGAACTTTTATTAATGGATTGAAAATATGATGTATATTAATATTATAAATGGATGCTATTCACAATTTACATGATTAAGTAAAACTATTTTACTTGGTAAAATTAGATCACCACATTGATTTTTTTTTTTAACATTTAACCTTTCCTGAAAATAGTATCATTATGGTTCGGGAGGTAGCAAACATTTCTTTTTGTCTTCAAGTTTCTTAAAGATTCTTGTATTTAGAACACAAACATAATGGACACATCTTCAAAAAAAAAAGTATACAACAAATAACAAAATAAATAGGGTGCGTGCAGCCCCACAATTAGATGCATTTTATAATTTTAGAAATAGATCTTTTATTTGCATGACATCTCACCAATTTTTTACTAAATCTTACCATGGCATCTAACAAACTATATTTATTCTCACAACATGGTTATCGAGATAATCACTCTTATGTAGTTTCTTAGATAGTATTATTATTGGCATGATTGAATAACCCATAACACCCTCTATAAAAGTCATTAACTCATTAATACCAACAGTTGTGTTCCTTGTAATAAATAAATTACTACTAATTCCCATTTTATTTAATTCAGCATTAATAACATGTAGTATTACAAGTCATGTCACAATTACCAAAATTGGCTAATTTTTCTCTCAAAATTAATACTACCAAATACAAACATTATTACTGTGGATAGAATTTATTGAGGTGATTCCTTCAAGACTTTATCTTTGTGTTTCCACTGGATAATGAAGTCAACAATAGTGTTGATAGTAGCACAACTACTTCCTAGAGAACTTATTCTTTTAATTTAATTAGAGGAGGGTTGTGTAATGCTCGTCGTGCAAACCCTAAAGGACAACTACTATGCAATTTTTTTTTTAAAGTAAACATATTAAGTAATCATATAACATACCATTATTTATTATTACATTGCAAGATACACTTTCAAATATCTAAGTCCTTTGGGGCACACAAGGTTACATCGTTAAAACCAACCCATCACGAAAGATAAACATAAAACTAAATAACTTAACTAACTTTTACCTCCATCAAGGTCATTACATTAGATCATTTGCAAGAGATAACCATAATGAACAAGATTAACTCCACTAAACATCCATACATACATATGCATAAATATAAACACATCACATGTTGCAAAACCATATACAATCTCATAAGTCATAAAGGATTACAAAGGTGCATGAACATCTAGCTATAAGAGAACTCTGGCTCAAGCTCTAGCTAGATGCTACTGCACAGAACAAACACTTATGGGGAACCCAATGGGGTGCAAAGCACATTCCACCTGACCACATGGATATTAGAAAAATCCACCCCCCATGCTCAAAGATGACAAGGAAGTGACCTTGACCAAATATGCCAACAAGACTAAACTCCAATAACAGTAACATGAGAGTACATAGATCATAAACAAACAATATCCAAGAAACCAACCACAACAACACAAGACCATTAAACACATCATCAATAAATCTAAATGGAAACAACCAAAAACCACTTCCAGTGGCAAGCAAGAAAACAAAGCATAAGGACAACTAGTGGAGAGTGTCATCGCATAGTCCTACATGGGTTATCCTGGCCCTTCCTCTAGGCACCGGCTGATCCAAGTTGCCTCAAGAGTTGACCCCCATCTATGGTTATCCTGGCCCTTCCTCCTACATGAGGCGTCAGGCCCATAGGGTGACTCATGTGGAGCCGTTAACCTTTCATGAGGACGAGGTAACAAATTTTCCAACCATGGCCTTCTCATTCCACAATTAGTCTACGAAATCCCTAATGGAAGATGAGGTATCCATAATTATCTTATTAATATTAGTATTACCCATCCTCCTAAATTCTTTAATTAAGTTTTCACTTTTTAATCTAACTCTTGCATGGGTTATCCTAGCCCTTTCTCCTATTTGAGGCACCGGACCCCACAAAGAGCCACTCTCCCTAGAGACCCAAAATATAATCAAAACCAAGGGTTGTACCAATAGAGAAAAAAACATTAAATCGCAACTAAATACATGCGAGGCATTACCCATCTCACCAAAAGCACATAACCAAATTCTCAATAAAATCCAGTCCAACCCTCTCAAAACAATGATGCCCAAAGAACTTGCCACAATTAGAGAAAATGAAAGATAAAACATCAACTAACACTCGTCTAAAGCCTTTGGAAGACAAAGTTCACAACATCCCTAAGTGGGTTTATAAGGCATACTAGGTTCCCACATCGGTTAAAGCCAAAACAACAACACAACGATAATAAAGAAGCTAAATCAAATATACAAGAATCCAAAATACAAGTTAACATAATAATTTCCACACATTTGTTAATACAAAATAGACCCCTAAATACAACAATTCAGTTTATCTCATTTACAACTAATCATTATGACTAATCTCTATTTTCTATAATAAAATGTTGTTAATAATTCTACTATATAATTTACCCTTTTTCATTAATAAATTATAATCATATAAGTAATTTCAAAATCACAAGAAAGCAATATATATATATATATTATTTATTTTTCCTCAGTTAAAAATTCTAGGCTGATTGAGGTATTTATATGCCACTGTATGTATGTGTATATATATATATATATTAAATAAAATAAGTAAAGTTTTTACCCCATACATAGCACGTGCAGTACAAAGGACTGCGCACAACAGTCCCTTTGATTGCGATGCAACCCTCCCCACACCTTGAATATTAATGTCAAAAACCACACAAGTTTGGCCCAATAAAAATTCAAACTTAATAATATATATATATATACCTTTGTGTGTGAATATATATATATATATATGAGTATGTATATCCATTTATTTCAGAGAGGAATTCAATTTCTCATAAACAAAAAAATTACAAACATACAAAATATTTCCAGAGGCTCCAAAAAATAATTTCTTTTCCTTTATCTGTTACCTAGTAAATTGATATGAACACATTTATTCTAAAACACCCAAAGGATCTTCTTTTACAAAACATGTTTGCCATTACATATTTAATAAGCAGTTGAAAGATCAATAAAATAAAAAAAGGAACTTGGAGACCTATGCTTGTCGAGAAGTTGATGAAGCCTTCTTTTGATTCCCACCAGGATTTTCGAAAAACTCCCCTTCCTTCTACATAACTTCTCCACCAATTTCTTCAATCTAATTCTTAGTCTACTTTTCTATTTAAAAGAGCTCTTCCTAGAAAACAATGAAAAGAGAAATAGATTTTTACAGAGTAAAGTATTTTATAGCTTCTATAAAATTTTCTCCTGCCTCAAACTTCTTCTTTTTTCTTCTATTAAATAAAAAGATATCCTCTTCTATTTTCGAAAACCCAAAAATCAGAATGAAAAGGAAAATTTATATTTCTTCACCAGCTTTCAACAAAAAAAATCTGAACATTCATTGGTCCTTTTATTCTTCTCTTGATTTTTCCTTTTCGAACTAAAATCCTTAATTTTAATTTATATTTTACTAATTTTCCTCTCCCATTTAAAAACATTTAAATATTTTATTCTCTTATTTATTCTCAACTTGCTACTTTCATTAAATTATCCGAATGAAAAATTTTAAATAATATTATTTACACTATTTATTTATTTATATTTAATTTATTACATAGCTTTTAATTTAAAACTTTTAATAAAGTTATTCCAATAATTACAATAACATTTATTTTTAATTTTTTAATTATTTGAATTACATCATCCTATTAATCCACCCAATGCATAACAACACCAACATTAAAGAAATAACACAAATACACTCACAAAAGACAACTATCATATAATACAAAAATGAACAAAGTCAAAGACACACAATACCACTAGACACATGATGGGTTGATAGGCTTGGGACGGGGTGAATTCCTTGTCATCTCTGTTTCAACATCATGCCTGTTGGGATAATTTAATGCTTGCCTTGTCCTGCTAAAGAAGGTGGAATCAAGACTTTATTCCTACAATTCTTGCATACAAACAAGGTTGTGTACAATATATATATATATATATATAATCAAATGCATCACATCATGAGAAGGAATCACAATGTAGCAGGGAACTCACGAATGAGTGGTGCTACACTGTCCCCTCACCAAAGCTATAATAACAACTACAACATCAAATATAATGTAACATTGTTAAACTAAACTGATCACATCATATCATCATGAAATAATTACTAGTATACTGCATCACAATATACTACTACATCCATATTAAACATCACCAATTAAATGTAACCATAATGTCATATCATAATATCCATGTCATCAAATAAAGTAGCATAATCATCAAGTAGTCTAAACTATCCAGTCAACCAATCCAACCAACAAATAGTAACTATCAAAGTCTCAAAGTGTCAAGAAAAACCATAGAAAGTATCAAGTCCTACAACAACACAAGGGGTATTACATCCTCCCCCCTAGAATTTGGCTTACTCCTGGAAGCTAGTAAACATATATGGGTAAGATTTTCTAATATGGGAGGCATCCTCCCATGTTGTTGAAGTCTCATCATTGGGGTCCCACTAGACCTGCACCTACTCAATTTCCTTGCCTCTAAGGGAAAGTCTCTTGTGCTGCAGCACAACCACAGGCTTGAGTGCCAACTTCCCATCCTTGATTTGTAAAGCATTTCAATCAAGTATGTGAGATATATCTGGGTAATAATGTCTAAGGATAGAGATGTGAAATACATCATGTATACATGAAAGGCTGGGTGGCAAGGCTAGGCAGTAGGCAATAGGACCAATTCTTTCTAACACCTCGAACAATCCTATGAAGCAAGGAATAATCTTAGAACCCTTTCCATAATGAATAGGGATCTTCCACGGATGCACTTGAAGAAACACATGATCTCCAATTGCAAACTGTTGATCAATTCTATGTGCATCAGTATACTTCTTGTGCCTATCTTGAGCTACTACAAGATGCTCTCAGATGCGAGCTACCTGCTACTCCATATCTCAAAGAATTTTGGGTCCAAGGAGAATCCTATCCTCTAACTGATCCCAGCTCAAAGGGGTATGACAAGGACAACCATATAAAGCCTCAAAAGAAGCCATGTCGATCGAACTATGGTAACCATTGTTGTAGAAAAACTCTACCAAATGTAGGTAATCCTCCCAATGTGATTGTTGGTCCATGTCATACATGCAGGAGCATATCCTTGAGCACCTGATTGACTCTCTCAGTTTGACCATCTATTTGCAGATGGTAGGTAGAACTAGAGTTCAATTAAGTCCCTAATGACTACTGCAAAGATGTCCATAGTGCAGATGTGAACATCAGATCTCTTTCAGAAATAATTCTTCATAGTATCCCATGCAATCAAACAATGTCTTCCATGAACACCTTGGCTACTGAAGAAGTAGTATAGGAAGATCAAATAGGAGAGAAATGGGCTACCTTGGTCAATCTATCAACAGTGACCATGATATCATCGTGTTGCCTATAAGACATAGGAAAATCGAAAATGAAATCCACTGATATAATGTCCCACTTCCATTCTAGAACAAGATGAGGCTACAAAAAACCTACTAGATGATGGTGATTAGCCTTAACCCTCTGACATTCTAGACACCTAGCCACAAAATCGGCAATATCTCACTTCATTCCTACCCAAAATTATAGCGAGTGAAGATCCACATACATTTTCTTAACTTCGGGGTGCACCAAATAAGGTGTCCAATGAGCTTCAGACAAGATTAGGGTGCAAAGACCCTCTACAAGAGGTACATACATTCGACATGCATATTGCAAGACACTGTCAACATCCAGAGAGTATCAAAAAAATATTCCTTCCAGAGCTCTACCAGACTCAATTTCAGATTTCACCTCTTGATACCATTTGTTTGAGGAAAGAGTGGTGAGCATCTAACTCCACAAATCTACTCCAAGAGTTATTGCAGTTATCTCATGCCTTCGCTAGCTCAAATCATCTACCACCACATTCTCTTTTCCCTAGATATACTTTACTTCAAAATCATATTCACACAAGAATTCCATCCACCTTCTCTATCTTGCATTTAGGTTCAGCTACATGAAGATGCATTGCAGACTATGATGATCAGTATGCAACTCGAACCAATGCCCTAAAAGGAAGTGTCTCCATATTACCAGAGCATGTACAACTATGGCCAACTCAAGATCATGTGTGGGGTAGTTCAATTGATGATCCTTAAGTTTACAAGATTGATATGCAATCACTCACCCTTCTTGCATCAAAACAACTCCTAAACCTTCCAAAGAAGCATCTGTACATACTACAAAATCTCCCGTAGGATCCAGTATTGCCAAAATTTGTGCACTGGTCAACTTTTCTTTAAGAGTCTAGAATGCTAAATGGCATTGATTTGACCAAAGAAATTTATTTCCCTTCCTCTGGAGAGAGGTGATGGGATGTGCAATCCTTGAAAAGCCTTGGATGAACTACCAATAATAGCCTGCTAGTCCCATAAAACTATGAATTTCTAAGACATTTATGGGTACGGGCTAATCCACAATGGCCTGAATCTTTTTAGGATCAATAGAAATTCCCTTACCTGAAATGACATGACCCAAATATTAAACTTCAGTCTTATAGAATTCACACTTTTCCAGGTTGGCATAAAAGAAATTATCCATTAAGCACTACAACACCTATCTCAGATGTTCCTCATGTTCCTCCATAGACTTGGAATAAATCAAAATATCATTGAGAAACACAAGGATGAATCTATCCAAATATGTTTGGAACACCCCATTCATTAAAAGCTCATGAATAATGAAGGTGCATTTGTCAACCCAAATGACATCACAGTGAACTCGTAATGTTTGTATCGAGTGAATTTTTTTTTTTTATGAATATCTGCTTTTGCAATCTACAACTGATAATACCCCAATTTGAGATCAATCTTAGAAAATACCTTTGCCCCTTTTATCTAATCGAAAAGATTGTCAATTCTGGGTGGGGGATATCGGTTCTTCACCATTACTTTGTTCAACTTCTTGTAATCAATACACAGATCGAGAGAACCATCCTTCTTCTTTACGAATATTATGGGTGCTCCCCAATGGGAGATACTTGGGCAAATAAACCCTTTAGCCAATAGCTCCTCCAATTGTAGATGGAGTTCTTGAAGTTCCTGCATTATCATCTGATACGAAGCATGAGATATAGGCTAAGCTCCAGGTACCAAATCAATCCTAAAATATATATCCTGTTTTGCGGAATACTTGATATCTCACTTGGAAAAACATTTGTAAACTTCTTAAGGAGAGGGTAATCATCCAATGATACCTCTAGACTATCCTCTAACTCAAGATCATTTACTGACACTACAAAAAGCTGACAACCCTGCCAGAAATACCTTTTTAGTTGCATGGGAGAGATCATTTGCAATGAGATGGGCCTCTAAATACCCATGATCTCCACCTCCTTTATGGAATCATCAACGCATTGTACTACTTTATGGTGACAGTCTATCATGGCACGGTGCATACTCAACCAATCCATTCCCAAGATGATATCATATGAGCCAAGTGGTAGAATTCAGAGGTCCACCTTAGTTGTTAATGCCCCTATATTGAGATTACAACCCTAAACAAGCATCTCTATTACAACCTTTGACCCTGAGGCCAATTCAACCTACCACTGAATGCATTGCCTAGTTGCCACTAGTCTACATCGTTCTACTACTGAAGGAGATATAAAAGAATCAAATGCACCGAAATCAAAGAGTATGGAAATACTAGTGTTATGCAACACACCTGTTGTCTCAACAATGGTGCTTTGGTGGTCTGCTTACCGATTATCCACTATCATGAAGACTCAGTGAGCTCTTCCTGTGTCACCCACTGTTGGCTCTGAAATAGTTGGTCTCTGGCTAAATCCTAAGGTGCTCTTTTGTGGACACAGCCTAGCAATGTGCCCTTGCTGCCCGCATGAGTAGCAACTAGTACCTTAGCCAAATCCTTTACCCCTGGATGGAGCATTTGACTAGTGAAAGCTTCCATGACTAGGCATTGATTGAAAACTTGGTGCGAGTTGCTCATGATGAGGTCAGTTATGATTCTGATCCCTACGAAACTGAGGATGACCACCCTGCTGAGATGAAGCATTTGTATGCTTCAGCTACGACTGTTGTTGCTGATGCTGTTGTTGTTGCTACTAACCCCCTTTAGAGGGTTCATATCGATTCTTAGAAGATCCTACAACTTGTGTCTATCCTCTGTGAGAGCCAAAGCCAGGTGTTGGTGCACTGCCAATCTACACTCCTATGTGACCACCCAAGGCCATAGCCAAATTTTCTTTTACTAGTTGAGCCTTTTCAATAGCAACTTCCATTGTATTTGGTTCAAAGACTTGCATGCCACCACTAATTTGGGAATTTAAGCCCTGAAAAAAATGTTGGACTAACATTCTGTCATCATGGATGATCCCTGTATACTGCTTGAATTCATAGAATCGCTGCTCATATTGTTCAATAGACATTGACATTTGCCTAAGGTCATGAAACTCATCTGCCCTACATTTCCTCCAATGATCTGAAAGGAAGCGAGCCCTGAATCTATCCATAAATAGCTCCCATGTGACCATGCTAATATCTAGATGTAACTTTTTCTCTTCTAGCCACCACCAAGTGGATGTGAAGCCTCATAGATGCATGATTGCGCACCGAGCTTTAGTATTGCTACCATAGGGGTGCATTGTGAACCATCGATCCAAATTGATTAACCATGTTTCTACTTCCAAACCTGCTCTAGTACCATTGAATGTAGGGGGTGTGCTCTTACAAAGTCTCCAATATGACCAGCTAGCACTGCATCTTGATCTATTATTATTTCCCTCTGCCTCGGTGACCGCTCCCTTTCTCTCTCAACCCGCTGCTCCTCCTCCGGCCTGGGTCCCAATCGACCAAGAATCTCCTCAAGAAGGTGTTGCAACTATCCAACTCCTAAGTTTGGCTATTTTGGGTTCTCATCTCCGTCTCATGGATTATTTTGAGAGCTCCAATGTTCATCCTATTTTGAACCGTGAGAGCTTGGGGATGATGAACTTTGTTGGTTTTCTCTATGACTAGCACCCTGACCTCTTCCTCAACCACGTCCTCTACCTTGAGGCATGTTTTTGCACAACAAGATAGGGGTACAAGTGAGCTCAAGAGTGAAATGCAAAGGTTTCCTAATGGACTTAAACTACCCAGAGAACCCAACGTTTGTAACCTTGGCTCTGATACCAAGTTGTAATGCCCATCGTCCAAATCCCAAAGGAAAACTACTATGCACACAATTTTTGTTTTAAAATAAACATAGTAAGTAATCATATAAAATACCATTATACATTATTACATTGCATGATACACTTTCAAACATCTAAGTCGTTTGGGGCACATGAGGTTACATCGTTAAAACCAAATAACTTAACTTTTACTTCCATCAAGGTCATTACATTAGATCATTTGCAAGAGATAACCATAATGAACAAGATTAACTCCACTAAACATCCATAGATACATATGCATAAATATAAACACATCACATGTTGCAAAACCATATTCAATCTCATAAGTCATAAAGGATTACAAAGGTGCATTTACATTACATGAACTTTTAGTACATTACATGGTTCATATACATGAGCTACATCATAATCTCCCATACATGTGGGGAAGATACATCAATACAAAAGAATATCTCAAATACATTATGATCATTTGGCTATAAGAGAACTCTAGCTCAAGCTCCAACTTGATGCTACTGTATAGAATGAATGCTGATGGGGAATCTAATGGGGTGTGGAGCACGTTCCACCCAACCACATGGGTATTGGAAAAACCCACCCCCCATGCTCAGAGATGACAAGGAAGTGACCTCAACCAAGGATGCCAACAAGACTAATCTCCAATAATAGTAACATGAGAGTACATAGATCATAAACAAACAAAATCCAAGAAACCAACCACAACAACACAAGACCATTAAACACATTGTAACGCCAAATAAGAGCTTTGCACAATAGACACACCAGAATCAAGATTAGAAGCACACACATGCATACAATACTAAAATCTAACATGCAAATTCATACGTTAAGCAACAAAGAACATGGGAAAGTAAAAATGTAATTAAAACTAGAACAATCTCACCAATTTTCAAACGTATTTCCATGAATTATCTCGATTGCCCTTCTCCATTTTGCTTGTATGGTATAATTTCCCTCAGATTTTCAAGTTTGTGCAAGTATAGCCTTATGATAATGATTAGCAAAATATCGAAGATTCAAGACAAAAGTGCTCTCCAAAGTTATCAAATTCGTGAGAGAGATTGGAATGAAGAATGACACATCAATTTATAGAAAATTGATTATTCGAACGACAGGCCAAGATTGAAAGATCGACAAACGGTTGAGATTGATAGATTAGACATGCATTCAGATAACTGATAGAAGTGACATGAGTGATTCGAATTAGAAATAGAATTAAAGATTAAATAAATGATTTAATCTTCAATTTGGCATTCAAAAATAGAAGAAATATCTTTGCATGACAAAGATGAAGATTGATTAAAGCAACTCTCTGTTCGAATGCACACACAACACTTAATTAATTAAATAAGAATATTTAATTAATCCGCATGTACACGCAATTGAGTTAGAAGTGGACGATTGAATGGTTAGACAAAGAGATTACTCGAAGACGCCACTCAGACATTAAATCAATAGTTAACTGAATGATTAAAATAGATGTCGAGTTGAGTAAAAGTGAATATTTAGATAACTCACATAATTATCTAAAATATAGAAGAATGTGTTAAAATAGAATTAATGAATTAAATAATTCATTTAATTCAAGACTCAATATTCGAAGGATAATTAAATAAATAAGATTTATTTAATTAAGTGACGAAAGGGATTTTAAATGAATAATTAAATAAATTAAGAATTTATTTAATTATAGTTGAAATATGATAAAGAGTAAATTAAATAATGATTTATTTAATTTGACCGGAAGAATAAGGTTAATTAGTAAGATAATTAAATAACAAGCGTTTATTTAATTAATCAGATAGAAATGAAGAAAAGTGAATTAATTAAATAATTAAGATTATTTAATTAATAGAAGAATTAATAAAAGATGAATTAATTAACTAATTGACATTATTTAATCATGACCATGAAGAATAAGAATTATGCAGAATATGGAAGTCGCAGGCTAATAACTAGTTTTCGGTGTCTACATTTGCCCCTCTTTGATACAATGTCGTTTAGGCGTTGTGTCAAAGAAAATCAATGAAAATATGCCCCAGTCAAGCTCCGGATTAGAACAGGTGAAGGTATGCCCCCTCGGGAAAATTGACAAATTTCTGAAATGTTCAGAAAAATTTGGAAATGCGCCCGATTAGTCCAGTAAATAGGCAGAAATGCAATGCAGTTGACGGAATAGGGTTCGGAAATGGGAGGGACAGGTACGGGATGATAGAAAATGGAAGTTTACATGGCCAGAAGGAATGAAATGCCACCTAAGCCCTAGGTATATATTGGAATTGGGGTGAAAAACTATTCATTTGCACCCACCCAGCTTAGAGATTTGAAAAGTTTGCTCTGACTTTCAGCGAGGATGTCTCCAGTTCTAGCCACCCATCATCATGCCTACAGGATCAGGACGTTCCAGAGACCAGCCGGCGCGGACCCCCCGGTATGGACCTAAAACTTGTCTTTTGAAAATTTTTAATTTGCGCACATTTTAAGGTATTTATTGCATTTTTTATTTGCGCGCTTTTTAAGGTATTTATTGCATTTTTAATTATGCGTCGCATTTTAATTTGCACCGCATCTATATGCGCGAACGACGCATCTGCTTGTGAAAAGCCGCATTTGCATTTTAACGCCAACCATTTAGGCTTAGTTTAGAAAAATAACCGCATGTGTTTTTTGTGTTACACATTTGATCATTGTGATACGCATTTGAAATTTAGCTACGCATGTGCATTTTATGATACGCATTTGAGATTATGCAACGCAAATGTTGATTTTAGCACACATTTGATAATAATTAACCGCATTTGATTAATAATGACGCACTTGTACTTTGTGGACCGCATCTGTATAAAAGCGACGCATGTGTTTTAAAAAAATGACACATTTGCAAAATAACGACGCATTTGCATTTTATATCAAAACTTTCATTTTTCACTAGGGTAGATGATTCAGGCTAACATGAGGCATGGTGTTGCAGGTTGTTCTTGACCCTATCTACACACGTGAGTCGAGACCCACGACGTTTTGATTCAGAGACAGCTTACGGCCGGTCGAGCGACGGACCTTATGGCATTTGGGTTTGTTGCACGTGACCGATATGCCCCAGATTAGGGAAAATCGGGGTTTGCTGATAGCACTATGTGAGCGG
>VDFB02086081.1:284576198-284643178 GCA_007258455.2 Sequoia sempervirens | reverse complement strand
TAGGTATGCCTTCACGTAATCCCAGGAACTCAGCAATCGCTTCGTCGTTCTCAAAAGTATCTAAAATGGGTGTATCTTGTTGATCCCAATCTATGAGTTGGGGATAAACTAAAGGCATGTCATCGTCGGAGTTATCAAAGTCTAATGGAGTCAATGTAAAAATTGAATTATTCATGTGGTCACAAAAGTCTTGTACCAAGTCCTTTTTGCTCTTGGGTTTGGATCTAGGTGGATAAATAGGTGGGCCTAATGCCAAGGTTTGACAATCAGAAAGAGGTGGCTCAGGTTGCCAAGAGGTAGGATCAAGTGATTCCCAATAGTAGTGTTTAAACCACTCCTCTTTTGTCATTTTCTTTGGTGGACAGGAATTTAAAGGATTTGGTGAGGAACTTAACAGCAAGTCAAGTTCTCCAAATAACTTGTCAAGGTCCATGGTAGAAGTAGAGGATAAGGAATCCCACTCATAATCATTAGAGTCAGGCGAGTTAGAATGATTTTGGTCTATTGGTTCGTGAGATGTCTTAATGTCTTCTAAAGCACGTACTTCCTCAAGTAAGGGTAATGGAGTACTAGGAACGCCAATCTGAATTAGTTGAAACCCTAGCCCTACTCCTTTTGGCCACTGAGAAACAAATATTGGTTCAATTCTGCCATCTTGGTTTAAGCCTAAACCACTGTGTCCATCATATCCTTTGCTTTGCATGATTTTGAAACCCTTTCCGTATAGTCTTGTAGGAATATGAGCAAGTAAAATGGGTTCTTGATTATCTTCCTTATACAGCCAGGAAGTAACATCTTCTGTATCTACAGCCTCTTTGCTTAATTCACCCCATTTAGTGAAAGTTGTTGTGGGGGGAACATGTATAGTGATTATAGACTATCCCCTACCTGTTGTAGGCAAACCATATGACTTAGGAGGGACCAAGTGGCTAACACAATAGGAAGTCTTCATATAATACTCTCCACAACCCTTGTCTTGGATCTCAACCTTAGGAGTAGTGGGAAGTGAAGGTGCAATAGATGTTCGAGTGAGCGTGGACGGGTCAACATAAGAAGATGGATTAGACGATGAGGCCTCTTGGTTGACTGGCACTTGACATTGAGGGATGTCCTTTAGGTTAGTGCAATACTGAAAAGGATCAGGATCACCATCGATAGTTATTTTGGTGCCATTATAAGGGAATTTAAGGCACTGATGATATGTGGAAGGGACTGCCTTCATGGCATGAATCCATGGTCTACCTACCAAAAGGTTATAAGGGAGGGTGAGATCCAAGACCTGGAACTTTGTCTCCATTACCGCAGGACCAATTCTGATAGGAAGTGTTACCACCCCCTTTGATTTTCTTTCTTCATCATTATAAGCCTAATGACAATACTCTTGGTGGTGTCTACGCATGCTTCTGAAATACCTAATGCCTTAATTAGTTTTAAAGTGCATAGATTTAACCCTGCTCCTCCGTCTACCAAAACTCGTCTAACTTTGGTGTCATCAACAAGGACTTCTAGATGTAAAGGGTCATTGTGGTTCGTCTTATCTGTGGCATAGTCTTGTTCAAAAAATGTGGCATGATGATTATTGGTCAAGTAGCCCACCATCTCCTGGAAACGATTGACATCAAGGTCATTAGGGACCGTGGTGTTCTGTAAAGCCTTATCGAGGATAGACCAATGCTCGAGGGAGATACGCAACAATTCCAAGATTGAAATTTGGGCTGGGGTCTTCCCCAACTGGTCAAGTAGGTTATATTGTAACTTGGAAGGTTGTGATGCTTGCTGTGATGGAGGGCCTTGGATAACAAACTTAGTACGACGAGTATTGACCGCACATTCCGGACTAGCCTTGATAGTAATGGTATTGATGTTGTCATTGGCGGCGCGAAGGCAATGAATGATTTTGCCACTATCATAGTCATGTTTTATATTCGCATAATTGGCTGACATATTGGTCTTAGTACTCGAACTGGGGACAGTTCCTTTCCCATGGTCATGTAGTGGGTCTGAAAAGACTTGATGATCAGTGTTCGATGTCTTTTTTTTTTTCCACTAACTTCAATGATTCTCTTGTCAACAAGATCCTGTATGATGTTCTTCAGTTGTCGACAGTTTTGTAGGTTATGTCCCTTAGTCCTATGATAATCACAAAAAGCGTTGTCATCCCACCAAGTTGGTTTAAACTGTCCTGGATCGTATTGTCTTGGTTCCTGCAGTTGTATGAGGTTGTGTTGTAACAGCTGTTTGAACACCGACTCAATGGGTTCCCCTAAGGGAGTGAACTCACGTTTCTGGAATCTCCTTGGTGGTGGACGCTGAGTGTTTGAGACCATGTTGGGAGGTTGATTGACAGCATTAAGTGTGTTAGCAAAAGTATGAGGTCCTTGTAATGTGAGGAGGGGTCTTGCTTGTAATGTTTTAGCATCCACCACCCCATCATTGGTGACATTTTTGTTGCGAGACCAGAATCTGTTTCTGTCGGTGGGGGCATTTTGTACGACCGTGTTTCGATTGGGTGTTGTCATCTTGAGTTCACCCTTTTCAATGAGATCCTTCTCTATTATCACCCCCTTTTCCACTATTTCCGAAAAAGATATGCAGCAATGTACCCTTAAGTTACTCCTGAGTTTTGGATGAAGGTTTTCTTGAAACATGGTAACCTTTTGTTTTTCAGGTATCTCGACAGGACATCTACTAGCAATAGTTCTCCATCTCTGGAAGAAAGCAATGAATGTTTCACCTTCGTCCTGTGTTGTGTGGCACAAGGTTGCTATATTTATCTCATGGTCAATGTGGAAGGAGAATTGCTCCACAAATTTCTCGACTAGCTCTCCCCATGATCTAATGCCAGAATCTAGACCTGAAAACCATTCTAGTGCAATCCCTACAAGACTTTG
This sequence comes from Sequoia sempervirens, assembly GCA_007258455.2. Classification (NCBI taxonomy): domain Eukaryota; kingdom Viridiplantae; phylum Streptophyta; class Pinopsida; order Cupressales; family Cupressaceae; genus Sequoia; species Sequoia sempervirens. Next base: position 284,640,287 of record VDFB02086081.1, on the reverse strand, counting down.
TGGAAATAGCCTCATAAGGTATGTGGGGTCGTAAGCGACATCAATGCATATGGTAGAAAATTCCCTGATATGTTCTACTAGATTGCGTTTGCCATTGTACTTAGGAAGATTTGGTATGACATATCCGTGAGGGAAAGGTGTCATGTACAATGATCTATCAAAAGGGAATGGGCATATGTCCTTTGGTGAAAATGATTTCTTAGTTGACACTGACATGTTATCCATTTGCATTTGTAATGCCTGCATTTGTGTTTGTAGGACGTCAACTTGAGTCAAAGATGTGCTAGAAGGATTATGCGGATCCATATATGTATTCTGAAATCCAAAGTCTCGTGATGGGTTTTGATTGAACGTTGGCATCTAAGGTGGATTTGGATTCGGAATGTTGGTAAATGTATTCTGGTTTGGAATCGACATAGATTGATGTTGTCCTAGATTCTTTGTAAATGGATTCTGAGTACCACTCTGTATAAAGGGATTCTGATTCGAAACCGATGTGAAATAGTTTTGGCCCGGAATCTGGGTAGACGGATTCTGACTACCAATCTGTGAAAAGGGGTTCTGATTCGGAACCGATGTAAATTGGTTTTGACTGCTAGTCTGGAAAGGTGGATTTTGATTGCCATATTGGAAGGAGGGAATGCCCCCTATTTGTGTAATCCTTGGTATAGTACTAGTGACCTGAGCACTAGGTATGGCAATCGACTGTGGCAAGGTACCTATAATGCTAGTAGTAGGTGTGGTTGTTGATTGCGCACTTGTGACACCGACATAAGATGTATGGGCTGATGTTTTAGGTCTTTTACTCCCGCTAAGAGGACCGAAGGGAATAGATGATGAAGCCCCTGTAGTGAAACTAAATCCCGATGTCATAGTAGGTGTACCAAATGGGGACGTATGGACTGTTGTACTCTGTGTAGACGTGCTAGATGGCATAGTCGTGCTGACTTGAGGTATAGTAGTACTAGCAGTCATGGTATTTGTCCCTTGTGTAGGTTGATTTTGTAAGGTACTAATATCAAATCCTAGAGGTAAGGTAGCACCTTCAGCTAGCAATTTTCCTAAGAACCGTTGACGATCGTTTGCTAGGTACTCATCTACAAAAGAGGCAAACTCAGGGTCTTGTGCGGCAGCCTCTATGTCTTTTGTTGTAACATGTCCTTGAGTGTTTCTAGTGGTAAATTTGTCTAATAGAGTCTTATGAGGTCTTGAAGAAAATGGGTTGATGAACTCGCTTGGGTTCGACATGTTTTCTCTCTCTCTCTTCTCTTAGACCTAGTTTCAACCATGTAAGACAAGCTCAATATGCGGGAAATGCAAAACTATATCTAGAAACTGTATGACTCTATTCTATGTTTTTGGGGTTTTCTTATGCAAAATAAGGGATGTCCTATGATGATACTAGTCTAGACTCTAAAGGTGCAAGAAGTCTAAATGAGACCCTAAAATGATCAATTCTATAAACTCAAGGTGGAAGGACCAACTACCTAAAGTCAAACCAAAGTGTCAATTTAGTTAAGTCAAGGAACCATTGTAGGACAAAGATCAAAGACAAGTTGAGTTTCCTAACTAGACTGATGAGCTAGGACGACTCTCTGTAGGACAAAGTATATGATGATAAGACTAGGTTCAATGACAGATTTTGTTGACACTATGACCTTTCTAGAGTATAGATGGTGGACTACTCCTAAAGTTTGTAAAAGTGACCTCTCTAAAAGTCTAATGTAAGGTGATATGTACCCTATGATGAAGCTAAACTCTAACTGAAGACAACTATGGTAATGACTAAATGAACCTAAAGGATGCAAAATTGAGAAAATCATTTCAGGTTTCTGTTTCAAAGACTGTTTGTATGAAGACTACTGAAACTGGTATAACCCTGCTAACTGGACAGTGACAGTGAATTTTGGTTTTTCTAGTAATCAGACAGATGCGTTTCAAATTTAACAGTTGCGGTTCAAACTGACAGATGCGACTCAAAATTACCAGATGTGTCTCAAGCTGACAGATGCGACTCAGAATATAACGCATGCGGTGTTTATAAAATAGATGCGGGTCAAACTGACATGCGCGACTCAGAAATTTCAGATGCGGCTCAAAACAACCAGATGCGACCTATATAAATCAGATGCGAGCCAAACTGACAAATGCGACTCAAAAATTATAGATGCGACCCAAAACTTACAGATGCGACTCAAAATTAATAGATGCGACTCTAAAAAATTAGATGCGTGTTTCTGGTGAACAATTGCGACTCTCTGTGAATTTTCAGTGACATGAAATTTAAACTGACCCAGTTTTCTATGATCAAATTCTGACAATCAAAGACAATCATAAGACAAAGTGTTTTCAGTTTCAATTTTGGACTCAAAGATCGTTTAAAGTGATAACAGACAAGCACATCCTAATAGGCCAAAGGCCTAGGGTTTGTATACTTGGTATAGCCCACCAGTTATACCCCGGATTGGTGATGAACACCTTCTCGAGAGCCGATAGCTTAGGAATTTGGTGGCATTGCCTCCTCCACCACCATTAACGCTCTTTCGGCATAATAACCCACTCAATTCATCAGTAATGACATCCCAAGAACCGCTATCTCTACCAAGGGGATTTAGTGAGTAATCTTCGGTATGATAATCGCACTCGCGACTCAATACCAAGCAACGCCACAAATAGGTTGGTCTCTACAACAAAGGGTATTTAATTCGTATCTATCTATGGGTGCGATCCATACCTACGAGTCCCCTCAGATCCATCTCGCCTGAATCATTATTCCCTGCGGATTCTTGGGGTTTCCCCAAGAACCCACTTTTGTATATCGGGCCGGAAGTCCCTTTGAGTTCTCGTGGTGCTAACGGTCAAGCGTCATTCTGTGAGTACTTTTTCCCACCAGAACAGGCCCAAGTTCTAGAGTTGGTAACTGTTTCTCTTACACCCAGGATCGCACGGATGCGCAAGGGGAGAGGATACTTAGATATACCAAATCGTAAGGGTAACCAGACTTGTGCTTTCGCACCAAACACAGTAGACACTTGTTAATTTTAACCAAATGAAAGATTTGCTACGCTACCAAACAATCTGTTTCAAAATTTAACTAGGGTCTTCGACAAGCGTCCTGCAGAAGACATCATTAGTAATTTTCAATTTTGTCTTCGCCAATCGTCCTGCAAAAGCTTGTTAACTCCAAATGGCCACACGCTGAAAATCAAATATCAGTAACACGAAAATCAATTGAAAATTCCAGATTGCCGAAAGCAGAAATAAAATTTTACCAGTCAATTGCGTCGTTTTGTTACCAGTCAGATGCGTCGTTTCTTTTTCAGTTGCGGCTCGAGATATCACTTGCGATTCAAGAATTTCCAGATGCATCGTTTCTCTATCAGATGCGGTTCATAAACTCAATTGCGGTTCAAAAACTTCACATGCGGTTCTGGAAAATCAATTGCGGTGCAGAAACTTCACATGCGGTTCAGAAAATCAGTTGCGGTGCAGAAACTTCACATGCGTCGTTCCGTACGAAAAATCTGCAAAATCAAAAATTAAAAGATCTACGGATTCGCGAAGATGGTGTCTTCACGTCGGGTTCACCAAAATGTAACGCCAAATAAGAGCTTTGCACAATAGACACACCAGAATCAAGATTAGAAGCACACACATGCATACAATACTAAATCTAACATGCAAATTCATACGTTAAGCAACAAAGAACATGGGAAAGTAAAAATGTAATTAAAACTAGAACAATCTCACCAATTTTCAAACGTATTTCCATGAATTATCTCGATTGCCCTTCTCCATTTTGCTTGTATGGTATAATTGCCCTCAGATTTTCAAGTTCGTGAAAGTATAGCCTTATGATAATGATTAGCAAAATATCGAAGATTCAAGACAAAAGTGCTCTCCAAAGTTATCAAATTCGCGAGAGAGATTGGAATGAAGAATGACACATCAATTTATAGAAAATTGATTATTCGAACGACAGGCCAAGATTGAAAGATCAACGAACGGTTGAGATTGATAGATTAGACATGCATTCAGATAACTGATAGAAGTGACATGAGTGATTCGAATTAGAAATAGAATTAAAGATTAAATAAATGATTTAATCTTCAGTTCGGCATTCGAAAATAGAAGAAATATCTTTGCATGACAAAGATGAAGATTGATTAAAGCAACTCTCTGTTCGAATGCACGCACAACACTTAATTAATTAAATAAGAATATTTAATTAATCCGTATGTACACGCAATTGAGTTAGAAGTGGATGATTGAATGGTTAGACGAAGAGATTACTCGAAGACGCCACTCAGACATTAAACTAATAGTTAACTGAATGATTGAAATAGATGTCGAGTTGAGTAAAAGTGAATATTTAGATAACTCACATAATTATCTAAAATATAGAAGAATGTGTTAAAATAGAATTAATGAATTAAATAATTCATTTAATTCAAGACTCACTATTTGAAGAATAATTAAATAAATAAGATTTATTTAATTAAGTGACGAAGGGGATTTTAAATGAATAATTAAATAAATTAAGAATTTATTTAATTATAGTTGAAATATGATAAAGAGTAAATTAAATAATGATTTATTTAATTTGACCCGAAGAATAAGGTTAATTAGTAAGATAATTAAATAACAAGCGTTTATTTAATTAATCAGATAGAAATGAAGAAAAGTGAATTAATTAAATAATTAAGATTATATAATTAATAGATGAATTAATAAAAGATGAATTAATTAACTAATTGACATTATTTAATCATGACCATGAAGAATAAGAATTATGCAGAATATGGAAGTCGTAGGCTAATAACCAGTTTTCGGTGTCTACACACATCATCAATAAATCCAAAGGGCAACAATCAAAAACCACTTCCAGAGACAAGCAAGAAAATAAAGCATAAGGACAACTAGTGGAGAGTGTTATCGCATAGTCCTACATGGGTTATCCTGGCCCTTCCTCCAGGCATCGATTGATCCAAGCTGCCTTAAGTGTCAACCCCCATCTATGGTTATCCTAACCCTTCCTTCTACTTGAGGTGTCAGCCCCATAGGGTGACTCATGTCGAGCCGTTAACCTCTCATGACGATGAGGTAACGACTTTTCCAACCATGGCCTTCTTAGTCCACCATTAATCTACAAAAGCCCTAATGGAAGACGAGGTATCCATAATTATCTTATTAATGTTAGTACTACCCACCCCCTAAATTCTTTAATTAAGTTTTCACTTTTTAATCTACCTCTTGTGTGGGTTATCTCAACCCTTCCTCCTATTTGAGGTGACAAACCCCACAAAGAGCCACTCTCCCTAGAGACCCTGAACATAATCAAAACCAAGGGTTGTACCAACATAGAAAAAAAACTAAATTACAACTGAATACATGTGAGGCATTACCCATCTTGCCAAAATCACATAACCAAATTCTCAATAAAATCCAATACAACCCTTTCAAAACAATGATTCCCAAAGAACTTTCCATAATTACAGAAAATGAAAGATAAAACATCAACTAACACTCATCTCAAGCCTCTGGAAGACTAAAGTTCACAACATCCCTAAGCAGGTTTCTAAGGCATACTAGGTTCCCACATCGGTTAAAGCCAAAACAACAACACAACGATAATAAAGAAGTTAAATCAAATATACAAGAATCCAAAATACAAGTTAACGTAATAATTTCCACACATTTTTTATTACAAAATAGACTCGTAAATACAACAATTCATTTTTATCTCATTTACAACTAATCATTACAACTAATCTCCATTTTCTATAATAAAATGTTGTTAATAATTCTACTATATAATTTCCCCTTTTTCATTAATAAATTACAGTCATATAAGTAATTTCAAAATCACAAGAAAGCAACATATCTATATATATATATATATATATATTCTATTTATTTTTCCTCAGTTAAAAATTCTAGTCTGATTGAGGTATTTATATGCCACTATATTTATGTAGATATATATATATATATTAAAAAAATAAATAATTTTTTTACCCCATACATAGCACGTGTAGTACAAAAGATTGCGCACAATAGTCCAAAGGACTGTTGTGGCAGTCCCTTTGACTGTGACATAGCCAAACAAAGCATACGGCTAGGGAGAGGGGGTATGGCCGAGGCCGACCCTCCCCACAATGCGAATATACATTTTTTTGTAGAACTTGATAAATATATTTATATATATATATATATAGTATCTACAAGTATATATATATATATATGAGTATGTATATCCATTTATTTCAGAGAGGAATTCAATTTCTCATAAACAAAAAAAATTACAAACATACAAAATATTTCTAGAGGCTCCAAACAATAATTTATTTTCCTTTATTTGTTACCCAGTAAATCGATATGAACACATTTATTCTAAAACCCCCAAATGATTTTATTTTACAAAACAACATGTTTGCCATTACAGATTTAATAAGCAGTTGAAAGATCAATAAAATAATAAAAAGGAACCTAGAGTCTTGCACTTGCTGAGAAGTTTACCAAGCCTTCTTTTGATTCCCACCAGGCTTTTCAAAAAAATCCCCTTCCTTCTACAGAACTTCTCCACCAATTTCTTCAATCCAATTCTTAGTCTACTTTTCTATTTAAAAGAGCTCTTCCCAAAAAAAAATGAAAAGAGAAACAAATTTTTATAGAGTAAAGTATTTTACAACTTCTGTAAAATTTTCTAGTGCCTCAAACTTCTTCTTTTTTCTTCTACTAAATAAAAAGACATCCTCCTCTATTTTCGAAAACCCAAAAATCAGAATGAAAAGGAAAATTTCTATTTCTTCACTAGCTTTCAATAAAAAAAATTTGAACATTCATTGGTCCTTTTATTCTTCTCTTGATTTTTCCTTTTCAAACTGAAATCCTTAATTTTAATTTCTATTTTACTAATTTTCCTCTCCCATTTAAAAAAAGTTAAATATTTTGTTCTCTTAATTATTCTCAAATTGCTACTTTCATTAAAATATTCGAATGACAATTTTTAAATAATATTATTTACACTATTTATTTATTTATCTTTAATTTATTACATAGCTTTTAATTTAATACTTTTAACAAAACTATTCCAATAATTACAATAACATTTATTTTTAATTATTTAATTATTTGAATCACATCATACTATTAATCCACCCAATGCATAACAACACTAACATTAAATAAATAACACAAATACACTCACAAAAGACAACTTTCATATAATACAGAAATGACCAAAGTCAAAGATGCACAATACCACTAGACACATGATGGGTTGATAGGCTTGGGACGGGGTGACTTCCTTGTCATCTTTGTTTCAACATCATGTCCGTTGGGATAATTTAATGCTTGCCCTATCTTGCCAAAGTAGGTGGAATCAAGACTTTATTCCTGCAATTCCTGCATACAAACAAGGTTGTGTATAATATATATATATATATATATATAATCAAATGCATCACATCATGAGAAGGAATCACAGCGTAGCAGGGCACTCGTGAATGAGTGGCGCTACACTGTCCCCTCACCAAAATTATAATAACAACTACAACTACATGTATAAAGTAACATTGTTAAACTAAACTGATCACATCATATCATCATGAAATAATTACTAGTCTACTGCATCACAATATACTACTGCATCCATATAAAACATCACCAATCAATGTAACCATAATGTCATATCATAATATCCATGCCATCAAATAAAGTAGCATAATCATCAAGTAGTCTAAACTATCTAGTCAACCAATCCAACCAACAAACAATAACTATCAAAGTCTCAAAGTGTCAAGAAAAACCATAGAAAGTATCAAGTCCTACAACAACATGAGGGGTATTATAGGTTGAATAAATGGGTTAGTAGCTTAGTCCTCATGCCACAAATCTTAATTATTAGATCTCCAATATTTTATTCTGAGAAGGAAATAAATGGGTAGGTATAGACATAAGAAGACAACTCAAATTTGTATTCAAGCACGCAATGTTACTGAGGTTAATGCCTCCAGATTTGAGGTTAACTTGATAAACATGATTCTTCTGTAAAGGATTTGATAGAAGAGAAACAAATCTCAAACTTCAACCAATGACATTTATTGCATTTACTCTTGTGGCGTGTATCTCTTGCCTCAATATGAGAGACAAATTATGTCTCTGACTTTCCACCAGGAATACAATCCTCTTAATATTCCACATTTTAGTCTGATTAATACAGTAACATCATATGCAAGCAAACCACTTTCACCACTATAGCTCAAATTAAATTGAATACTTTTTGGGTAGCTCGTTACCTATTTCCCCTATGTGGGTTACACATTAGCATTTAATTATTGAAATCTATGAATGTGGAAATTGTTAAAATGACTATGTTCAAGCTATGCGTAACGCCCCACCATGCAAACCCCAAAGGACAACTTATAACTAACAATTATAGCACAACAATTTTTTTAAATAAAAAGTAAACTAATATTAAATGTGAGTTAACATACAACTCTATTAATGAAACTATGCATACACATTATCTAACTAGGTCCTCTAGGGTAACATGACTACATTACTTGCGAAAAACCCTAACATAACCCAATCCATAATGATGAATGTCTACTCACAAGAATTCATTTTAAACCCATTATAAATAATGAATAAAAAACATCCATTACATTACATAAATGATAAACATCCATCTAAGAACGTATGATAAGACCAAGAATATATACATTACATTTATTATATGAGTTTGCATCTTTTCAAGATTATAATGGTACTATAGACACATAAAATATACTGATTGACATTGTGCATTTGATCCTAACTTACTAACATCATTTCTCCCTGAATCATCCCTCAGTCTAACCATTTAATCAAATTCCCCTATCTGATTAAATTCATCAATATTTGTCTCTTAATTAAATAAATCATGTTATCTAATTAAGTCACTTTCTCTTGTTAATTAAATCAATCTATCTGATCTAATTATCCCTATTTAATTAAATAATCAATTTATTTGATTAAATCTCTAAAGTCATTCCATTAAATTAAATAAATTAAAACTTTATTTGATTTAATCTAACACCATCCCTTTTAATTAAATAAATCAAAATCCTTATTTAATTAGCCTCTTATCATATTCCTCTCTTATTTGATTTAAATAAATCCATAAGTCTAAGTCAAATAAGTCACATCATCTAATCTCCTATTAAATTAATTAACCCTTGATTAATTTGATCTCATCTCATGTCACATCCTCTAGATAATGCAAGTTGCACATGAAAATAGATTTAATTCACTTATTAAATCTCTATTTTCCTCACAAGGCATCTTTTGGAATATTCTCTCAATTTGAATTCAAAAATTCCAAGTCAACATGTACATCCAACAAGGCAATAACTTCATCTTATGTGTCCTTTTCTTTGAGCCAAGTGCAATTTATTGCATGTTCCCTTCCCTCTTGCATGTCATTTCAACAAATTTGAAATTCAAATATTTGCATTTATTGGCACAAACCCCAAATCTTGCACATCCATCACCCATTCATAGCTTGACAAGTGGCATCATATCATTGGATGAATGTTAGTCCCAATTGCTCAAATTTGGGCATTCATCCATCTTGAAATCCTATAAATAAAGAGCCCATATCCTCATTTTATCATCCACAATCCAAACAAAGTTAGCATGCTAAAATATTTAGCCATTTCCATCCATCATTGAATTTTTAGCTAGGCTTTTTGCAGATTTGGCTTGGAGTTCTCATCTTTCATCAAAGTGGATCAATATCATCTTCAACATATCAAGATTTCATCATAGGAATTGGGAAAGGGCCAATTTTCACATCAAATTGGCACCAATTCCCCCATGGGATCATGAGTTTTCACATTTAAATCAGGATTCAATCTTTATTTCATCATTTGCATTATGTTCACTATTTTCATTCCTAGTTTGATGTTGTAAATGGATTTCATGGGGAATCCTTTTTTTGGCTTGCAATATCTAACTTGAGGTGTTTATTCTCCTTGTTTTGCAAGTACCAAGGTTGGGGTTCACACATTTGGCACTAGAAGGAGGGTTGGATATCATTATTTCTAACATTTTCTTGAAATTTTTGTGTTTTTCTTCACACAGGAAATTCCAACACGGGCTCATCAGCATCGTTGTTTTGGCACTACGGGCTCGTCAGCGTCACTGTTGTGGCACCGTGGGCTCATCAGCATCACTATATGGCACCGCATAAAACACAAACTGCACCGTTGTTCTCATCCCGCCAAAAAAAATTAAATTTTTAACTCTGCCGCTGAACTCGTTGACTTGTAGGATTTTCTAAAAAATTTTAAAATAGCGACGCGGGGGATAAACTGCGACACTGGGAAAAATTGTGATGCAATCAAGCTCTCTTTCCCAACACAAAGCGCCGTTGACTGGTAAGCGACACTATGAGAGCACCGCTGGGAGAACAAACTGCGACGCCTTCATGAGTTGCGATGCTGGGAGACAGTAAAAGGGAGAATTTAATTTTTTTAGCACGTGCTTTTGATTTATGACTGATTTTTCCTCTATTTTCTACTTTTTAATTTCTGTGTTTTTCCAGAATCTGACTGTTTTTCTCCTTTGTAGGTTGGGAAGCGAAATCAAAAGAAAGAGAAGCACGAGAAGGGTGTTCATCAAATCAAAGTGTTTTTAAACATTTTAGTGTTTGTTTAACACTATTTTAAGAATGTGTTATCTTTTCATTCTTAGAACACTTGTTTTCATTTGGGCTTAAAAAGAACCTTTCAATTTCTTCTTGCAAAATTTAAAATGAACTTTAGGATCAACAACATACTAGATTTTGTTTCTTGGATTAACAAATTGAACAAATATCTTTCACTTGTGATTTGGTGCTCTAAAACAAACTCACATATTGCTTTGAGGATCTAAAAAGAACAAGTATACCTTTGTTTTTCGTGAGGGCTTACTTAGACTAAAGCCATTAAAAAATGACATATGCGCTTCTCTCGCGCTTTATAGCGATCTTGAGAATCAAAAAGCCTTTTTCATGACTTTGGGTCAAGACAAAACAATCACCTCCACACTTCGATTTGGGCTTAAAATTGAACATATTGTGTGAGTGTGAGTGGGGGCATTGTTGCATATATTCTCTCTCTTTGTTGGCAACAAGGATTGATCGAGTTACGAATAGTGTTATTCATTCGCTTTTGTTTATCCTAGAGGGCCTGCCTTGGGGAAAAAGTACTCACCCAAGGGAATGACTCAACCGGTAACACTCTAAAGCCAAGAGTATTTCCAACTGGGATATAAATGTGGATATTGGATGAAACGCCAATAGCATGCAGTTGATTCCAACAAGATGGATCTGAAAGGGGACTCTTGCCATATGGGTCAATCTCCACAAACAGAAAGTCCTTACTAAAACCCATGTGCTATAATTTTCCAAAATCCTTTTATCTATTTGTTGGTGCAAGAACGGTCATTCTCAAGCCACCCCACACTTTTATGGTCTTCTAGTAGAAATGGAAAACATGCCATGGGAGTTTCATGGGTGTTGATGCTTGGCTGCCCCATATAAGTGAGTGCCATGGAGGGGAGCTAGTGGGGTCAAGCATCTAACCATTCGCTAGAGATAAGTGTAGCTGGACTTGTCCAAGTGGGAATCCAACAAATATTGTCTTACACATCCATAGGATTTTACTTATTCTTGGGTTACAAAATGCATTGCTTGATTGAAAAAATCTCAAAAACAAACACTTAACATCATCCAAATTTCAAACCCTTTTGAAGACAAATACAATTGACTCAATCCATATGTTATTTCTTTCCCTTGGGATTCACATCCTTAGAGGTTTCTAAACATTGGATTATATCTCAATTTCTCTCCTTAAGTAAACTATAGGAAAACCCTTGCCTTGAGTTCATTGAATTCCCACATAACATATCTTGTGGGGTTTGAAGAAATTAAGACATTGGACATCTTAGTTTGAAAACCTAATTGAAGAAAGTTTTTTTGGTAAAATAAAGACATTAAGCAAAGCTAAGCAAAAGGAACTTTCATATGTGTTGAAGACCCACCATCCCAAAAAGAAAAACAAATCATTGGTTGGAAATCCAAAAATGAATGTTCAAATGAAATCATTTCTTGGTTACAAAGGTCATTAGGAAGCATTTGCATGCTCTTCAATACCTAGGTCTAAGCAAAGAAAGTGTACCTTTTTAGGTTCATCTTAGGATCAAAACATATCAAAATCTCTTTTTCATCCATCCTCCAAAACATCAAAACAAATCCATCTCATCATCACCTTTTGGAAAATTTTGAAATCATCCTTAATACTAGGCTTCATGGCAAAATCAAAATCATCAAAATCATTGAGACTAAATCTTTGAAATTTTTTATCAAAACACCTTTGGCTAGGCATGTGTAGATGCATCCTTTTGCATATACTTAGTCAAAGTTTTCAAAATAATCTTGTCTAGCTTAGTGTATGTAGATGAATCTTTCTTCATATGCTTAGTGAAATAATCATCTTGTTTGAATAGGTTTGGGTAGATTCATCCTTCTCCTCACACATATTCAAATCATTATCCTTTGAACAAAGCTATCCCTCATATCATCATCCAACATCTTAGGGTCTTTTTGTTTAAAATCCAAATCAAAATCCAAATTAAAATCAAGGACAAAATCCAAAAATCAAAATCAAAATCCACAAGTCCTAAAAGCCTAGTATCTCATTCAAGATCTATCAAAAGCCAAAACATTCGTATCATCCATCCTTAAGCATCATCATCACATCATCACCTTTGATCCTCAAGGCATCCTAAAACCTTCTACTTTGGGGCATAAAATAATGATCAATCCGAAGAATCAAGAGATTCATCTCCCATATTCTCAAAGATTGATCCTTGTTTTATGGTTCTAACTAGATCTCAATACAAGAAGAGTATGGAAGCCAAGAAAGAAACATCCGCTTCAAGCAATCTTAGCCAAACAAGCAAAGAAATGAATCCAACTGAATCAATTAATTCGTTGACCCTCTCATCATCGTAAAATCCACAAGAAGAAAATCAAGGAGAGGATCTTACCTTTGGAATGTCTTGCGAAGAAATGACTAAAATGCTTCAAAATCCGGAGAATCATAAAATCATCAACATCATGATGAGACTCAACCCTTCGTTATACATGCTTGAACTAGCAAAACAAGGGGTCAAGGTACCTTCAGATTTTGACATAAGTACTATAGTGGAGACATCCTTTCCACCTATCTCATCCACCATCCCCATTTCATCTACACCTCCATCTAAAAACATCACGCAAAATATTTTGCAAAACACGTCATTTTCTCCAACCCAACCTAATGTCAACAAGGGAAATACATTTCTCAATGATCTTCAATCACATCCCCTTATTAATAATCAAAAATTGGACACAAACACCACATTGGAACAAAATATGCCCCAAAACCCATTACATAAAAATGTTCCTCTCATATTCCATCACGATCCATCATCATCATTTTTTCACGCAATGCCTCAAAAACCTCTTCCCACAAATTCACAAGAAGAGGGAGATATGTTCGGATCAGGGGGCCTATTCGATACCACCACATTTTCACAAAAAGTCACACCCCTTACATTTCCACCTCTTCCACCATTACCATTATCATCCACACCACTCCTTGGTTTAGGGCTTCCTCCCCTACCAAGTATCAATCAAACCACTATCTCAACCATCAATCAAAGCATTGCACCAAGCACCCAAAATTTGTCATTGATATCGCAACAACAAATGACAAACACACAAGCAATGGAAACATCATCAAACATGCCCTTAGAATCACAAAGCATGGTCTCTCAAGGACCAACCATCACATCAATACCACTATCCAACACCCAAAACATCAACACAACATCATCACCTACCACCATTCCAAATCCACCACCACAACCACCACCACCAACTTTCACCACATCAAGCCAATACGATGTAGCATTGCAAGCTGATTTTCAAAGAGGATACCAACAAGTTCAAAAATAAAAAGCCGTACAATAGGCCACTCAAGCTACGCAAGTTTCCCAAGCTGCACAAGCTGCATTGCAAGCACAACAAGCCACACAAGCCCAAGCCTTACTACGACAACAACAACAACAAGCCGCCCAAGCCACACAAGCATTGCAAGCACAAAGGACCACTCAAGCACAACTTTTATGCCACACAAGCACAAGCAGCACAAGTGCAAACTCAATATCAAGAAAAGAAAGCACATGCACAAGCACAACTTCTTGCACAAGCAGTGCAAGTGCAAGCATATCAGCAAGCACTAAAGCAATACTAAGAGTAGCAAGAAGTAGTAGAATTGGTAGCCCAACAACAAGCACAACAACAAGCATTGTTGGAACAACAACAAGCGCAACAACAAGCACAAATCCTAGCGCAACAATAGCCAGATCAACAACAAGCGTTGGTCATACAAAAGCAAGTAGAAGCCTACTTCGCCTGCCAGAACATACATATACCATCGAACAACACACCAACCAATCCACTCATCCAACCCATGATTCAAACACCCCAAAACACTTTCATTCAACCCCCTGATCCACAAAATGATGTGATGACACAACTTAGGTTGCTATCACAATAAGTGCTCGACCTTCAATCAGGGTGAACAACCAAAACACCAAGTAACTTGTGTCCCTATCCATTTGATAGGAGCTTAGAGATGAAACCATTCCCCAAGGGATTTGAAATCCCCAAATTTGACAAATATCAAGGGATGGGAAACCCTGAATATCACATTAGGGAATTTGAGGTTCATTGCATGGAGGTTGCATATGATGATACTTATTTGATGCGGCTATTTCCTAGGAGCTTGGAAGGCCCCGCTATAGAATGGTTCTCTCACTTACCTTTAGGCATTAGAACATTCCATGAAATCAGCGATGCATTCATTATGAACTACGCATGTAACATTGCAATGGATGTTAGTCTCAAAGAACTATACGCTCTAAAACAAGGAAAGAATGAATCTTTTGTTCATTCCTTCAACGATGGCGATCCAAGGCCAATCGAAGCAAGTGGACCATGCCAGAAGAACAACAAGTTTGCACCATCATAGCCAACCTTGAAAGCAATCTGGCATTTCATCTTAAGGTTTAGGGCATCACCACATATGATCAATTGATTTCCAAGGCACTTAGCATCAAAAGACACCTTGTGACCCAACCCGCAGAATCAACATCATACCACTAACAACAAAATAACCTCCCATCATCCAATTACAATGATAAACCTCACACATGGGAAAGAAATAAAATTTTACTAATGATGGTGTCGTAGATGCCAAGGTGGTCATTAGTTGTCCTTGTCATAACACACCCGCACAACAAATCCAAACACAACACCAAAACACTCATCACACAACATACCAACCCAACAACAAACCAACCATCAATAATCTCAATGATCAAAGAGGACATCCCCAACGAAAAAGCTATTCTAAATGAAAATACACCATTTTGGGGGAACCACTTGAGGACATAATGAAAAAGTTGATCGACGAAAAACTCATCAAGCCTCCTACATTTGAGAATTACCAAGAACCTGATGTCAAACTTCCTTGGTATAATGAGAGTCAACTTTGTGAATTTGACAAAATCAAAGGCCACACCACAAATAGTTGCATGAGACTCAAAAAAATATCCAAGATCTCATCGATAAGAAAATCATAAACGTGGAACAACCTAATAGAAATCAGGATCTTAAAATCTACATGAATCTGATGCCGAATCATGGTAACAAAGAGAATAAAAATGATAAAGGGAAGGGCAGTGTAAATCATGTGTAAAAAATGGTCTTTTCCTCCCTAAATGAAGACTACATGGTCATCACCATCAAGGGTTCCCATGCCGAAGATTGTGGAGTCACCACAAGAGGTGGCAAAGTCACCATTGCAGGATCATCCCAACCAAATAGAGTCCCTTCATCTAGATCCATGCCTAATGGTTACAATGTCCTAGACCAACTCAAGAGAATGCCAACACACATCTCCATCATGGAGTTGTTAAAAATCTTATCAGCGCATAAAAATATTTTTGAGGAAGCATTAGCCTCATCCACTATCCCTACAGATCTCGATGCAGAGCAATTCCAAGCTATGGTTAGAAATATCATAACGCTTAATCTCCTTACATTCTATGACCAAGAATTCCCCGCCCAACCATCTCACAACTATTCACTTCACTTGGAAGCCATTGTAAACAAGAACAAAATCAAAAGGGTCCTTGTGGATGGAGGTGCAGGTTTGAACATCTGTTCTCTTAGCCTCATCAAGCAGTTGAAAATATCAGAAGATTCCATCGACAAAGGTAAGGGAATCATGATAAGAGCATATGACAACCAAGAAAGAGTGTCTCAAGGCACAATTAAACTCCCTATTCAAGTAGGGCCTACCATCATGGAAACCACCTATCAGGTCTTGGACCTTGACTTGCAATATAATATCCTCCTGGGATGCCCATGGATCCATGCGATGAAAGTCATAGCATCAACCTTCCACCAATGTGTGAAATTTACACATAATGGACAAGAGGTTACTATCCATGGAGATCCCAACCTATTTTCATATTGCAAAAATCTTGAGGCACCGTATTACAAAATCCCCCAAGTGCCAAAGAATGATGAGGGCCCATCCACACCATACATCGACCCTGCCACTCTCATGTCCACTTCTGCGACAAAGACACCCGCCATCCCCACCATCCCCACTATCTCTGATATCAAGTTCATCATCTAGGAGGATGGTTGTGGAAGCTACAAGCTCCCTAACAATGCTTTTGTGATAGGGGAGTTACCACAATCTCCTAGATCATGGGGACATCCATAAGAAAATCAAGCTTCCACATCACAAACGTATCTGGAAAACTATCCAGAATTCACAAGATGGGGAGACCTTGGCGAGGAGGTTATTGAAGAAGATCCATCTCACATGTTGTATCAAGATGAAAGACTGGAAAATAATTTACCAATGGATGAGACAAGCAAGGGCCTACAAATGATGCTCGCAATGGGCTACAACAGAAATCAAAGACTGGGACAAAATGACAATGGGTTTATAATACCTATCATGCTAGAGATATGACCCATAACAAATCTTGGTCTTGGATGTACCCCTCTGAGAATAACCATACGTGGCCGAAGTCCTTTGGTTAGAACGGTTAATATTTCTCCTCAGCGAGTACTAGTACAAGTACACTCACCAATAGTCACATGTAGAGACACACATAATTTTATAACTGAGCCCTATATTAGTAGCGATGATGAAGATACCATGACCAATCTACCTAGGTTATTTGAGGACACCACCTTGTGTATGATTAGCACCCTTTCCTTTGAAACAAACCATCAAAATCATGAGATCGGTTTAATGTACCCCCAACTAATCAACTATGACCAACGAGGACCACCAGTTCTTGATACATTCAAAAACAATGAGGTGCTCTTATAATTCATGGGATTGAGGGATAATATTCCAGATGGAGATCACAAGGCAAGGTTTATAATGGAGTTGGACACACATGCCTATTACGGGGAAACAATTGAATTCTTCAGTTGCAAAAGTGAGAAACTAAGAATCATATCCAAGTCCTTGAGTGAAAACCACACTGTGGCACTCTCTGACAAGAAAATAGTAAAAAGAAAGGAGATATCCAATGGTGAAAACCTCTCTGAGGTGCCCGAGGATGAAGGATTCAATCTTCCTCTAAGAGCTATTCATCAAGAGAAGTTAGCAGTCTTGGCCGAAAAATGCAATCCTATCAACCTAGGAATAGAGGAGGCCCCACATATCACATTATATGCGGAATCACTATTATCAGAAGAGCAAGAACTCCTAGCAGCATTGCTAAGCGGAAGACAAATAAACTTCGCATGGAGTTATGCTAATATGATAGGGCTTGATCCAGAGACTATGGTTCATTATTTAGCAGTATATCCAAAAGCAAAGCTGGTCAAACAAAAACTTTGAAAAATGCATCCTCAAATAGCCTTATTGGTCAAAATGGAGCTCAAAAAGTTGTTAGATGTAGGATTTATCCGACCAATTGATTATCCAGAATAGGTATCAAACTTGGTACCTGTTTCAAAACCTGACGGAGCCATTAGAATCTACACAGACTTTAGGGATTTGAACAAAGCATGTCCCAAGGATGATTTCCCACTTTCCAACATCAACATGATAGTAGACATGACAGCAGGGCATGAGATGCTATCACTAATGGACAGATTTTCAGGATACAACCAGATCATGATAGCAAAAGAAGATCAACATAAGACAGCTTTCACTTGTCCATGGGGGACCTACTACTGGAACTTGATGCCATTTGGCCTAAAGAATGTAGGAGCAACTTATCAAAGGGCCATGACATTAATATTCCATGAAATGATTCATAAAAAAATTGAAGACTATGTCGACGACATTCTAGCTAAGTCAAGAAAAAGACAAGATCATATAGCAACCCTAAGTGCTATCTTTGATAGACTGGAGGAATATAAAGTCAGACTAAATCCCAAGAACTGTGTCTTCAGCATACAATTAGGTAAATTGCTGGGATACATAGTCTCTATGAGGGGTATCAAGGTGGATTCGGCAAAAGTGAAGGCAATCCTTGAGATGGAAGCACCAAAGACATTAAAACAACTGAGAGGTCTCCAGGGTAGACTTTAATACATCCAATGATTCATATCACAATTGGAAGACAAGAAAAACCCATACTCTCACCTACTCCACAAGGGAGTGGCATACAAATGGGATACAAAGTGTGAAGAAGCATTTAACAAAATCAAGGAATATCTACTGACACCACCAGTTTTAATGCCACCCATGCCAAGAAATCCATTGATCTTATATGTGTTAGCAACAATAGTAGCCCTTGGATCTCTCCTAGCCTATCATGATGAAAATGGAACAGAGAGGGCCATCTACTACATTAGCAGGATAATGGTCGGTCATGAGCTAAACTACTCATTCATCGAGAAAGCTTACCTCGCAGTAATGTTTGCATCCCAAATATTAAGACATTACATGTTGGCACACAAGATAAAGCTCATTGCGAAAATTGATCCCCTCAAGTTTCTCCTATCAAAGCAATACTCACAGGAAGAATGGAAAAATGGGTAATGATATTATCAAAGTATGACATCGAGTATGTAGAGCGAAAATCCATTAAGGGACAAGTTATTGCAGATCAACTAGCAGAAGCATCCATTTATTCTGAGAACCCTCTTGTCTCAGAATTCTCAGATGAATCCATTTTTAACCTCAATGTAACTGACCATTGGAAACTATACTTTGATGGTTCATACACACAACATGGATCAAGAGCTGGTGTCTTCTTCATCACCGCACAAGGGGAATGCATGCCAAAGTCATACAAATTGGCATTTACTTGCACTAACAACATAGCAGAACATGAGGCTTTAACTATAGGCCTCAGGATAGTAGTGCAATGGAACATCATAGCTCTCAAAGTGTATGGAGACTCTCAGTTGATCATAAATCAGGTCAATAATGAATATCAGACTAAGGATGATAAGCTCACTCCATACAAGAAATTGGTGGAGACTCTAAAGGAATCCTTCATTGACATAACATTTGATCAGATTCCAAGAACCAACAATAGAGCAACCGATGCCATAGCTACAATTAGGTCCCTATTAGACATCCCTCATAACATGCCGAAATATGAATTTTTTATTGAGTAGCTTCTTGTTCCCACATTCGAGGTACCATAATCAAAATATGTGTGTGAAATCGTTGGTCCTGGTGATCCTTGGTACCATGACATCTACACATATCTTCGCATAGGATTCATACCCACTGACCTCCCATCAAATCTAAAATGAACCTTTATCAAAAAGGCATCCAAATTTGTCATCCTAGGTGATACCTTATACTGTAGAAGCATAGAAGGTACCTTGCTATGCTGCCTAAATGTTGAGGCATTAACCGCTCTAACCGAGGTTCATAATGGTATTTGTGGCTCACACTCAAGTGGAATGACCATCACCAAGAAACTACTAAGGATGGGGTATTATTGGCCCACAATGGAAAGAGAAGCACATGATCATGCTAAAAGGTGTTTACAATGTCAACAGCATGGGGACCTCATCCATGCTCTAGCTCAAGAGCTTCACCCAATCGTCACACCATGGCCCTTTTCATAGTGGGGCCTCGATCTCATTGGAAAAATCACACCCACTTCATCCAATGGCCATAGATTCATTATAACTGCAACTAAGTACTTCACAAAGTGGGTGGAAGCCATACCCATGACATATATCACTGGGAAGCAGATCTCAAAATTTATCCTAAACTGGGTATGTGCAGGATCATCATGGAAAAAACAGGCCCTTAAGTGGCAAAAAATTTAGAAAAATCAGTGTTAGGCAACTTGATGTAAAAATTTGAATAAGTTATCTATATTATTTCAAAAAGAATAGAATCTATAGAAAATTGAATGTATTTTTAAACTACTAGGTTTATTTAAAAATAAATAAAATCTATTTGGTGAAAATTTGATATTTCAATGAAGTAGTACTTAAATTTCGGGGAAAAAATAAGAAGTAGGTGTCTATCCCGACCACCTAACCATAATAAAATGATAATATTTTTTTATAATATTTTATATATAAGTAGAGGACTCATGTCCAGATGATGCATATTTTTGTAATTTTTTCCAAGTAAATAATTAATTATGAATTTTTTATTACAACTTTTAAAAAATATAAAACTCGTATGTCTTACCACCTTAACTTGGTCAAAACTTCATGAAATTTAATTTTTCTTTTTTAATCCTATAGTATGTGAAGCATAGAATGTGATGCATGTTTTAGATTCAAAAAATGTGATATCGTTTGAAAGTTATAGATGTTTTTCAATCAGCCTATCGATTAGGACTTTAGTCATAATTCTAATACAAAATGAATACTAATTATTTATTAAATTCAAACTAAAGCATAATTTATATTGGTGGAAAGCTGAGAATCTCCTCTAAAAACCCTTTTCGTTTCATCAATTTTGGGTAAAAAAAAAGTCGTCAGCCACATACCCTACAAATACCCATAATATTGCCACTTTTTGGCCCATCATGATCCTACACATACCCAAATATCTCATCTGTCGTTACGGTGTCCCACAAGCCATTATCTCAAATAATGGGACACCATTCAAGAACCAGGAGGTTTGTGACTAGTGCAAGCAATTTGAAATCCAACATCGCTTCTCCACCCCATACTATCCCCAAGGAAATAGCCAAGAAGAAGTTACGAACAAAACCATCCTCAAAATTCTTAAGAAAACAGTCAATGACGTAGGTCATGACTGACATCTACAACTTAATCTTGCCCTCTAGGCTTATCAAACCAGCATTCACACACCCACTGGGGCCACCCCCTTCTCCTTGGTCTATGGATTAGAAGTTGTACTCCCCATTGAGATAGATCTCCCATCCCTCAGAATATCATTGCAAAACCTCATCACTGATGAGGACTATCAGGTGTCAAGATTAAATGAGCTGGAGCTACTGAACGAGAGATGCATAGATGCTTTAAATCACTCGCAAGTCTATCAGAATAGACTCAAACATAGCTACAACAAGAAAATCAGAAGCAGAACTTTCCAAGTCAGAGAACTGGTCTTAAAAGAAAATCAGAAGAATGTCCCAAACCGAAGTAGCAAAGGAAAGTTTGAACCTAATTGGTTAGGACCTTTTGTCATCACAACAAGTTATAAATGAGGGGCATATCAGCTATCAACCCCCTAAGGGGAACCTCTGCAGGAGCCCATGAATAACTCCCATCTCAAAAAGTTTTATGCCTAATTTTTTAAGGTATAAAACCAAAAATCTAAAAAATTAGAAAAAGTCTTAAAAAAATGGTTATTTCGGTAAAAACCTGGCAAACAGGCATCTTGGTGACAAAAAAAATCAAAATAAAAAAAAAAAAAAAAGGATCAAAAAATAGTAAAGAGAAAAATAGTCCTCTAGTGAAAACCACTTTGGTGGCACTTTGGGCAAGTACCTTGGTGAAAACCTGGCAAACAGGTGCCTTGTATAAATAAGCACTTTCCATCCACCAGGATCTTTATGGCTTGATCTGCATCATCCATCCATTTTGCTTCCATCATTCATCGCATTCAGGTCTCCATCCATCACTCATCCACTCGCATCCGCACCATAGCTTGGTCCTATGTTCGTATCATGATCCCTCTTAGTACTACTCGGCCCATCTTCAAGGTCAGTTTGTCCTGCCTTTATCGGGGTAGTCTATTGCATCATGCTGGGGGCATGTTCTTATTGGATCGGATTCATGTATGATCTTAAAGTCCTCAAATCAGAAAAATCCAAAAACATCAGAAAATAAAAAAAATCCAAAAACATAAAAACATTAGAAAATCCAAAAACATCCAAAAAATAGGTCAAAAAAATTAAAAAAAAAGGTCATCTTGTCAAACTATGTCATCTCTGAGCTTGAACATAGGAAAGGTTGATCTTTGATCATCACCCGAGACATTTAGGTCAATCCTTTAGGAGTCCGTCATAATAAACTGACAATTCATCATGTATATCTTCATCTGTAAATCGGTCAAGTCGCTAGTCGAACTACACAATCTCTACATGCATAACATAGGCAAGGCTAATCTGTTGATAAGCCCCCAAGGACCCTAGGATAGGTCTTTAGGTTAGTCTCTTGGTCAAAATCCTAGAAAATCCCAAAAACATCAAAAAATAGAAAATCAAAACATTTACAAATTCTCAAAAAATACCAAAAATAGCCTCAAAACATTGCAAAAACATTAAAAACATCCAAATATTTGAAAAAATCCATTTGTTTCATCTCGCTTGCACCCGCAATAACACCACTCATAATAAATTGATTGTCATTATAAACCTTTGGTGAAACAGTTAGAAGCAAGTCTAGCAAATTAAAAGTAGAACTAAAAATGTCAGGTCTTAAGTCTAGGTCAGTGCGTAAGCAAATTGGTTATCTCTTCGTATTGGTAACTCATCATCTGAATTTGTCCCATATCAAACATCCCTTGGAACACTTTGGATAAACGAAATGATGTGCCACCATCCACTAACATGTCCTAGGATGAATCCTGCCTACCATGGGCATTATCTTTTGGCAATAAGTTTCAGTTATGATCCTTAGAAAACACACCCCCTTTCTGTTAGTGGTATTCAAGAGCATCAGTTTGTTTGTTTACTTGTTCTTTATCTTTTGACTAATCTTATTTTGCGCTCATTCCAAGGATGTCTCGATGATATCCCAAAACAGAGGATTTAGAGAAATAGGAATGGGGCAATGATCGTTATCTTTTGTCTGCTATGCTTGTTGGATGTTCTTGCAATATAACCTCGGCGAATACTTGCTTTGTTAGGTATGTATGGAAGAGGTCTAGGGAAACTTGTTGACTATTATAGGCATAGGTTTACCTTTCCGTGTTTTGGTCTAAGCTGTCTGAAACTTCTGAAATACATCCTAGCAAGGTTTCTGTATGTCAGGTGTAAACAAGAATACTCCTTTCTGATTGTCAAGTCAAAGTCCATCACACTAAGTACCACGCCATCCTAGTTTTCTATACCTTGATGCATCATACCATGTGTGTTATCAAACATAAGGAAATCAGTCCTTTGAAAATCCTAATTCCTCAGCAAGTAATCATCATCATCATCATCATTTGCATTTGTGTCATCTTGGGTCTTGTTGAAATGACTTCTTTTCTTACTAACCACGCTAACAAGGTACTATGACAATTGATCATCATCACCATCATCGTCATCGATCCTGTATTCACAAATCATTAGCATATGGCATAAACATATCATATATGAAACATACGCACTACATTTTAATCATCATAAACAATTTATCATAAACATTCTTCAATAGGTACATCCATGTCATTGCATGTCACCCATTGCATTGCATCTCAGGGAATTATATCGATCATTGCATAAACATCCATTTGCATTTCACAACCATTTCATATTACCATCTAAATCATCATATAACATCTACAAAAGCATTCCATAATCACTTTTGCATAATCATAAGCAATAGGTATATAAGCATTTAATTCATTAGGCATACATACTTGCATAACATCATGACATCATATCATCACATTATGTTTACATTACGCATCAGCATATCACCTTGCATTAACATATCATTGCATCACATACATCATCATTTAGGATAATAACATTTGTTATTCTAAGCATCTTAATTTCATTATCCATTAACACCATTTCAATAGCATCATATCACAACCATCACATCATATTACATCCATCCATAAATCATCTCATATATAAGCATTTTCTACACATCATTGCATATACCATAAATCAAATCATTGCACATATTGCATTGGCATAAAATAAACCATCATATAATTAACATCATTGCATAGGTTAGCATAATATAGATCTGTTAGTCATAATCATAATGCATACATCATTAGAAATAAATGCATCCATAGGACATCACTGCAAAGCATATAGAAATAAGCCATTCATGCATAAAGGAGTAAATAGTACATCACATCAAAATTGGCTCATATATATCATATCATCAATGTCACTATCATAGTACATAGAATAAATCAGATCACTATACATATGTGCCAATCAGTACAAAACGCCCATCAGGCTATCAAAAATGAGCCCATAAGGCACAAAAAATGTATCATCTGAATCAGGCCCGATCTCTGTGAATGCTGCCCTCACCCCTCTCATCGTGACCCTTTGGTGGTCTCTAGCTGGCCCGCTCTAAGTACTCTGGGACCCAATCTGCTCTAGGTACAGTGTCATGGTAGGCCCATCAGTAGTACTCTATCTCTCAGATAGCATCCCTGTAAGATCAAACCGGCACTGTACCTTGGGAAGAGGAGGCTGTCATACTCTCAATCTATTTCCTGTAGCCTAGCTCTGTGGCTACTTGTAACTCTGCAGCCTGCCTCTGCTGCACAACTTGATCCCTCTCTGCTCTGAGCTACTCTCTCTTAGCCCTCGCTTGGTCTCTCTCCACTGTCAATGCTTGAACCTGGGCCTACAACTATGCAATTAGTGCATCTTGACCATTTGTTTGTCCTTGTGGCTGTACCTGTGGCTGCATGTGAACTTGGTCCTCACCCTTGGTTCATGGAGGTGGGACTGGCGGATCCTACTGTTGATCCTACATGTGGACATCTCCGTGACTTGTTGGGACTGGGGGCACCCCTAGTGGATCCTTTCAAATCTTGACCCTCGATCCTCGCCCTTGTCCTCATCCTCTCCCTCTGCCTTTGACCTTGCACACCTTTGGATCCTCACCTAGAATGGTCAACCGAAGAGGTGGTCTGAACCAATCCCTATAGGCCTGAGTGGTCCCTAGATCTGCCAAGCCCTAATCGTAAGCCCACAGTCGAGCTACCAACTGCCTGAAGCTATCAACTACCTCAGAGGTAGGAATACTCTGCCCCCATGCTATATGTGTCATGCTATGTGCAAAGATGGCTACATAACCATCATCGGGCTGATCCTGTGGCTCTCCAAACTGACACTGTACACATCTAGCCAGGTACCGCTCGATCATCGTGTGCTCCTGCCCTTGCATATATCAATCCTGGCAATAATAAAAGAGTTGGGCAGCATCATCGGCCCATCCGAGCTGACCAAGGTATGGTCTCCAAGTAAAGACAAGCATCTCATCTAGGACCTGCCTCTAATAGGGGATCCCATGCTCGCCAGTGTGTGTGGACACACTGCCTCTGTATAGTGCTACGAAGGCATCCTTTGCCCCCATCAGAACTAGAACGACCCGTGGACGTAGCATAGAAATGTGCTCCCACACCCAGACATGAAGAAGTGTCACTCTGGCCCCTGGCGCTCAGTCATCCACGTATACATACTCATGTAAGTCTCTGTAGAGTGAGGCTAGAAGGACAGGCCCCCATGCGAAGTGAACAGGCTTGTCCCAGACCATCCACTCCCAGCAATAACCCTAGCCAGGACTGACGTACCACCTTCATTTGTTTGTGGCAACCAAACCTGAAATGATCGCTACAACTGCCCAACGGAAGGGAGGTGTGATAACCCTATACTGCTCGAGCTCGATCAATCCCTCATAGTAAATGATGTCCCATGTGGCAAGGACTCTGATGCAGCACTCGGGTCCCTCCTTCATATCATAGATCACCTGTCAGCCATGAATGGGAAATCATAGAATGCACCAGACATCCTCCAAGGTGACAGTCGCCTCGCCAGTGGAAAGATGAAACGACGATGTCTCACTGTGCCACCTCTCGGCCAGCACTGATAGCATCCCTAAGTGTGTGCACACAGGCATTGGTATGCAATATGCCATAATCCAGCAACTCCCAGTTGGTCCTAGTCTCTGTCACTCAAGTCTTGTAGGATGCTCACCAAATCCCATGATTGGTGCTCCTGAGAGTAGAGCTCCCTCGGCCCGTCCTGCATCAAGGAAAGTCACCGTGTTAAATTTTTTTTAAAAATTCCTACTCGAATGCTCCAAACTCGTCCCTAGCAGTGCAGTTTGTGATGGCATCGTAGTTTGAGTTTCCTCAAACTCTGATGCTAGACCCCTAAATTGAGCCAAATAGAGCCGTCGCGGCACACTTTTCTTTCCAGTGTCGCAGTTTGCATGAAAAGGGAACCGCCGTGAAACACTTTAAATGCTGAGTGGCGCTATATAGCACCACTAGAGGTGAGTTCCCTTTTTTAAGCAAGTAATTAATGCATTAAATGAAAACACGAAGCTTCAGTAAGGGTCACATATCGGTGCCCCGATCCCAGGTGGCCGCTGGTAAGTCCGAACTCGGTCTGAAATGTGTAGAGGAAGCTGTCATTGCGCCATATCGCCAGAGATTCAAAGCTCGAATCTCAAGTTTGCTAGCGAAGGTGTGTGAAAATCACTTGAAAGTGACCCCTCAGGCCCCTTTTAAGCCTAAAAATTAGGGTTTTTTAACCCTAAATGGCTGTCCTCCTAGGGTTTTGGACACTCAAACCTATTTTTGTCTATTCGAGACTTGTTTTTCATTGTTTTATTGTGTTTAGACACGTTTTTAGCCTCCTAGACCCCTTTCAGACCTATTTGGTACTTTGTCTCTTTTTTTCGCGAGATCACCCAAAAAATTAAAATTTTCATCTGATCTCTCAAGGGGGCATTATAATAGCATGTTTTCTCCTGCCATGCAATAGTGGGACAAGTTTTTAAATATCAAATTTTTTTGGCTTTGATCGAGATCGGTTATTCTTTGAAACAATACAACAAGTGCATTGCTTCAAAGAGGGGCAAAATGTAGACACATAAAATATAGTGATTGACATCATGCATCTGATCTTGACTTACTAACATCATTTCTTCCTGAATCATTCCTTGGTCTAACCATTTAATCAAATTCCCCTATCTGATTAAATTCATCAATATTCGTCTCTTAATTAAATAAATCATGTTATCTAATTAAGTCATTTTCTCTTATTAATTAAATCAATCTATCTGATCTAATTATCCCTATTTAATTAAATAATCAATTTATTTGATTAAATATCTAAAGTCTTTCCATTAAATTAAATAAATTAAAACCTTATTTGATTTAATCTAACACCATCCCTTTTAATTAAATAAATCAAAATCTTTATTTAATTAGCCTCTTATCATATTCCTCTCTTATTTGATTTAAATAAATCCATAAGTCTAAGTCAAATAAGTCACATCATCTAAACTCATGTTAAATTAATTAACCCTTGATTAATTTAACCTCATCTCATGTCACATCCTCTAGATAATGCAAGATGCACATGAAAATAGATTTAATTAATTTATTAAATCTCTATTTTCCTCACAAGGCATCTTTTGGAATATTCTCTCAATTTGAATTCAAAAATTCCAAGTCAACATGTACATCCAACAAGGCAATAACTTCATCTTACATGTCCTTTGCCTTGAGACAAGTGGCATTTATTGCATTTTCCCTTCCCTCTTGCATGTCATTTCAGCAAATTTGAAATTCAAATATTTGCATTTATTGGCACAAACCCCAAATCTTGCACATCCATCACCCATTTGAATAGCTTGACAAGTGGCATCATATCATTGGATGAATGTTAGTCCCACATTGCTCAAATTTGGGCATTCATCCATCTTGAAATCCTATAAATAAAGAGCCCATATGCTCATTTTATCATCCACAATCCAAACAAAGTTAGCATGCTAAAATATTTAGCCATTTCCATCCATCATTGAATTTTTAGCTAGGCTTTTTGCAGATTTGGCTTGGAGTTCTCATCTTTCATCAAAGTGGATCAATATCATCTTCAACATATCAATATTTCATCATAGGAATTGGGAAAGGGCCAATTTTCACATCAAATTGGCACCAATTCCCCCATGGGATCATGAGTTTGCACATTTAAATTAGGATTCAATCTTTATTTCATCATTTTCATTGTGTTCTTCACTATTTTCATTCCTAGTTTGAGGTTGTAAATGGATTTCATGGGGAATCATTTTTTTGGCTTGCAATATCTAACTTGAGGTGTTTATTCTCCTTGTTTTATAGGTACCAAGGTTGGGGTTCACACAGGTACAATCAATGCTTCCCAACATGAACGGGGATGATACATCAATTACATAGAGTAATACAATTGAAATGAACATAATACATAGCATCAATGTTATCTCCAAATCTGGTACAACTCTAGAATCACTGCAAATTGTACAACTCTGTACATCACAAACTTTGACTGGGAACCCAATGGAGTGCATAGCATGTTCCACCCAACCATGTGGACCCTAAGGCCCACCCCCATGCTAGGAGATGAAAAGAAGGACCCACAACATAAAATAGTCAATCGAACAAGGCTAACAATATTCCACAACAAATGCAACAACACAAAGCACAACCATTTCTAGAGGTACATGAACAACAAGGGGGAAACAACACTTACAAGGTTTCTATAGGGAAGAGTGTCGTCACATAGCTCGATATGGGTTACCCAATGTGGATCTTCCTAGGTTATCGACCCCCATCCTAAGTTACCCTAACAACCTCAACTGATCCTCAGTCGCCATTCCAACTCATGTGAAATCAACATACCTTTCATGAAGACAAGGAAGTTGATCATGTCATTCCAGGCCTTCCCACTCATCTCAAGCCTAAATGAGCACTTGAGCCATGAGTGAGGCTACATTATCTAGATTTATGTGAGATACTACCCAAACCCCCTACTTAATTATTAGTGTTTTCACTAGATTAAGAAACTCTCATGAGTTACCCTGGCTGCCACTTTGTGCGTTGGACCCCCATTAAGAGTCACTCCCCCTACTAGCAACAAAAAAACTCAACAGTCCACACACTGGGTAATCCAACTTGCACAACTTATAGAACCACATGATTTATCACATAAAGTGAGGCATGTACCATCCCACACAAAATCTCCATAATGAAACAATTTCCATAGTGCAAGGCTAAAAACCACATAATCTTAAATCAAATATAGAATCAAGTTTTCACAAAGAACCAACACAAAAAGTCAATCATAAAGAAAACTCTTTCCCCAACCTTTGGAAGTCTAAATCACTAACACACTGGTTCCCCCATTGAAATGGCAACAATAACATGATCTCAAAAAACTAACTCCAATCCCCAATTTACGAATCAAGTGTAGAATAACAAGTAGCAACATCACAAAGGGATCTTCAACTCAATCAAAAATTAACACCATCAACTCAATACCAAATCAACCACAATAATCAAACACATTGTTAAAACACTTAGTCAAGCACTATAACCATAAAGACTAATACTCTTCTTATTACCACATTATTTCCATATTCACACCACTCACTTGACTTAACCATTCAATTCAAACATGATATCATTGTTGGATGTTGTGGTTGTGTTGCTGATATGTGGTTGCCATTGATGTCAACACTATTAGCACTGTTGTATTGAAGGTTGTATATGTCAAGGATATTGAGAAAATTGTTAAAGAAAATGTTGTAGGTTGCTAGTGGAACAGTGAAGGTCATGAAGGTGTCTTGATCTGTACATCAATGATCAACTATTTTGGACTAAATGGTTTGTTTCTAAGAGTATCTAGTCTATCCACCAAAATTTTTAGAGGTCCACGTGAAGTTTTGATCATGTTATGAATAGTTGTGCTTTGACAGTGTTTTTGTGGTTTTTGTCAATATTCCTGATTGAAGTTTATATGATTCTGGTAATTTTTGTTGTTGTGGATGTTTCTCTATTAGTTCTTATTGCTTTTGGATAATTTTAGACCATTCTCTATCTTCATTGTACATCTGCATTGATCGGTGTGCTCGTGGTTGAATATTTTTCTCTTGTGTGTTTGAGTTTTCATGTTCTTGGATGACATGATGGTTGTAACATGTTGCGGATCCTTGAAGATTTAAATTTGAATGTTTGGAATGCTTGAAGATATTGTTTGAGGTCACATCATAATATTAGCCGACGGTGTTTGATTCAAATTGAAAATTTATTTATAAATTTGGGCCGACATTGTAAATATGTTTTATATTTTCTGGTTGACAAACTTGTTGATGTAATTCTATGTTATGGATATATAAGAGTGATTTTTTGAGCGAAGTTGTAGGGTGAATGAAGTGAATAAAATCCAAAGAAGAGAAAGTGTACAAATATTGATCTATTCATTCGATTGAAGAGCATAGTGTGAAGAAGTTTGAGAGAAGTGTGAAGGAATGTCTCTGTGCCTAACTACAACTATAATTAGGCTTTTGTAGAAGCTATTTTCTCAGTTCATACCCTGCATATCTAATGAGAATTGCTTTGTATTGTTGGGCAGTGAGCCCTTTTGTATTTGAGCAATGAGCTCTAGGCAGTGTGCTTGAATGCATATGGATTCCCATTATTTTTCATTATACTTTTAACAGGGTATAATATTGTGGACTAACATCCATCTTGGTTTTTCCCCTTAACAAGGTTTTCACATAAAAATCTTTGTGTTCTTCGTGCTTCTGATGAGTTGATTGTTCATGGTTTATTGTTCATTCATCAGATCCGAGATTAAGTTAAGTAAAGTTTTAAAAGTTTAAATATTATGTGACAACTGATTCACCCCCTCCTCAGTTATCTGTCCTTGTTTTTCCAACAATCATATCCTCCAAAAACTATCTTTAAGCTACTATATCATTAACAAAACAATCATCTCTATCAAGAAAATATGAACGTCTATTATAAAAAAACAACTTAATATGATACAATAATGATGTTCCAAATAACTAACCGCGTAACGAAGTTACAATAGATCATGAAGACATCAACATTCAATAAATAATATGAGATAATCTAATCCAAATCTTTTATTGTCTAAATATTTGTAATTCAATATTCCCTTATCCTAAGTAGCTAATTCCATATCAATAATAAAGCCATTCTGAAAGAAATCATCATAAAATCAACATCTACTATCAATTAATTTAGAACAAAGCCCTCATTACAAAGATAACATGTTTCATGTATTCAACCCATCCCTATAATTTTCTAATCATAATTATCTCTTTCCTTCTATTTAACTTCTCAATACGTTTAACTACTTAGCCAAAATTATCAAGCACAAATCACTCTTTTTCTATCACTATCATACACATACAAGTATACATTTATATAAAGATATCTTATTCTCATTTGGCATACAACATTTAATCCTCAATAATTAAACTATT
Organism: Sequoia sempervirens; assembly: GCA_007258455.2. Lineage (NCBI taxonomy): Eukaryota > Viridiplantae > Streptophyta > Pinopsida > Cupressales > Cupressaceae > Sequoia > Sequoia sempervirens. Next base: position 284,608,522 of record VDFB02086081.1, on the reverse strand, counting down.
TTATCACCTTACTTAGAATATCTTCCTTCAAAAAGAATATATATATATATATATATATATATATAATTAGGCAGAGTTAATATTTTCTTTTAATCTTAACTTGACTAGTTCTCTTTAAGAGTAATTACCTATCTTATGGTTAATAAATTAGCAAGAAAAGGTAGTAGAATGACAACTTGGTGAAACTCTAGTTCAAGTTCAACATTTTCTAGGCTAACTATATATATATACCCATTAATCAAATTACACTGTGACTCTCTCTCAAATAACTACAAACAATTAATTCCTAGACTTCCACCCTTGAGTAATAGGTACTTTCCTTAACTCACCGTTATAAAGATATAAAAAAATAGATTAATTCTCTCTACTATTTTACTCAACCCAATTACTTTTAACCATTTAAATATTCCTATTAATAAAACCTTATAATTCAAATAAAATAATCTTATTAATTATATATATAAATTCAATCTGCTGCCTACAAAAGAATACTCAGAAACTATAAGAGAGTACACAAACATATATCTACACATATATATTGATATTCAAAAAAATCAAATTACTAATCATAGACCATAAACGTTGATTGTCAACCTGATAATCCTCCATCGAATTAAGCTATAAGTTCAGGAAAGAGTGCAACTTACAACCAATAGAATTGCACCATGTAACTATCGACCACCACAAGATAGGCAAGCAAATCGAATGCACAAAAGAAATTGGCTTTATAGCACACATAAATACCTATTTCCTATGGATTGCAATGAATATACTTCAATATGAGTCGACAATTACAAGCAAGATGCAGTGACCAAGGGAATGTAGAGAAGGGTGCATCACAAGGCTAAATCATAATTCTTTTTATGGTTAAGAGCTATAAAAACATACTTGGCAAGACATCACCTCTACGAAACATGCAAATCGTATGAGGTCCCATCAATATCTACAACGATTATATGTAAAATCAAATGCAAAACAAACTATAGATAGATCAATGGCCATCATGTTTGCATGTAAAATTTATAAACAAGGTTATATAAGACTAAATATCATGCATAATACAAATCGAATACTGATAGCAAGCTCTTTACTCTTAAAATGAAATGATATAAGTTATGTATAAGTTTTTGAAGAAACAACCATCGAGTAAAATTGAATGATATTCAACCACTACTAAGGTGCCGCTTATATATGCAAAATCAGCGATCTCATTTATCTATTTGAATTACTCACAGAAAGCATGCCAAGCGAAGTTACATAATCTAAAGTTTTCTTCTTATGCAGACATAAATTCAAGTCGATATTGCAAGCTTTACATATACATAATATCAGAAGGTGATAAGTAGGTATAGGCGTAGAAAATAAGTATCATCGTTCGAAAAGAAGTTTTCTTAACATATGGTATGTGCTAAGCCAAGTATCGAATGCCAATACATATTATCAAACACGGCAAACAATAAACTCAAGAAAAATAGTTAACTAATAAAGGGCACACCATTGGTTTAATAAATTAACCTTTAGAAGCTTTCAAACAAATGCAAAATACAGGGAAATATGTGATGGATTAGTATCGATGGTCCCCTACAAGGCTTCTACTTCGAATTCCATCCAATACAAACTTCCTAGCTTGTTGAAGGTTCATGGAATATCCAAGGTATAACGCAGGAAGGAGAGGCACAATTTGATGATAGTAGATAAATGAAAAAGGCATAGTATTCTTAGATAAACATGCGAACTGTGGTCAGCTTGCTTGATGGAAAGGTATTGACATTTCAAGCCCTTCAACATTGTCTTAGAATCCCAACAGAGAGCGATGGTTCAAGGCAACTCTGATAATTTCTCAAGTGCATGACAAAACAACAAACCTAAAGGTGCAAATCCAAATAAAATACTCTATTTCAAAATAGAAATCTTGGACAAGTAATAAGAAACCAACAGAGAGCGAAGGGTAAGATAAGTTTGGCACCTGCTTCTTTTCGGTGGGTTTCCCATTTGATTATCTCCATGGCTATTAGAACTGGCCATTCTCTACCTTTCCAACGTCCTGCTATCTTCCCTCTTTCCGATCTCCTCCTGTCACCCTTATCTTACTCTTTTCTTATACTATGTCCCCAAACAAATTTACAACAATTTATTCCCACTTCCAAAACCAACTTTCAATTGAAGATCTATATTCTGATAAATATTGTTGTAGAGCAAGATTTTTCTTCTTCGAAACAAATTAATTCCCCCACATTTTTCCAAACAAGCATTATTAAAACCCAGAAAAAGTTTTGTTTTTCGAAAATAAAAATCTAAGAAAGGGATAAGTTTTTGAGTCCAAAAATCAACAAAATTGACAAGTTTCCAATTCAAAATTCAGTTTGGAGTCATGCATGTGCACACACTCCATCTTTTTCCATTTTAAACTTGCTTTTACATCTTGTTCAAAAATCTATTCAAATTAATTATTCAATTTTAAAATTATATATTCTCTCCAAATTTAAATTATTTTCATACCATAATAATAGTAATAATATTTATCTCTATTTATTTATTTATTAAAACATTTAATCACTAATTATCAAAATCCACATAATATCCTTTCTCAACCATGGTTTATTTAATTATTATTTTAATTCTAAATTAATTTAAATGACCTTATAATCAATTTAATTTAATTTAATTGATTGAACAAGGCTATTCATAATATTAAATTTACCACATGATTTCAATAACCAATTAAACAACATAATAACGAACAACAATGAAACACCACCAATCATCCAAACAAACTTACTTAAATGTCAAGAAAGGGTTGAACACAGAGGGGAACTACATTATGACCACTTGGAAGACTACGCCCATGGCCCCTTATTGCAGTTTAGACTAAAATGAAAGCTTGCTAGACATTTCAAATTGGAAGATTAAAATAAAAGAGGAAGGGTTGCGACCAACGGAGCTTTTAGCTAGTTTATCGAAAGGGTGATACAAATATGCTATTTACTTATTTATTTTTTCCCTTTTATACTATGTAAATATGTCTTATATTTTTTATACCTCATTTTATTTATTTATTTGTAGTTGTTGAATACCAATATACATGAAAATATGGCGAGGGAGGTAAACATCCATTAAATCCTATATAGACAACTACATATGTCCTTTTTTTTATTTTAAGCTTTTCTAGGCTATAGAAATGGGGTGGCTAGTATGTGGGGTTCGGGCCACACACAACTACACCCAAGTATATATATTTGTTTTAAAATATTTATATCTCATTTTGAATATAGTATGTGTTTATTGCTATATCTCACATACACATGTGAAGAGTAGTACGACTATGTGAGTGTCAACTTGGTGTTTGCAACAACCAACTCTTATTTATGATTGTATAGAGGTGTATATAATGGTTTCTACTTTGTGGTTGAATGTTAAGATGAACACAAGAATTTCAATTGGTTCTAATTGCACTCAAGAGCTAATATATCTCACATCACTTAAACAACATGTACTATTGTGAATTGTTGGTTAGTTTGTTGTCAAATAGCTCCATGATTATTAGTCTATTCATAGCAATAGTTGCATTCAAAAAAGTTAAGATAAGAAGTCTCTGATAGGAAAGATGTATTAGATTTTCAATCTTTCACTTGAAGAATATATATTGAGTTATTTTATGGATGTATTCACATCGGATGGGGTAGAGAATGAAGTATCAAGGATGGGGCATTTGAAATTAAATAAAAGTTGTAATGTAGTTGATATTTGATTTAATGAGTAATAGGTTGACTTACGAATGGATTCTCAAATTTGAGTTATTGACATCTTGTTGCAACTCTTAATAAGTGTTATGAATACAACCTTGCCTGCATATCTCTTGATAATTATTGCTTGATAGTGATGGAATTTCTTTTAATTTCTCCCTTACAAAAGAAAATAAACTAAAATTCATATTTAGGTACAATAATCCTTCCGTCATAATTGGATAACAACCAAAACTAGTTAAGAGTGTTCAAATGAGTTAGCAAGTGATTTTTCCTACTTTTGTGATGTTCTCATCTTTGTTAACTACAACTTTCAAACCTATTTGCATGGTTCAAGATCTCTATTATTGAGATATGAGATAATGGTTCAAACAAAGTTGACTAAAATAATAATGTTGCAACATTTTTTTGTGCATGTTCCCTTTCTCTATTTTTATTAGTTTGACTCTATTTTCCACCCTCAAAGCATATAAACAAAACTAATAAATGTAACCCAAATTTCATGCAATTACATAGGTACCATTATTCTAACATAGAATTTCCATAAACCAATAGCTTGTGCTTGAAATGAAATCATCCAAATTTACAATAGTTTGGAATACTCTTTTTTCATATTATCAAAGAAAAAAATAACAATGTCTTTTACCAAAAATTCCAATAGAAGAAAGTTAATAATCACCTCAAAATTTAAAGGATTAAATTTTTTCTAACATGATAATATATTAATGGGAAATTATTGTTCTCCTCCCTACCATAATGACATCGTGAAGCCTCTGGGGCTCTATCTTAGAAACCAAGATCAGACATGCAAACCAAAAAGCCTTCCACAAAAGAGAAAAATAAATAAAAGCAAAGCTATTGCAAGAAGATGTGCAAATAATATTATTCAGGAATTCATTAATTACATGAGATGATTTGATTTATAAAAGCAATGTATGCATAACCCTAATCTTATCTTGAGCAACAAGATAGCTCAACAAGATAAGGATGACAACTATAAACCTAAGAATTAAATATTACCTAAGTAAATTTATGCAAGTGTGTTAAAATAATTAATTACACCAACACCCCCTCATAAGTGCAACTTGTAGACACCATAAATTGTTCCAGGCTTGCGATTTCTAAATTTTCCATCATTTCCCCTTTCATTCTTCATAATTAAATAATTTTAATTATTTAATTATTTTCTAAAGTCATAATTCTTCTATTAATTAAATAATTTTAATTATTTAATTTGTTCATTTTCTATCTTTATTCCTCCCTGATTAATTAAATAAATTTTATTTAATTAATTATGTCACTAATTAAGTCCTCTTCTTTCTAAAATTAAATAAATTCTTATTTATTTAATTTTTGTCCACTTTCCACTATAATTATTTTAATTATTTAATTATTCATTAGCCTCTTCTCTCATAAATTAAATAAATTTTATTTTTTTAATTTGGTCCACTCTCTTGAATTTTGAATTAAATCATTATTTAATTCAAAATGATTCCTTTTGTCACATTCCTCTATAATTAAATAATATCTTTAATTATTTAATTATTCATTGGTCACCTAGATTAAATAATTTTTATTATTTAATTTCTCCTATCACCTCTTTGTCTGTGCCAATCTTATCTTCCAAATCAAATCTTATATCTTGACATCTCATTTAATTTCAGCCCTTGATTGAATTATAAATTCTAGTTTGTGCTTCATGGTGCTTGATAGTGCTTAGTTAGTTTGTTGTTTTCAACATTAAATCTAAAATTTTTCCCTAGTTGCATTGGTGAACCTAACATATTTTGACAAATTTTGACTAATCTTGAAGTTGGATTCTTTTTGTTGTAGGTTTTGTTTGCTTTTTGTTGTAGTTTTTGCATCATTTTGGGACAAAACCCTAGTTTTCAAAGATTCAACCGTAACTTTCAAATGGCTAAAGATATTTTCATAAACAAAATTTTGCAGGTTGGGGATAATGTCAAGAGCTTCCAATCCAAAAAATAATTTTTTTGGAGCTGTTTTTGATTTTTTATATTTTTTTTTCTATTTTTCATGAAAAAACAATTTTGATAAAAATTGTCAAATTTTTTGAATATTTTTACATTTTTGGAAAGCTCTCTAAATTTAAATATGGGTCTATTCTTTATGTTTTAAATTTTGATGCAAAACTATTAGTCAAACAACCTATCTTTTAAAATTAGGGTTTTCCAAAGATTTGCATATATCTCACAAACGGTCGCAAATCTATTTACAAAATTTTTTCTACAGATTTTGGATTATATTAGACATCTTCATTCCAAAAATTAGAATTTTTGGAACTGTTTTGTATTTTGTATGATTTTCTTATGATTTTTCATAAAAAAATAATTTTAGGTGCAAAACAACAAATTTTTTGGACTTCTTTACATTTTTGGAAATCTGTTGAAATTTCAGATATGGCCTATTCTCTTTATTTTTATTTTTACTATCAATTTTTTTTCAAAAATCCAATTTATCTTGACTAGCTAACCCTCTAATATTAGTGATCAATTATCTTGTTAGGGTTTTGGATTTGTTGTTGGTTTTGTGCATGTTCAGAACAAATAAACACTTCAAATGACACATTGGATCAAGTGGACAAAAATTTGGAGCTAAAGAAATTCTAGGTGCACACATTCCATCTTTCATCTCTTAATCATTGCTTGTCAAAACACTTCAATTTGGGCTTAAAAAGAACATCTTGTTTGTCACACATTTGGATTTGAGGCTTTAAAATGAACATCTTGTTTGCAATCACACTTTGAAATTGGGCTTAAAAAGAACCATTGGTTTCAATCACACATCTTGACTTGGGGTTAAAAAGAACAAGTGCTTGAATTGTTCTACAGACATTTCATTTCTAAAGGGAAATTAATCACTGCGAGTGTGAATCAAGTGTGTGTCCTCCACAACACCTCACTTGGTTCACTTTTGTCATACCCTTCTTAGGAGGCCTTCTTGGAGAACACACCCCTCCAAGGGATGACCTCAATTGAGTGTGAATCCAAAGACACACTCCTTTGGGAGTTGAAATCTTGTCACTTTGGGCTAAGCCCCAAATAAATTTATACCTTTGGGAAGTGATGGTGAAAGGTGGGTTACCCCTTTCTCCTGGCTTATTGGTAGGATTTTGCTTTTAAATTATACCTAGTCAACTTTGTGCAAAATAGTTTGAGACCTAATTGGCCATACCCACTTGACTAGCATTAGGCTTGTTGATGTGTATTCAAGTGTTTGCTTAATCATAACATTTAATCTTGAAAGACAAATTTATCATTGTGCTTGGTGTGAGTGTTCATGCATTTACATGTGAGATCTTATGTTTGATATTTCCCAACTCAAACTTCTAATAAACACTTGCAGCAACATCCAAATCATACAATCTTGTTATTCCACATCATCATCTCTTTAATCCAATTAACATAATATTACACCATGAAGACATTGGAAGACATAACACAAGAGCTTGTTCACATGCTTCACACAGCTCAAACAATTCAAGCACCTTTAAACCAACAAATGATTCAAGGATTCCATGATATGATCCAACAACTTCAGACAAGCCAATCACCTCAAATGCAACAACTCAGCAAAAATCCAATACCTCATGTCCAATTGTCAAATCCAACAAGTACATCATCAAGTCCAATCACACATCAAAAAATTTCACATCAATCCTATATGTCACCTATATCATCATATCAAAATCATCCATCCACATATAATGTTCCCCCTTCATCAACCTATCAAAACTCTTCCAATGTCAATCCTTATCCATATCAATCCACCTCTCAACAACCATTATCTTATGCAACCCCTCCATCATCATCACAACAACAAATCATATCACAACAAGTCCAAACACCATTCCAACCTCAAGACATTCAACCACAATCCTATTTGTCACCTTCATCATCATGCCAACCGAACCCATTTATCTATCATGTCAATGCCACATCAACATGTCCACCCATATCACAACAAGAACGTAGCTTCCCAAGTCAACCTTGGCAACAAAATGAAGAGCATTTAAGTCTTAATGCCACCTTGTACAAGGGGAACACCAATCTATTTCATGCACCCTTACCACCATCCAATCAAATTCCTATCCCTAAGCCACCATATCCTAGTCCTAATTCATTGGCCTCTCTACCTTCTAACCAATAAAACTCTTCATTACCCCCACCATCATCTAAGTCTCCATTAAATACACCTATAAAGGATGTGACCCAAGGGCTACAAGCAAGGAATCAATTGTCACCATGTCATTCAACACATACACTTGAACATACAAAAGAATCCTCAAACATCATGCCAAGTCCTTCAAGTCAACCATGTCATCCACAACCCCTTGAGCCAATTCAAGATTCTCCCATCATAAGTCCAAGTCACCCTCTTTCATGCTCCTATGTTGTTGACCATCAAGAACATGTCAAGTCTCTCCAAGATTCATCCCCTTGTAATTCCATTCAAGCAACCCAAGAGGTATGTCAAGAGCCTACTCCCAAGCATGTGGAAACATCAAGCCCTAGTCCTAATCAAGATCAAATCATTGTCATCCAGCCTATCCATAATCTATATCTTTTTTATGATCAAGATGATATCCATAATAATGATCAACTTGATCCTCTACCCATCCATGAGCAAGATATTCCAATTTCACCTCCACCTATTCCTATCCATGATCCATTGACATCCACTTCCCTTGATGAGACATATGCCTCCCAAGCACACATAGAAGATAAAACAAATACCTTGGATCTAAGTGAACATAATGCTAATCAAGATCCTAATGATCCTCCACCACTCACTATCAACCCCATTGTAAGTCCTCCATCATATCCTATTGGTCTTTCCACGCTCATTCATGAATGTTCCATAGAACAACAACAACCTTTATCTTCCCTTGCTTCATTTTCTCCATCCAATAAGGAAATCGTGTCTAGTGTTCCACCTACACCTAGTTCCATTGTCCATTGCATACCCCAAGGACACCAATCTCAAGATGTTGGTACTTCCTCCATGCATCCTAAGTTCACCTCCTTCCATCATAAATCCTATCATATGCCTAAGACATATGTTGCCATCCCTCCTCCATCATCCTAAAAATGTTAAAAGCATGTGACCATACACCTTCCACCATTGCTTCCAACTCCTAATATCCCTCCATCTAATCTACCTCCATTACTCCCAACACCTAATATCCCTACCATCCAATCCTCTTTTCCATTTATCCATAAATACCTTAACATTCCTAATCATTACCAATCAATGCACATATTGTCTAAACATGAAGCTTCCACTCATTCCACCTATCACATGGGATTCAAAAGAAAGAAATTCAATGCCTCTACCTATAAAGTAAGAAATACTAAGGACCCTCATGCCTTAGGACATAAATAAAAAAAGTCAAAGAAAAATCCATCTAAGAAGTTATATAAGCCCATATCTCCAAAAGAAACGACCAAAACTAAAATGGTTTGGGTGTCTAAGCAAAAGGAAAGCAAGTCAAATGAGGCATCTACATCTCAAAAATCCCAACCATCCACTTCCACCTCACATTCCCACTCTATTCAAAAATTACAAAAATCCCACAAGACAAATAAAAGTCATAAAAATACTAAGTCTATGTGGGTACCTAAAGCACTTCATCCACCATCTCCTAAGAAAACATCTCCATTGCTTCCTACACCTCGTCCACATCAAAAGCTTCAACATTTATTACAATGTGTGCAACCATTGGTCATGGTTCCCTTATGTTTCACAAAAATTCCACATACCTCCATCTCCTCACCCTTCACTGATTATCCTATACATCTCCCCCATCACATCCCTATGGTCCATGCTTTTGGCTAAGACTCCCCATCCATCTTTTGCATAAGTCTCATATAATCCACCATCTATCTACTCCATCTCCCTTTCATGTCATCCCTTACCAACATCTATGAGCACATTTGACATGGTCCATGCAATGACATCCATTTCTAGTGGGACTATCACCTGTCATGGAACTAGACACTTGAGTCCCTCTTATCCATATTCCCCTTTTCCTATCCAAAAAGTCAAAAAAAAAAAGAGAAAAAAAAGAAGAAAAATTTAAAAAAAAGTAAAGAAAAATTCCTTCATCCAAAGTGAAAACCTGGTAAATAGGCACCCTGGATAAGTACCATGATGAAAACCTAGCAAACATGCATCATGTGTAGGTTGATCTTCTATGTCACTTACACTTGGGGGCATAATGTCTTGTCTATCCAACCTATCATTTTCATATCATATAATTTCCATCCTACCTACCATCTTAGCCATCATACCTACCTATCATATTGGGTCCACTTATCCACCCTTCTCCTTTTAATCTTGATGAAGATATAGGGGAAAAATGTTGAAACATGTTTTGGGTATCTCTTGACATACCTCATCCTTTCAAAACCAATCATATCATTATTCTATTGTCATAAGCTTTGTCATGAAAAATCCTAAGTCTTGTACCTAGAATGGGGCATGTCATTCCTATGCGACATAGTCTTTGGAGATCACATCCTTGCTTTGTTATACATTCATTGCATGAATCCATCTATCAGGAGCCTTTTATCTCTTATCATATCATCCACCCTTGCACCTAGACTTCGTTTTCCCCTAGTCATTGGTATCTAGCATAAAGGCTACCCAAATTTTCATCCATTGACACCTCAAAACATTTCAAAAATCCAAAAAAATCAAATATTGTCAAAAATCCAAAAAAATCAAAACATGTCAAAAATCTCGAAAAAATCATAAACATCAAAAATCCAAAAAAAATTCAAAATATCTAAAAAACACAAAAACATCCAAATAAATTTCAAAAATCCAAAAACATAGTCAGTGTTTGTCACATCAATCAAATAAGTCAAGATATAGTCAGTCATTTAAAACATTGACATTTAAATCATGAACCAACAGACAACATAGTCCAATTAGTCATCCAGTCAAAATCAGTCAAATTTCCAAAACAATGTCAAATCAATCTTCAAATTATCAATCACTCAGTCCCATAATCAAATTGATTCAATCTAAATCAATCCAATCACATCAATTCTTCTATTCAATTCATCACATCTTGTCATCCATGTCAAATCATCTTCAACCATTCCAAGCAATAATCCAAATGCAAGTCAATCCTTAGTCCATACCAATCAAGTCAATCAATCTTGCCAAATTATTCAATCACATCCTTTGGTCTTGATCCTAATCTTGTTGTAAACCCAATCAATCAAAGTCAATCAGTCAAATAGTCATTCATCCTTGTGTTGATCTAGGGATATGTCCTTCCCTACAATGACAACACTATCGGTCATCATCATCAATCAATCAATTACTCATTAGTTTGTAGCTTGATAGGGGCAATACCTTTTTTATTTTTGTATCATTTATGCATGCTTGCTTGTGCGTGCGTGCATGTTATCATTTTTATCTTGCATTTGCATCAAGTCTGACTTATTCCAGTTAATATTCATATCTTGTATCTAGACAAGGTTGTATTATGTTGGGGCACAAGACACATCATCACCTTGGTCCTTATAGCTTGGTGCATCATGTCTAGTGTTACATCAAACATCATGGTTGCTCACTTTCTTGTAGCATAATGTATCATTCATCTCCTTCATCTACTTCCTATCTTACATCATTCATCTTGTCCCTCCTTATCATTTCATTTTGAGAGCATACCCGTGTTTGTCCAACCTACCTATCCTCTCAAGGGGGCATCATCATCCCACTCTTATTTCATCATCATCCCATTTTTCTATCATCATCCATTTTCCCCTATCCATACCTTAGCTTCTTTGAAATGGTGTTACTCGACATAGATCTCATCATCTCAAACATCATCTCAAAGAGGGGCAAAATGTAGACACCAAAAATTGTCCCAAGCTTGCGATTTCTAAATTCTCCACCATTTCCCCTTTCATTCTTCATAATTAAATAATTAAATAATTTTAATTATTTAATTATTTTCTAAAGTCATAATTCTTCTATTAATTAAATAATTTTAATTATTTAATTAATTCATTTTCTATCTTTATTCCTCCCTAATTAATTAAATAAATTTTATTTATTTAATTACGTCACTAATTAAGTCCTCTTCTTTCTAAAATTAAATAAATTCTTATTTATTTAATTTTTGTCCACTTTCCACTATAATTAAATGATTATTTTAATTATTTAATTATTCATTAGCTTCTTCTCTCATAAATTAAATAAATTTCATTTATTTAATTTGGTCCACTCTCTTGAATTTTGAATTAAATCATTATTTAATTCAAAATGATTCCTTTTGTCACATTCCTCTATAATTAAATAATATATTTAATTATTTAATTATTCATTGGTCACCTAGATTAAATAATTTTTATTATTTAATTTCTCCTATCACCTCTTTGTCCATGCCAATCTTATCTTCCAAATCAAATCTTTTATCTTAACATCTCATTTAATTTCAGCCCTTGATTGAATTATTTTATAATTCAATCTCAACCCTTCATCTTTATCATTGCCCTAATTTTGACCTAAACCTATTGCATACAACTTTCAATCTTGGCCATTGATTAAGACATATTATTGAAATTCAATCTCCACTGTAAATCCAAATCAGGTATTTCCTATAAATAAACTCTCTCATAAGCCATTTGGTGGGTTGATTCTTCAAGTGTCCTTATGCTATCAAAATCATTCTTCAGTCTTTCATCCATTTCTATCTATTGTCAATCATCTATCATCTCCACATGTCAATGTTATGTTGCTGAATTAAGCAACCAACATTCCTCCAACAATCAACCTTCAAAATCTTGCATTCTCATGCAGGTGGAGAAGAGCCATGGAGGTCAATCAAGTCTAGTTTGAAAATTGGTTTGCATTTCCTTTATTTATTTGCATTTTCATTCTATTTTGTGCTTCATGGTGCTTGATAGGGTTTAATTAATTTGTTTTTTTCAACATTAAATCTGAATTTCACAACTTAGGGAGACTAAAAAAGAATGCACCTAAATGTTAAGATGAATGCAAGAAAACATGAATGGGTCCCAAAAACAAGGCCTGATCAGGTACCCATGTACAAATGCAATAAAGGAGGTAGAGAAGGAAAACCCAGTGGGACAAAACCCCTTACAATGAGTTGACTACTACAAATAAGCATTGGAAGAACACTGGAATTGTAATTTGACAAGCAAGGAAAGATACTTTTTTCTACAAGAAACCAAAGAGGAATCATAATAATGCAACAACAGACCCAATGCCACAAAACACTAGAAAACTCACAAACTGGAACAACCTTGGAATCCATAAAGCAATAGTAGATGGTATGATGACAGAATCTAGAAACTATGTATCTTGATGCCGATGCCAAACTGATACTAAAATATTCTGTGGGAACAAGTACCATAAAGACTCTGGAACATTAACCATAAAAACATGGCCCTCAAACTGAGATGGATCTGAACTGATGCGGATCAATAACCATAGACTCTAAATCTGAAGTGTGAACTGTTGAATCTAATATGTGTCAATCTAGAGCAAGATGTGGCCAAAAGAAACTAAGAACCCAAATATAACCCATGTGAGCTGTCAGCAAATCAAGATGGAAATCAAAGTGCATGCACACTCTAATCATATTATTATGCAAGAAACCCCCCTGATGGAACTTTATATCAGTTCATTTATTACAATACCCAATGATTGAAAAATGAGAGAATGCTAAAAATGCATAAACATAAAATAAAAATAGACCTTAGATATATGTAGAGAACTAAACCAACTTTCTAATGCCTCAAGAATGACAAAAAAAGGATCACTAAGTCAAAAGATATGCCCTTCGGAGTGAAAAAACTTCATATGAGTTCAAAGACCTACAAAATAAAACTAGAGAAAAAATATGGTAAAAGCACCTTCACCACTAGATCTTTGTCAGAGTCAGCTTTCCAATGGTATCTCGTTTGTGAAAAACGGACACCATATGCAAAAAATACACCCGATTTAGTGAAAGTTGCTCCAAAAGGCCCAATAAGGCCTACAGGCAGCCCAAGGGGCTTAAAAAAATTCGGCCCCTAGTCCTGTGTGTGACTAGGGGCTAGTGGGAAAGGGGCTTGGGTGGAGCCCTTGGTCCTCCATAGGACCGATGGGTGTGTTGGGAGGCCGACTGGGGGCTGGGCGCATAGCGCCCGGTCCCCCATGTGACTGGAGCCTGTGTTGCAGGGGGCCTGCAAGGGGCTGAGCTCGTGTCGACGGTACTGATGGGTGGTGTCACTAAGATAAGTGGTCCTTCGGTGGCCACGCAATGGCTGGTGGGCGGTAGGGAGGATTTATATAGGGAGCATTGTATTTTTTCAAAAAATCCCAATTTTTTTTTTTGAAATTTAGAAAAAAAAGTGCCTCATAATGCATGCTGGGGAGGTCGTACGGCCTCCCTGGTTTTTTTTTTTGCCTCCTAGATCAACTGCACCAAAATCAACAAAATGACAAGCGTTCTTAGGGTTCTTGGACACTGTGAACATGATGGTGACCTTTGTTTTTTCCCAAAGTTCCCCAAAAAATTAGCTACCCCTAAAGCTTGCGAAAAACCTCTGAGCTTGAAACCCTCACAAATTTGGCAAACGATGACCAAAACCTACAAAATAAAAGCCAATCCTGACTTTTTCCAATGCTCTAAAATGAATGGTGAAGCCCAATCTGATCCAATATGCTGCATAGATGAACTTAAGGCATGAAACCCTTGAGGAATCCCAAATGAACTCTACAATGATTTTCTCAAAAATATGAGAAGGGGTTGCTTATCAAGGCTTTGATACCATGTTATAAACTAAGATCAGACATGCAAATCAAAAAACCTTCCAAATAAGAGAAAATAAAATAAAATAAAAGCTATTGCAAGAAGATGTGCAAATAATATTATTGAGGAGTTCATTAATTACATGAGATGATTTGCTTTATAAAAGCAATGTATGGATAACCCTAATCTTATCTTGAGCAACAAGATAGCTCAACAAGATAAGGATGACAACTATAAACCTAGGAATTAAATATTACCTAAGTAAACTTATGCAAGTGTAATAAAATATTTAATTACACCAACACTCTAGTCATACCCCTGAGCAAGGAAATATTTTGGCCCAAAGATAATATTGTTGAACATCCAAAATACTGAGAGGGGGGGTGAATCAATATTCCATAAAACCATTCAAATAAAATCCATCCAAACATTACCAAAAATCTGGCTAAATCAACAAGAGAGAACATAGAAATAATTTAATGCAACAACACACATGAACACTAGGATTTTTACGTGGAAAACCCAAAGAGGAAAAAACCATGGTGAGGGTTAAATCATAATTTATTATATCTGAATACAAGATATTATAGGGCTCACAGACAGGACTCACTTTCCTTGAAAGGCTTATAGCTTGAATTGAAAAGATGGCTAACTGCTAAGATATAAAGATTGTGGCTCACTGCCAAGAGTGTGAGCTGATAGAATACACCCTCATTGTGCAAGGTTTAATTCCAATGAATCTTTGAATAAGAAGAACTACCACTCATATTAGTAACTCAACAATTATTTTCTAATCCTCAACTAATAAAATATTTAGGCTCATATCTTCACATATCCCTTAATCCTCTTGGCACTTCACTACACCACAACTCCTCTCTTCCACACACACAATATTCCTTCAAAGAATCTTATATATATACAAGTATATCACATTCATCAATTAGGTTGACCTAATTAGATGAAATAAAAATAATCAAAACACTCTTATTGGCAACATATATGATTTAAAACATTTTTTTCCATGTAGTGCATTATATCAAGTTGGCTAACATCCATAAAGAATAACTAGTCTCCTTAGTATATTGCATATGTTAGGTTGGACAAGACTAGAACTTAATTCATAGAAAACTCCAAAACAACATACAATCCTTAAAGAAAACACCTTCTAGATATGAGATAACATTAATTTATCATTATACTACCATCAGAACTATCGCATTAGAATGTTATCCTTGAGAAAATGTGGAGTCTCCCACATTGATATGTTGAGCAAAGAACTACAGTAAAATATAGAGCTAAACTCTGTTAGTGATAACTTTCTACTCACAACCAAAAACTTATCAAGATCTAGGATATAGATGTCTGAATGAGACATGATAACATGGTTAAGAGATTAGAGTCAGAACTTTTCTTATAGTGAATTCTAAACTCAAAAACCAAAGCACTGGTTCATCACAAAAGAACACTATTGGTAGAGAACAACTTCTCGTAAACTAAGTAAAATTTTCATATAGTTGTCACCATGTTGACATTAATGAAAACACTAGAAAAACCAACACAAATCATCAGTAATTTATGCTCATGTTTCGTGGCTCCATAATTCCAACAATCTCCCCCTTTGGCATTGATGGAAACATGCATGCTAGAAAAAAATTCAATATAAGGCAACTAAACACTCTCCCTATCAAGATTGTCCTTCTCAAAAATGTTTTTCCTCTTCATATCTCTATCTCTTCCCCTTTGACATCAATGGAAAAGGATGGGTTATGATATATGTATATATGCATTAAGACTTAACCAAAAAAGATATGAACACAAAATAGTTGGATTAACCTGAAGAAGAGGAACCTTTGAGACTCTCCAGGGTGCCCTTCCATAAGGATTTTCCTTCTTTCCATGTACCTTTTGCACTTAAAAGAGTCTTGTGTATTAGTTCAAGCTTAGTCAAGGACTCTATACCATCTACTAAAGTATTGGGACTAATATTAATCTTTGATAAGCTACCAATACTTTTGAGAGAACTAGATACCAGAAAATGTTTGAGTTTAACCATGTCTCTAAGTGCCTCAAACTTCTTAATCACTTAAGTTACTTGGTCCTGTGGAGAAAATAATTTGTCTTGAAGCTGCACAATATAGGACCACCTCTTATTATTTCTGTCTTCTACCAATCTATATGTATTTTCTTGACTGTTTATCCTAGTTTCACTATTCCTTATCTCTTATGTTCAGTGTACTGCTAGACAAATTCAGGCAAAAGGAAATTTGTAGACACTAAAAAATGTCCTAAGTCTACAAGCGTCATTTTTCTTGGTCATTGTTCTTCGATAATTGAATAACTTTAATTATTCAATTAGGTGTGACTACATTCCTCTATTAATTAAATAGTTTTTAATTATTTAATTAATTCACCTTCTCATCTTTATTCTATCTTGATCAATTAAAATTATTTAATTGTGTCGCTAATATATCACTTTCTTCAATAATTAAATAAATTATTTTTTATTTAATTATTTATCTTTCATCTATAGTCAAATAATAATAATAATCATTATTTGACCTTTTATTCTTCTATAATTAAATAATTGTCAAAATTATTTAATTGTGTTTCATTCCTCTCTTTTGGATAAATAATTCAAATCAATTATCCATGTCTAATTTTCATCTCTCCATTTAATTAAATTGATAAATTTAATTAAATGCTCCTCTTTTCATTTTCCCTAAATAAATAATTTGGATAAATTATTTATTTTCCATTCCACTTGTCATTTTCCTCCATTTTGAATAAATAATTTAAAATAAATTATTTATGCACCTCCACCTAGTCAAAGATGCTCTGTCATAATCCTCTGTCATAACATTCATTTCTGTCATAGTCTGCATGTCTTGCATGTCTGTCATAGCTGCAGGCGTCATAGCCGTCAGCGTCATAGTTTTTCCATGCATGGCATATTCTTGGTGCATCAATTCTAGACCGTTGATCTTGGCATCTTTTCTGAGACTTAATCTCAACCATCCATTTTGTAACATCTCTCTCATGCATTCTCATCCATTGATCTTGGAATCTTTCTAGAAGATTAATCTCAACCATCCATTCGAATGGTTGTCTATAAAAACAACCTTCCTTCTCCATTTTCAGCTTAACACTAATTATCTCCAACTTTCTTGCTACTATTTGCAGGTTTTGCACAAGTGTTTCAACAAATCTGAGGGCAAAGTTGCATAACAAGAAAAAGGAGAGCAAGAGAAAAGAATCAACCATAATGGGGAGTGATTTCTTTTATGTTTTACATTTTTGATTATCTCCATTATTTGTTTTCTCTTGTTTGGATGTGGTTTAATAGTTTAGAAGTGTTGGCTGTCACTTTTATCTATTCTATTTGATTTTTAACCCCATCTAACATTTGGTGAACCCGACGTGAAGTAGAGAAATTTGTGTTCTTGTTTATTTTTGTTGTTTTGCAGATTACAGCCAAGAATGCATATGCAATCCCGTCATCTTCATTTGAGTACAAAAAAATGGACATATCAAATATTTTTAAACATTTTCTGGGTTTTGTAGGCCTCATTTTCAGCTTTCCAGAACATTAAACGGTTTGAAATTTCATTAAGATTTGAGAAAGTTATGGTCATTTTACTGATCTAATTT
This sequence comes from Sequoia sempervirens, assembly GCA_007258455.2. Classification (NCBI taxonomy): domain Eukaryota; kingdom Viridiplantae; phylum Streptophyta; class Pinopsida; order Cupressales; family Cupressaceae; genus Sequoia; species Sequoia sempervirens. The sequence continues at coordinate 284,590,330 of VDFB02086081.1, read as the reverse complement.
TTTAAGATTTAGTTGTTAAAATCCGATTTTTTTCTTTTGTTTATAATACTTTTATCATGTAGGATTTTGCAAAAAAAAATTCTAAGTTTTGAAGCTTTATGTCTTAGCTTTCCACAGATATCTACAATTTAAAGTTTTGTTTAATTTTAAAAATGTTATCACTTTTTTTAGTTTGTTGTTTTCATTCAAGTTTCTTTTTGGTTTACTAATCTTTTGTTTGTAGCGTGTGGCTTTTGAATGGAGCTCCCAAAAATTGCTTCTTTTGGAGTAACAAAAAAATTGAGCTCTTAGTTTTTAGTTTTCTTTGACTTATTTTTCTTAGTTTAGTTTAGTTTCTTCATTTTCTAGTTTGGTTATTTACTAACTTTTAGTTTAGTTTTTAATCTCTAACTTTAGATTTTTAATTTAGATTAACTTTTAATTTTAAATTAGCTTTTTATCTTAGATTAGCTTCATTTTTATTTTATTTCCCTAGATTAATTTTTCTTTAAATTTATGTTGGTTTTTATTTTGGTCAAGTTTTGGGTTTTGTGACTAATTTTGTTAATTTGGTTTCTCTTGCTAGGTTCGTTTGACAAAGAATTGAAAATCAAAACATACGCTTGTCAAAGAAAGGAGGCATGAAACTACTAATGAGATTTTAATGCAGGACGTTCGTCGAAGACATGATTTTGAAACCAATTATCTTTTAGATTATAAAACACTTCTTTTGGGGCATTAAAATGAACATGTGCTTGATTGTGTCTGACTGTGCTTGAAGGTGGTAGGTGATTATGCTCTCACTTTGTGAAAACTAGGTGATCAGAAAACTAGACCCACCTTATTTTTTGTCACCTTCACGACTTAATAATTGAAGTATCCTCTCCCCTTGCACTTTCGAGTGATCCTGGGTGTAAGAGAAATGGTTATTATTTCTAGAAATGGGCCTGCCTTAAGGGAAAAAGTACTCACCTTAAGGGACAACTCGACCGGTAATAGGCTAAAGCCAAGCCACTTCCAGCCGAGATATAAAATGGGTGCTTGAGAAAAGTTCAAGTACCACGAGTGCGGATGTGTCACACAGACGGAGTAGTACTCCCATAAACCCTGTTGAGCGTAACCTCTTTAGGCTGGAGTGCCACCTAATTGGTGATTAATCTCTCGCCCCATGTGTGGCCACTCGAACGGATGCCCTAACTAAACACCTATTGTTTTAGAAGCCAACCATTTTCAGCCGTTGCTTGGTATAGTGCAGGGTACAGTATCATGCCTGAAGATACTCACTACTGACTCCCTTGAGTAGAGATAGCAGTTCTTGGGAAGTGATGACCCAAGAATTCAAAGTTGGTGTGCTCGAATGACGTTAATAAGCCGTGGAAGGGAGCCAATGCCACCAAACTTCTAAGCTATCCGCTCTCGAGAAGGAAAGGTGTTTAGCACCAATCCGGGGTATATCGGTGGGCTATATCAAGTATACAAACCCTTGGCCTATTAGGATTGTGCTTGTCTCATGAGCGTTTGCATACACCAAAACATTGTGTTTGTCAAGTGTTTTCTGGATTTTCAAATAGTATTCACAACATTCACAAATCTAGACACAAACAATTGACTTCAAAAAAACATCACACCTAGTAACTTGCAACACCTCAAGACATTCCCAAAACTCTCAAAACCAAACATGTCTAACTACTATCCTCCATATTCATCCACGACCTATGAATGAAACCAAAGGATTGAATATCTTGACCATCGTTTGAAAGAGCTTGAAAAACAACTTGAATCCCAACATTTGAATGAAGTGATCAATCATCTCATAATCCTTTATCCTTACCCAAAACTACATCATCCAAGTTCAATATCCATGATTTTCTGCAAAGGCTAAATGAGAAACCTAAATCTATGTCCTCAAACACATAATCTTGAGCAATCCTACCATATCATGCATCTATCTTCATCTCCCATAATTCAAAATAAACCTCATGAGTCTTCCACCCAAGCTAACGATTTCATCCAACCATCCTCTCTCATCATACCATCTCCATCCAATGAGTCATGTCAATCTATTAGTCCAAAGTATGCTACCATAGACTCCCTTGCACATCAAGATCAAAACATTCTTTCCACTCCATCCAATGATACCAAAATTCCACAACCCCTTCCAATCTTTGACCAAGATCCCATCTCTCAAGAACCTCATGATGATCCCCTTATCTCTTTTTGTTTCATCCAAGATGATTCCCTTCCATCTCAAGAAAAAAGTATCCTTCCAAGTCCTCCTTCCACCTCATCTAATGAATCCATACCATCTCATGATTCCATCATATCCAATGATCAAGATATGCTTTCCACAAAATATCAAGATTCCCTTCCTCATCAAGATCAAGATAAACCTCCATTCAAGGATACCCTTTCATTCCATGATGATGTCCATTCTTCTCATGATCAAGAGATGCCTTTCATACCACTTCATGATGATTGCATACCTAATAAAGAGCAAGCTACTCCATCTCCTACACCTCTTGATCCTTTTCCAAGTCAAGATCAAAGTACCCCCTTATCCCCACGTCAAGATCCTATCACACATCCTAATTCCCCTCATGACCACAATCCTCCACAAGAGTCTATCACCCCTATTCAAACTATCCATGAACCTCTTACCTATCAAATGGGTTCGCTCACTTTTATCCAAGGTGGTTTACTCGAAGATCTTGTTATTCCTTCCATATCACAACCACCTCACAATAGACTTGCATCTTGTTTCATAAACAATATATATCCCATTGGCAAAAAAATGTGTCAAAGTATGAACTACAAAGGAAAAGGATTAGGCCTTCATGAACAAGGTATCCTAGAACCCCTTTATATCCAAGAAAACACATACTATCATGGCCTTGGTTATACACCTCACTCTCAAGACATTGGTATCCATCGTAAGCCTAGATTCCATCAAAATAAGCCTAAGTATCCTAGACCATCAAACCTTCCATCTATCCTAGGTCCTTATCCTAGTTCATCAAACCTTTCATCTATCCTTGGTCCTTATCATCCAAACCCTAGTTCATCAACCCTTCCATCCATATTGGGGCCCTACATCCCTCCATCTCCTATTCATCAAGAACAACAAAGGCACACATCCTTGATGCCCTCTCAAAATTCTACCTACATTAACCCATCCATAAGACCTCCATATCATTCATCTCCATCCACCCATCCCATTGCTCTTGGAAGCAATTTGGGTGCCAAATTTCAAAAGCTTCCATATCAAAATCCACATGTATCAAAGGATCAACACGTCTCCTTGAGGAGCCATGCAAAAATAAAAGAAAATTTGATCCCAAGTCAAAATAAAAATCCAAAAGGCCGCAAAGGCCCATCAAGTCAAAAGAAAAATCCAAAAGGCCACAAAGGCCCATCAAGTCAAAAGCAAAAAATTCAAAGGCCACAAAGGCCCATAAAGCAAAAAGAAGAATATCAAAGGCCACAAAGGCCCATGAATCAAAAATCAAAGTCAAAAGCTATGTGGATTCCTAAAAGTCTCGTAGAAGCAATAAAATCTAAATTGGCATCCAAATTTGCTAATCCAAAAGCTTCCTCCTATTGTCCATCTAAAAACCTATCACCTTCCAAATTCATTTTTCCTCCATCACTCCACCACCCTTCAAGGTGTGTGCCAATGTTGATCTTTCCATCCTTTCCATCTATCCATCAACAAGCCTTCCAACCTCCTATCCATTATCCAACATCCATCCCCCATTATCCTCCTTTAATCCAAACCTTTGCATAAGTCCTTAGCTTCTTCCATCATACCATTAATATACTTATGTTTATGAGCCTAATCCTTCTTGCCATGGTTTATTAGAGCACATATTTAAGGGATATTAGCTGTGAAACTTGATGCTTGAGTCCTTCCTCCATCTCCCTATCATGCATATATTACCTTCCATTTTCATTTATCCCTATCCATATCCTATCTTCCATATTCCTCTTGTACTCTACACTTGGGGGCAAGTTTCATCCATCCTTTCATTCATGTCCATTATCCTCTTTACGTTCATCCTTTACCTTTCCACCTTTGATCTTGACAAGGTTAAGGATCCTCTTAAATGTCGTACATCTTATCCTTCACCGCATCCATATTCCACCATCCTATCTTAATGCATCATTTCTTCCCTTCCTTGGTCTTGATGAGGAATAGGAACAAAGTACTTAGTCATTGTGTCCATATCTTATTGTTCTTGATCATCCTATTCATTATCCTTATCTTTGCATTCTTCCATTCCATATCTCCTAGCTTATCAAAATCCATGTCCCATTTCCTTCCTTTGTTCTTGATGAGATTAGGGGCAAAATTACAAACGCATGCTTTGGATTCCCTTTCATATCCTTATGTGTTACCATTCCATCATAGTTCACATCCTTATCATTTATCCATGATTAAATTACCTCCAATGTTGGTCATCATGTCCCTTTGCAACCTTGAATCTTATCATGCAAATCATATTTAAGCCTAGTTGTAAAACATTATCCAATCCTCATATCTTTTATCAATCAAACATCAACAATCATTAATCTTATCGTACTTAGAGGAATCGGTGATCCTAAGTACTTATCATCATCATGCCTTATGGAATCGATCATTCCTGGCATCCAATCAACCAACCATTATCATCTTTTGGCAAAGGATATGTTGCTTGTGTGACATGTTTTGCAATGAATCTTTCATTTTGATCTATCATTTATCCATGGTTGCATTACCTTTACTGTGGAAGATCTTATTCATTCAATCAGTCATATCACATTTCATTTCACTCCATTTTTAAACCTTAAAAAAAAAATCATAAAATGTCCTGAAAAAATTCAAAAAAATCATAAAATGTTCTGAAAAAATTCAAAAAAAAATCACAAAATGTCCTAAAATAATTCAAAAAATCATAAAATGTCTGAAAAAAATTCAAAAAAAATCATAAAATGTCAGAAGAAAAAAAAAATCAAATATTCCAAACATCCCAAAAAAATCAAAAATTCCAAAAAATAGTGACACTTTCAGATCACCACACAGCTTTGAACTTCAACAAAATCAAAACATGCAAATGTTGACAATCAAGCAAACATTATAACATAAATATCAACCCATCTTACAAATCCAACCAAAACACATAAACTGTAACGAGAATCATTTTTTACATCGAAGCAAAACCCCTGTTTGTTTGTTGATCTTTGCTTATTTTATGATTTTATCTTTGGTGACATGTCTTTTAGCTTCTTCAGGATGTCTTTGACTAGAGAGGCAAGGATGGGGCATGTTCACTTGTTTGTTGTTTACGGATTGTTTCTTATTCACATGATGACTTGTCTTAGGACATGGTTGTCTAAAACCATCAAGGACCTATGAGTCTAATGTGGATGAGAGCATTCCTTGTTTGATAGTGTCTTCTATGCAATAAGTATTCAGGTCATCTAAGGTTCTTATAACTAGATGCTTATACTTCATTACTAAATAAAAATGCAAACAGTATTCAGGTCGTCTAGATGTTCATGTTATCTAGATGCTTATACTAATTTGTGACATAATAAGTCCGATGATGATAAAAACACTTAAATGGTACAAGAAGCTTCATCACCTTCATTATCTTCCATCTTGCATTTCATTTTCTTCATCTTTCTTGTCGCAAGGAAATTAATCAATTGCTTAACTCACTGATATATGTCTCTTGAATCAAATCTCAAAGCAATCAACCTGCTTCTTAAAATTTCATGTCCCCCTAATCAATCAGTCAATCAATCATTGCATTAGCTTGTCTTGCGTAAGCATCATCCTCAATCAGCTTAATCAGCTCAATCAGCTTCATCAGCTCATCAACCTGGCTATACTGATCATTTCCATCAATTGTTCAGTTATGCCATCAACTGTGCATTTTCATCAAAATGTACATCACTACTTTATCACTTATGCAATATCAAGTATCTAATCACTTACTGGACATCTATCGAGAGATTAATCTTCTTACAATCTATTCGATCAATCTCTCGAGGGGGCATATCATTCTTATCATAATCCTTACTAAGATATCTTTGGGGCATGTATCAGTTGATCAATCTTTTTCTTTGAAACAATGCAACAAGCTGCATTGTCTCAAAGAGGGGCAAAATGTAGACACTAAAAAATGTCCTAAGTCTGCAAGCGTCATTTTTCTTGGTCATTGTTCTTCGATAATTGAATAACTTTAATTATTCAATTAGGTGTGACTACATTCCTCTATTAATTAAATAGTTTTTAATTATTTAATTAATTCACCTTCTCATCTTTATTCTATCTTGATCAATTAAAATTATTTAATTGTCGCTAATATATCACTTTCTTCAATAATTAAATAAATCATTTTTTATTTAATTATTTATCTTTCATCTATAGTCAAATAATAATAATAATCATTATTTGACCTTTTATTCTTCTATAATTAAATAATTGTCAAAATTATTTAATTGTGTTTCATTCCTCTCTTTTGGATAAATAATTCAAATTAATTATCCATGTCTAATTCATCTCTCCATTTAATTGAATTGATAAATTTAATTAAATGCTCCTCTTTTCATTTTCCCTAAATAAATAATTTGGATAAATTATTTATTTTCCATTCCACTTGTCATTTTCCTCCATTTTGAATAAATAATTTAAAATAAATTATTTATGCACCTCCACCTAGTCAAAGATGCTCTGTCATAATCCTCTGTCATAACATTCATTTCTGTCATAGCCTACATGTCTTGCATGTCTATCATAGCTGTCAGGCATCATAGCCGTCAGCGTCATAGTTTTTCCATGCATGGCATATTCTTGGTGCATCAATTCTAGACCGTTGATCTTGGCATCTTTTCTGAGACTTAATCTCAACCATCCATTTTGTAACATCTCTCTCATGCATTCTCATCCATTGATCTTGGAATCTTTCTAGAAGATTAATCTCAACCATCCATTTGAATGGTTGTCTATAAAAACAACCTTCCTTCTCCATTTTCAGCTTAACAGCTAATTATCTCCAACTTTCTTGCTACCATTTGCAGGTTTTGCACAAGTGTTTCAACAAATCTGAGGGCAAAGTTGCATAACAAGAAGGAGAGAAAGAGAAAAGAATCAACCATAATGGGGAGTGATTTCTTTTATGTTTTACATTTTTTATTATCTCCATTATTTGTTTTCTCTTGTTTGGATGTGGTTTAATAGTTTAGAAGTGTTGGCTGTCACTTTTATCTATTCTATTTGATTTTTAACCCCATCTAACAAAAGCAGTTCTTGAGCCTCTTCCTCACAAACTTGTACACTCTCCAATTCCTTCATTACTCGATGATGTGGATTTGTACATTTATTTTTGATATCTTCTATATTTTCTTCAACAAACCTGATTCTAGCATGCACTTCTAATTTGGAGATATATACTTTCAAAGAATCAATCATGTTTTCGAGATTTTCTACAACTAAAATAGATGAGTCAAATTTTGCATTGGAATAACCTTCTACAATTATTTTGAGGATCCTTGAATGCTTATGCTTTCATGCTCATGTTGAGCTCTCTCAGATTCACTTCCTTCTGCAACTTCTTGTTTGACAACACTCTTTCTATTCTTCCCTATTTCAACTGCATTATCGAAGGTACCTTCTGCATTGGGATTCTTAGGGATTTCCAAAAGAATTTTTGCATAGTGATCAATCTCATCCTCTAACACATCATTATATAACTCAAATATCCATACCAACCTTGATTCAACTGCTTCCATATGACATAAATCTATAGAAACTAGGAAATTAATATTTTTGGAGTACCTTTTAGTAACACTTCTGGGAATCTATGATATTTTTCTCATTCTCATTTGAAATGTTCCAAATAATGCAACAAGGGAAGTCTCTTGAGGATTTGAATTACCAAGATTTATCATGAAATTTCTAGTATGATGGGTAATTGGTTCTATATATGTCCATTCCATCCTTCCTATTACCAGTAATTCTTTCAATAAGTAAAAGAATAAGCATACAATCAAATTTCCATACTGAAATGTACTCTTCTTGCTCTTCCTAATTTCTTCAATAGATATACTTGAAGTAGTTCACATAGGTCATAATCCATACCTCTTCTAACCATATCAATAATAGTGTGTACAACAATAGTAGAAACTATTAGGTCATTGCTAGGTAGACAAAATTTATTTCCAATAATCATTGCAACATACTTGATGACTGGATATTCAATTGTTCTCAAAATAAGCTCCTTTCCTTTGAGGGTCACACTAGTCACCTCAATTATCTCTTTCTCATTTATAGCCCTTTCATTTCGGAATTGGTCTAGAGGAACACAACCCAGTTACATCTTTGATTGCTTCTTTGGTAATCAAATATGCCTCATCAATCCACAAAGATTCATCATGAATTTTTCTCAAAACTATTTGAATATACTTCATGTTGAACTCAAACAAGGGGGATTTCTACCAAACATCCAATTTCTTCTCAACTAACACTTTGTAGGTATCAAGGTTTCCTTCCAATTCATTCATCCATAGAACACTTAACTGAATTGGTGACATTTCCTCTATCTTACTATAGATGTATGAATATATATCTTATATTGGCAACACTCTAGGAGGAATGCAAGAAAATGCACCAACTAACTCTTTTGATAGATTTTTCAAACATTTCTGAATATTAACTTGCAATATATCCAAACTATTCACAACCTTTGAATTATCCATAGTAATAAAAGTGAAAGATTGTGCAAGAAGGAATACCTCTATAATTGCAAACAAGGAATAGATAGATATCCAACTTCTAAATCATGCTTGAATCCACTTCCACCTCTTTTTCTGTTCAAACCCTAAAACATTGAATTGCACTAACTTCTCTAAACTTCATTTGCATGCTTCTCTAAAAATAAATATTCCTCTTGAAATATTTGAATTTATTTCTTTCATTCTGAATGATTTTGCAACAAATTCTTCAAATTGTAGGTAGATCACCTCAAAAATTATGTATGCCTCCATTCTTACAAATTTTACAAACTACATTCTTCACACATGTGACTGAAAAGTTTCTTAAATTCATTACCATATTAAGTATACTTCTTCCATGATGTGACATAAGTACCGATGAGGGGGTTTATTTAATTTTTTGATAATTATTCCCCCTTAGTCATTGCTAGACTAAAAAATTGATAGGCGTATTTACACCAAAAGTCAACACAAATAAGATTGATGATTTTGATTCAACTTTCTTGAATTCTCCTTCCTTTTTCCAGATCTTTTTCATCTCCTTTCTCACTTCTTATAGATCAATGATTTGTGCATGCTTCTTTTCTGAATAGTTATCTTTTCTCCTTCTACAGTTATTAACAAGATGTTTCAGATTGCTATACTTACAACAAACATCATTCTTCCTTCCATTCTTTCTCTTATTCAATTTATTTATCTATGTCGGCTTCTCTAAACTTCCTTTGCACACTTCTCTGAAAATACATATGCCTCTTGAAATATTTGAATTTATTTCTTTCATTTCAATTGATTTTGCAATAAATGTTTCAAATTGTATGTAGATCACCTCAAAAATTATGTCTGCCTCCATTCTCACAAATTTTACTGACTACATTCTTCACACATATGACTGAAAATTTTCTTAAATTCATTACCATATTAAATTTACTTCTTCCATGATGTGACATAAGTATCGATGAGGGGGTTTATTTAATTTTTTGATAATTTCTCCCCCTTAGTCATTGCTATACTAAAGTATTGATAGGCGTATCTACACCAAAAGTTGACACAGATAAGACTGATGATTCTGATTCAACATTCTTGAATTCTCCTTCCTTTTTCCATATCTTTTCACCACCTTTCTCACTTCTTCTAGGTCAATGATTTGTTCATGCTTCTTTTTTGGATAGTTATCTTTTCTTCTTCTGCAGTTATTAGCAAGATGTTCTAGATTGTTGTACTTACAGCAAACATCATTCTTCCTTCCATTCTTTATCTTATTCAATTTATTTTTGCACTAATTAGTTTTATGTCCAATCTTCTTGCACTTAAAACATTTGTTGGAGAATGACAAAGAATCAATAATTCTACTTTTGCAGACCTTCGCTTTATGACCAAATTTCTTGCAGGGATGACAAACACCATTGAAAAAACACCTCTTAGCATTAGGTTGTTTGATAAGATTTCTTCTTAATTTCTTGATTCATCCATCTTTGCATTGAGTCTTCTTGTCAAAATATTGCTTTTCTTTTCAATTTTGACCTTCTTCAAACCATAAACCATGTTTATCCATTACAAGTCTCTGAGAAGTAATCAACTCATCAAGTATTGTTGAGCTTACCTTAAATTTATCCTCAAAACTTCTTTCCTTTTACAAATCAACTCTCAGTACTTTTTTTTCTTTCTTAAGCTTAACACATTCATCTGATTTCTCTTGAATTTCAACTTGCTGACAATTCAATTATTTTTGCTTCTTCCAACTGATGTAATAGTTTGGTCATCTCATTGTGTTCCCTTCTCAATTGATCACAGGAACCTTCATACCTTCTTAAATCTTCAATACAATCATTCTCTTTCTTTAGCTTATTCTTTAGATCTTCAATTTCTTTTAAATATCCAATAGAGATCTCTTCCAAAGGAAAAAAATTCTTATATTCAAATTATGGGACCTTCCTCAAGTTTTTAGGCTCCTTTAGAGGAACCAGGCTCTGGTATAAATTTTTGAACATCCAGAATACTAAGAGAGGGGGTGAATTAGTATTCCATAAAACCAATGAAATAATTTGATTCATAAAGCATTATCCATCAACACCCTTAAGTTGATAGATATTTCCTTCAAATTTCTTTCTTGTAGCAATCAATGTTTCAGATCCTTTCCAAATATCAAATCTCTCATCCTTGAACACAAGATCATATCCCTTACTGCACATATGACCAACACTTAAGATATTCTTCCTTAAACCCTTAACATAGTAGACACTGTCAGTATGATGCTTTCCATCAAAACTTATTGAGCCTATCCCATAGATTTTAGCACCAGTATCATCTCCAAACATAACCAAACCTCCATCATATTTTTCAAGCTTAAAAAAATTACTTTTATCACCAGTAATGTGATGTGAACAACCACTATCAACTACCCAATAATTATTTTATTGTTTAGCATGTAAGGAAAAGATAATGGTACCTTCATTTTTCTCCTTTTCTAGAGGGATTTCCTTTACCTATTTTTCAAAATTAGCAGAAGTAGGTTCATCCTTAATCGCCAAGAACAAGCATTCATTTTCATGAGGATCTTCATATTCGAAATCCACATCATATATACTAGAGTTCTCATTCACATAATATGCTCTATTAATCTTATTTCCTTTCTTTACTTTCTCATATCTTTGTTTATTCTTTTTAGCTCTTTCTAAACACTTTGCAACATAATGACATGTTTCTCGACAACTAAAGCATTTAAAGGGTAACTTACCTTTATACTTCCTGGAGCCTTTCCTCATCCTTCTTACAAAGTTAGCTTCTATTTCATGAAAGTCTTCTTCATCCAGATCTTTAGCTTTTGTAGCCTTAAAGGAAATCTCTGATTTGCATCCATTCCTTAGATTTGGCTTCCTCATCTCATAAGATGTCAAAAATCCCAACAACAGATATTTATTAATGGTCTTATAATCTATACTCTGCTCAATAACACACACCTTCTCACTATAAGCATCAGGAAGAGTTCTGAGAATCTTCTTCACAATCTTGGTTTCATCTATAGTAGCTCCAAGTCCTCGCATTCTAACCACTATCTCATCCAATATTTGTACATAGGATTTAATATTCTCATCTTCAAACATATGTAGAAGCTCAAGTTGTGTCGCCAAATTATACAATTTCACATCTTTAACTATTTCATCACCTTCATGTGCTCTTTCTAAAGAATTCCATACTTCCTTAGCAATCTTCAAGTTTTGAAGACCATTAGCAAGAGTGTAAGGATTCTTGTAAGCTTTCTCCACATCATATCCATAATACTTTAGATATTCTTCCATCAATATTTTCCAAATAGCATGATTAGTTCCATTGAACCTTAGATAATCATAAATAATTTTTCCATCCATCCTGAACCTCCCTCAAGTAGTTAAGATCTTCACCAAGGAACCAAGCTCTGATACCAATTATTGAACAAGATAACTAAGAGGGGGGTGTATTAGTTGTCACAAATTTAATATTTTAATTCAATCACCAAAACTAATTATTAACACCGCTTAAATGATTAATCATCAAATGAAAATGTAGGAACTTAAATCCAACACAAAAATAAAATAACAATAGATTTACGTGGGATACCCAATAAGGAAAAAACCACGTTAAGGATTAACTCACACTATAGAGAATATCAAAATTAATTACAAGAGGCTCACTGTTAAAACAAGGACTCACTGTCCAATAAGGGTAAACCTAGAGGGCTCACTACCACAGAGGTACAAAGAAGAAAAATAAGACTTGTTACAAATAGAAGAAAATATCAATGCAACAAAGGATTCCACCACAATCACTCATAGAAACTCATGGATGATAGAGTTAACCTTTTGCTCACTGCATTTAGAAACTCAAAATTTAGGCTTCACATTGATCTGCCACACTCACATCACACACACTCACTAGATAGCATCAATCTCACATCTATCTTCTCTTTTTCTTTTCACTTATCTCTCTTCTTCGCTCTTGAACATATTTTTCACCATTAACTCATCCTGTACTTATACCATCTTCAACTTTGAAACATATCCAAAGTCAACCATCCAAATTCAAATTCAAATTCAAATTAGGTCAGCACCAAAACATTCTAGGTGGCATTAGAATGAGGGTGACTCAAACACACGCTTCATCAAAATTGAAAGTAGCGTTCAACACAAGGTCGGAAAAACTAGTGTAAAACACATAGAATCATTAAGCACAAACATTTTAGATGCTAAAATTATCTTCAATACAATCAAGGAAACTCAACTCTAAAACCGTGTTGGTTATTTTTGAAGAACCAAACTGATCTTCAGAAATACCTGTGAACTTTTCCATTTCCGATGCCTAGTACTCTAAAGGGATTTTCCAAAAAATGAGTAAAAGCTGCAAGACTTCTACTCCTACACTTTGGGCTCTATGAAACCCGGGAGGGTGATCCCAAAATGTATGGTCAAGAATTTATATGACTACTATTTTAATACATTGTATAAAACAAATAATCCTCATACAATTACTCAGCAATGTAGTATATCAAATAAGTTGGCAGCTCATTTATTGATATCCTACACTTGGAGTATGAGAATAATAAAACTCAACACAAAATAACTATTGTGGTACTCATTTGAAAGTTTGTGAAATAAAAGTGATTAGCTGATGAATCAATACAAAAACTAAATTATGAATACTTTGCACAAACTAGTTCCTTATCCCAAACACAGAGTCGATATCAACCAATGCAACTAGACAACAACTCAACAATAGCAACATACAATCTCAAGAAACATTGCATTACAACATTCCCCTATCACATTCATGATCATCACTACTTACAAATATCCTAGCACCTAATTCTTATGAGTTACCAATATCATCCAAGAATTTACATTAATTCATTGAACTAATAAGCATGATTGAAATTAAACATCCATTGAGAAACAATAGAGGCGAAAAAATTAATCCTTGATTACTTTCATTCATAACTCATAAACGAGTACAAAGGAGAGACAATAGCCATGAAATTGGTATCACTCTATATTGAATTTTCTTTATTGTTATCAAAAGTACATACATAGCAACAAACTCTAAACTTAAGACAAAACTTAAAACATGCTTGATATTCCTTTTACAATTCATAGTGTTGATTGCAAAACAACAAACCCCTACTTTCTGGCCTTGAATTCCTTATGGAAATGAAGGACAAAAATAAGCGTCAAGCCAAAAAGTACACATGTCAATACCCTATTGGACTACTACAATAAAGATTCCTTTTTTAGTTACTCAACATTTCCAAGAGGTGGGAAACATGTGTGAAATAAAAGTAGTCTTCATTCGTTGTTGGAGATATGGTCCAATTTTCAAAAAGTATCTCAAACAATTACCTCAAAATTTGTGCCTACACACACCAAGTAGAA
>VDFB02086081.1:284560941-284576098 GCA_007258455.2 Sequoia sempervirens | reverse complement strand
ATGATTTAATTAATTAAAAGTGAAAATAATTATAATTAAAATTAATATAGTTGAGAGTAATTAAATATTATTTTTTTTTATTAATATTTAATTAGAAAATTTATGTGAAGATAATATCTAAATTTAAATAAATTATTTAATTAAAATTTTAGATATGTGTGAGCTTTTAAAAGCTGGAAAAGAACCAATCAGAAAGGGGGCTTTTTGGAAAAGAAAGCTGAAAAAGATTTATTGATTTATTTAGTGATTTATTATTTTTATGAAGGAATGATTCTCACACAAGTTTTGACTCTGTTATTCTGGATCTGGAAAAGAAAAAAAAAAGGATTTGAGTTTTGAGGTTTCTTTGGTAAGGTGTGTGTAAAAGTATTATTGGTGGAGAAAGAAAGGTTGTTCGGAAGGACGTTGAAGGCAGAGGATCGAGAAAAGAGAGCTGCCAGAGGAGATCGAGAGGAGGCTACAAGCGGGATTCTCCTTCAGACACAGGATTCCAGGTTTTCCCCTTTTAATTTTTAATACTCCGTAGATCTATAAACAAATCTGATTGCTTTGTATACGAAAATTGTTTGAATGAAGTTTAGGTTTTGAAAACTGGTTGTGTTTAAAACTCTCCAATCTTCTGTAGTAAATTATAGCAGAACTTGTTTTAAAATCCTTCAACGTAGTTTAGTAGGGAAAACTAGTGTGCTTGCAATATAAAACAAAAAGAATCACTTCTGATGGAATATCGAATTTGCATGTTTAAATTTGCATTGAGTTATTGAAAATCCATGGTTGAGTTGCTCAAAACCTCGGGTTAAATATATTTATTCATCTACACAGATTTGATATAAATATACTTTCATTCTGATTGAATTGAGTTTCTATTTTAAATATATATATATATATATATATATATATATATATATATATAAATTTATGTATTTACCGAAACAAATATATTTTCTTCGTTATTATTCGTGATTGATTGCCTGATCTGTAGTGGGTATGTGAGGAGAAAACAATTTATTTTGATAATTATATATATATATATATAGGTTATTGTTTAAAATATATATATTATATATATGTTTATTAAGGTTTAAAATTCTTGTATAACTAAGCTGTGCATTCTACATTATTTTTTTATAGTATTTACATTCATAGTATTAAGTAATAGGTCTTAGATGCAAATGTTTATTAAAATAAATAATTTTTTATCACATATGATTCAGATTACCGCGAGAAATATTGTGGAAGGAACTAAATAAAAGAAAAGTATTATTAAGAATTAAATATCTGTTTGAAGCATTAAAAAAATAAAAAAATAATAATAATAAAATTTTAAAAAGCCAAATGTTGATGGGAGGCTATCTGCGTCTTCCGGTTCGCATTAGGTTCTTGAGCCCAGTGACGATCCCGAGGCTACCCGTGCAGCAACTCCCTTGGGCTCTTTGCTTGCTGGCCAGCTTTCTCTGGGCGCCCGTCTCTGTAGCATGGGGAGGCCGCGGCCTCCCTGCTGGGAGGTACGCAGCCTCCTCAATGGACGCGTACCCCCCTGTGTAAATTCATTTTAATATTTTTTTTAAATTTTGTAATTTAAATTTAAAATTTGTAAATTTTAAATTATATTTATTTCGAATTTAATTTATTAAATAAATTTTGTAAATGGATTTTTATTAATATTCTATTTATAAATAATATAATATATATTATATATATTATTTAATATATATTTAATATATATTATTTAATATATATATATATATAGTTATTAGGTTTTTAATGTAATTATTTATATTTTTTATAATGTTCGATTATGTAATAACTGGAATTATTTTATAAAGTGATTTTGCGATAGAGTTATATTAATTTTATTATATGATTATTTCATATAAATGGATATATATAGGTAACAGATTTGTTTTGTAGCGAATGAAAATTTAATAAGATAAGATTAAGGAAAGTTTTAAAATTATAATGTAACTGAAGGAGTTTAAATTAAATTGTGTTTTTAATTAAATTGAATTGCCTCAAGTAAATAATTTATTTAATTGATTAAATTTATTGTATGTTGAAATGATTTTTGAGGCGTTGTGAATATACTGGTTATTCTAGAGGTCACTTATTTAATCCATGTTAATTATTTACATAATTTCTTGTGTGATGTAATTGTTTGAATGGGTTTGGGAAATCCCAAAGTTAGATAATGAGTTGCCTGGAATGCTTTTCTATCATGTTCTTTTATTCTCCATGTCGGGCAATTAGGGTTAAGGGTATTGTAAGTCTTCCAGAGAAGTTCTCCAGAGTGGAATAGTATGTGTTGAGGATTACTGTGTGAGTCGCCTTGATGTATTGTACTTTGTTATTGTACCCGGTTTTCACGAACGAGATTTGTGCCTCCTGAGAAATAGGAGTGGGTAATGATAATTGTACCTCCTTTGGAAGGAGTGTGTATTTGGATTGGTTTCCTCCAGTGGTTGGAGTGGGTTCCTTGTTTGGTTTTCTTCTTGGATGGGAGAGTTTATATTGTTTAGTTACCTATTGTGGTATCGTGCCTTGTGTGTTGTCGATAGGAGAGTGGCTCTTTGTGGGTGTCCGGCACACAAAGGGGCGCCAGGGTAACCTACCTAGAGTTTAATTAAGTGATAACCTAAATGAATTTAATGGGGGGGCTTTCACACTAATAAAGATAAAAGGATGTCTCTCTCGTGAAGCAAGTGAATGATAAGGCTCGAGATGAGATGGGACGCATAGTTTTGCATGAGGGTCCGGCGGCCGGTAGAGGCAAGCCAGGGTAACCCAGGATGGGGGTCCGGTAGCCTAGGAAGGTTGAGCTAGGGTAACTCATGGCAATTTATGCATGACACTCTTCCTATGTCAACAGTTAGCCAGTTATTGTGCGATGTTCATGATCTTGTTCTTTGGAAGCATTGTAACCTCGTGTTAAGTGTTATTGTGTTTGTAGTTGTAAGTGACTTTGTGATTGTAGTTGTGAAGTAATATTGTGATTGTAGTGGTTAAGTGCCTTGTTGTTTTCTCTTTGGTTATTGTTGGATGAGGTCTTTGTTATTATGCCTTGAGTTCATTGAAGTTGTGCATGTGACTAGTGTTATTTGGGAAGGTGTTTTATTGTTATGTTCAGAAGTGATTTGTTGTTATGCCTCTTGGAATGGTTGCCATGAGTTTTCTAGGTGGTCTTGATGTTATGTGTCTGTTGGGAGTCAGTCTTTGTTATTGTTAGGCGTACTTGGTCGGGGACCCTTCCTTGTCTACTCTCAGCACGGGGGTGGTTGGGTGGAACGTGCTACGCACCCCGTTGGGTTTCCCTCTCCTTTTGCAGATGTATCTTTTACTTGCAGGTTTTGGCGGATGTTGATGATCCAGTATCCTTATGTACTAGATTGTTGTATATACTTCTTATGTAATATATTCATTAGTGTATTGTCTCCCACGTGTGTTGGGATGACCTTGTTGTAATTGTTTATGTGATTATTGAGATTGTATTCTTCTATCATTGGGATGTAATAATTATTCAAGCCATGTATTTATTCAAGATCATTTGATATAGTTGGTTATGATGAGTTGTATCTATCAATAATATGTAATACTTTATATCTTTATAATTCCTTGTATTGTCATTTGTGCTTATGTTATTAATATGGTTATAGTTGATGAATACCTTATATAATGGAATGGAAATGAATATTTTTATGTAGTAGATTAATTATTGTTATCTCCTGATCGTTGTTATGGGTTAGTGTAGTCATGTCACTTCGTGTACCCCTTTGGAACTAGTTGTGCCTCATGATACATTGTTATGTTATAGTATTTAAGTATGTTTATTTTATGTTTATATTCTTTTAAAAAAAAATTGTTCCGTTGTTTTAGTTCCTTTGGGGTTCGCACGGCGGGGCATGACAGCTTGGTATCAGAGCCAAGGTTGCAAACACTAGGGTCTCTGGGTAATTAGGTCCATTAGGCAACGTCACGTTTGAACTCTGTGCACTCTTGTGTGTTATTTTGTTTGTTTGTTCGGTGTGCTTTTGTTGTGTATGGGTTCTGACTAAAACCCATTCCTTGGTGTGTCTTCAGGATGAAGATAAGGAGCACACCTCGGAAGAAGGTTCGTGACCCATTTGTTACACGGCTTTGGAAGATCAGACTCCAATACGATTATTCCAATTGCTCTGAGCCGTCAGATCTAGAGACCATTGCGGAAGCTCTAAGGAGACTCTGTCGCGAAAGAAGGGAATGGACACCTTCCAGCAAGGCAGCTGTTAAGGCGGCCATCCTGGCTATCCGCATGCAATCTCGTTAGTTTTGTTGGTTACTCTATTTTATTTTGTACTTAATGGCTTCTAGGAGTAAGCCATGTCCTAGGGGGGGAGGATGTAATACCCCTCATACTGTTTAAACTTATTAATTTTTGTGTTAACTCGTTATGATGATACTATTAGGGTTTTGATTTGGTTGGTGTAGTTTGATGATGTTGTTATTCCTTTTCTGGACATAATCGGTTGATATGACATTACTAGTATGATTTGTGATATCTTGTGTGTTGTTGGATTTTGTTTATTTAAATGATTTATCATTAATATTTATATGCCAATGTGATGTTATTTAATTCAGTATTATTATTTGATGCAGTAGTTTAATATCGTGTTATCTTATGTCAATTTGGTTATAAATGTTAGCTCATTATTGATATTATAATTGTTAGAGTAGGTTAGGCGAGAGGACAGTGTAGCATCACTCGTCCACGAGTGCCCTGCTACACTGCAATTCCTTCTCGTGATAAGATGTTGATTTCATATGTATACATGTGCTACTTGACGTTTGCTTGGATGCAGGATTGCAGGAATAAGTCTCGATTCCACCTGCTTCGGCAGGACAGGGCGAGCAATAAATTAACCCAATGGGTAAAAGTTGAAAAAGGGAGTAGGCTTGGAAGTGTCCCCGTCCCAAGTCCGTTGTCTGTTGTGAGTCGTGTTTTGACTGCAGTGTCGTCGTTGTCTTGTATGTAGTTTTATTGTTGAGTATTTGTTTTATTCTTGGTTAATGTTTAATTAACTAATCGTAATTCATAAAATAATTAAGTATTGTTTCACTGTTATTTGATTTAATCAAGAGTTGGAAAAATGTTAAAATTAAATATATTATAAATTAAAAATGATTTAATTAATTAAAAGTGAAAATAATTATAATTAAATTAATATAGTTGAGAGTAATTAAATATTATTATTTTTTTATTAATATTTAATTAGAAAATTTATGTGAAGATAATATCTAAATTTAAATAAATTATTTAATTAAAATTTTAGATATGTGTGAGCTTTTAAAAGCTGGAAAAGAACCAATCAGAAAGGGGGCTTTTTGGAAAAGAAAGCTGAAAAAGATTTATTGATTTATTTAGTGATTTATTATTTTTATGAAGGAATGATTCTCACACAAGTTTGGACTCTGTTATTCTGGATCTGGAAAAGAAAAAAAAAAAAAGGATTTGAGTTTTGAGGTTTTGCTGGGTAAGATTATTGTGTAAAAATTATTATGCACTGGAGAAGAAAGGTTGTTCAGAAGGACGTTGAAGGCAGAGGATCGAGAAAAGAGAGCTGCCAGAGGAGATCGAGAGGAGGCTACAAGCGGGATTCTCCTTCAGACACAGGATTCCAGGTTTTCCCCTTTTAATTTTTAATACTCCGTAGATCTATAAACAAATCTGATTGCTTTGTATACGAAAATTGTTTGAATGAAGTTTAGGTTTTGAAAACTGGTTGTGTTTAAAACTCTCCAATCTTCTGTAGTAAATTATAGCAGAACTTGTTTTAAAATCCTTCAACGTAGTTTAGTAGGGAAAACTAGTGTGCTTGCAATATAAAACAAAAAGAATCACTTCTGATGGAATATCGAATTTGCATGTTTAAATTTGCATTGAGTTATTGAAAATCCATGGTTGAGTTGCTCAAAACCTCGGGTTAAATATATTTATTCATCTACACAGATTTGATATAAATATACTTTCATTCTGATTGAATTGAGTTTCTATTTTAAATATATATATATATATATATATATATATATATATATATATAAATTTATGTATTTACCGAAACAAATATATTTTCTTCGTTATTATTCGTGATTGATTGCCTGATCTGTAGTGGGTATGTGAGGAGAAAACAATTTATTTTGATAATTATATATAT
Organism: Sequoia sempervirens; assembly: GCA_007258455.2. NCBI lineage: Eukaryota > Viridiplantae > Streptophyta > Pinopsida > Cupressales > Cupressaceae > Sequoia > Sequoia sempervirens. The sequence goes on along the minus strand of VDFB02086081.1, from coordinate 284,569,913 downwards.
ATATATAAGGTTATTGTTTAAAATATATATATTATATATATGTTTATTAGGTTTTAAAATTTACTGTATAACTAAACTGTGCATTCTCTGTATTTTTTTTATAATGTTTACATTCATAGTATTTTTGTAATAAGTGCCGTACGAAATGTTTATTAAAATAAATAATTTTTATCCTGCCACGGATTCCCGTGCACAGAAATATTGTGAAGGAACTAAATAAAAGAAAAGTATTAAATTAAATAATACTGTTTGAACGCATTAAAAAAAAATAAAAAAATAATAATAATAAAAATTTTAAAAGCCAAATGTTGATGGAGGGGGGTATGCCGCACTCCCTCTCTTGGTTACGGGGGCGGCGGGACTGCGACTCCGCCAGCACCCGTTGCCGCTGGGCAGGCTTGGTCAGTCACGCGCCATTGGGGAGGCCGCGGGCTGGGAGGTACTAGCCTCCTCAATGGAGGCTGCGTCGTAAAAATTCATTTTAATATTTTTTTTTTAATTTTGTAATTTAAATTTAAAATTTGTAAATTTTAAATTATATTTAATTCGAATTTAATTTATTAAATAAATTTTGTAAATGGATTTTTATTAATATTTTGTTTATAAATAATATAATATATATTATATATATTATTTAATATATATTTAATATATATTATTTAATCTATATATATAGTTATTAGGTTTTTAATGTAATTATTTATATTTTTTTATAATGTTCGATTATGTAATAACTGGAATTATTTTATAAAGTGATTTTGCGATAGAGTTATATTAATTTTATTATATGATTATTTCATATAAATGGATATATATAGGTAACAGATTTGTTTTGTAGCGAATGAAAATTTAATAAGATAAGATTAAGGAAAGTTTTAAAATTATAATGTAACCGAAGGAGTTTAAATTAAATTGTGTTTTTAATTAAATTGAATTGCCTCAAGTAAATAATTTATTTAATTGATTAAATTTATTGTATGTTGAAATGATTTTTGAGGCGTTGTGAATATACTGGTTATTCTAGAGGTCAGTTATTTAATCCATGTTAATTATTTACTTAATTTCTTGTGTGATGTAATTGTTTGAATGGGTTTGGGAAATCCCAACGTTAGATAATGAGTTACCTGGAAGGCTTTTCTATCATGTTCTTTTATTCTCCATGTCGGGCAATTAGGGTTAAGGGTATTGTAAGTCTTCCAGAGAAGTTCTCCAGAGTGGAATAGTATGTGTTGAGGATTACTGTGTGAGTCGCCTTGATGTATTGTACTTTGTTATTGTACCCGGTTTTCACGAACGAGATTTGTGCCTCCTGAGAAATAGGAGTGGGTAATGATAATTGTACCTCCTTTGGAAGGAGTGTGTATTTGGATTGGTTTCCTCCAGTGGTTGGAGTGGGTTCCTTGTTTGGTTTTCTTCTTGGATGGGAGAGTTTATATTGTTTAGTTACCTATTGTGGTATCGTGCCTTGTGTGTTGTCGATAGGAGAGTGGCTCTTTGTGGGGGTCCGGCACACAAAGGGGCGCCAGGGTAACCTACCTAGAGTTTAATTAAGTGATAATCTAAATGAATTAATGGGGGGGCTTTCACACTAATAAAGATAAAGGATGTCTCTCTCGTGAAGCAAGTGAATGATAAGGCTCGAGATGAGATGGGACGCATAGTTTTGCGTGAGGGTCCGGCGGCCGGTAGAGGCAAGCCAGGGTAACCCAGGATGGGGGTCCGGTAGCCTAGGAAGGTTGAGCCAGGGTAACTCATGGCAATTTATGCATGACACTCTTCCTATGTCAACAGTTAGCCAGTTATTGTGCTGTTCATGATCTTGTTCTCTGGAAGCATTGTAACCTCATGTTAAGTGACTTTGTGATTGTAGTTGTGAAGTAATATTGTGATTGTTGTGGTTAAGTGCCTTGTTATTGTCTCTTTGGTCATTGTTGGATGAGGTCTTTGTTATTATGCCTTGGGTTCATTAAAGTTGTGCATGTGACTAGTTGTTATTTGAGAAGGTGTTTTATTGTTATGTTCTGAAGTGATTTGTTCTTGTGCCTCTTGGAATGATTGTTGTGAGTTTTCTAAGTGGTCTTGGATGTTATATGTTTGTTGGGAGTTAGTCTTTGTTGTTGTTAGGCGTACTTGGTCGGGGACCCTTCCTTGTCTACTCTCAGCACGGGGGTGGTTGGGTGGAACGTGCTTCGCACCCCATTGGGTTCCCTCTCTTTTTGCAGATGTATCTTTTACTTGCAGGTTTTGGCAGATGTGGATGATCCAGTTTTTCTTATGTACCAGATTGATGTATATACTTCTTATGTAATATATTCATTAGTGTATTGTCTCCCACGTGTGTTGGGATGACCTTGTTGTAATTGTTTATGTGATTATTGAGATTGTATTCTTCTATCATTGGGATGTAATAATTATTCAAGCCATGTATTTATTCAAGATCATTTGATATAGTTGGTTATGATGAGTTGTATCTATCAATAATATGTAATACTTTATATCTTTATAATTCCTTGTATTGTCATTTGTGCTTATGTTATTAATATGGTTATAGTTGATGAATACCTTATATAATGGAATGGAAATGAATAGTTTTATGTAGTAGATTAATTATTGTTATCTCCTGATCGTTGTTATGGGTTAGTGTAGTCATGTCACTTCGTGTACCCCTTTGGAACTAGTTGTGCCTCATGATACATTGTTATGTTATAGTATTTAAGTATGTTTATTTTATGTTTATATTCTTTAAAAAAAAAATTGTTCCGTTGTTTTAGTTCCTTTGGGGTTCGCACGGCGGGGCATGACACATATCAAGCTATGTGATGACACTCTTCCCTATAGAAACCTTGTACGTTGTTGTTTCCCCCTTGTTGTTCATGTACCTCTAGAAATGGTTATACTTTGTGTTGTTGCATTTGTTGTGGAGTATTGTTAGCCTTGTTCAATTGACTATTTTATGGTGTGGGTCCTTCTTTTCATCTCGTAGCATGGGGGTGGGCCTTAGGGTCCACATGGTTGGGTGGAACATGCTATGCACTTCATTGGGTTCCCAATCAGAGTTTGTGAAGTATAGAGTTGTACAATTTGCAATGATTCTAGAGTTGTACGAGATTTGGAGATATCATTGATGCTATGTATTATGTTCATTTCAATTGTATTACTCTATGTAATTGATGTATCATCCCTGTTCATGTTGGGAAGCACTGATTGTACCATTATAATCTTGAAAAGATGCAAACTCATATAATAAATGTAATGTATATATTCTTGGTCTTATCATACATTCTTAGATGGATGTTTATCATTTATATAATGTAATGGATGTTTTTTATTCATCATTTATAATGGGTTTAAAATGAATTCTTGTGAGTAGATATTCATCATTATGGACTGGGTTATGTTAGGGTTTTTTGCAAGTAATGCAGTCATGTTACCCTAGAGGACCTAGTTAGATAATGTGTATGTATAGTTTCATTAATAGAGTTGTATGTTAACTCACATTTCATATTAGTTTAATTTTTCTTTAAAAAAAATTGTTGTGCTATAATTGTTAGTTATAAGTTGTGTAATGCTAAGAAAGTGCAGAAAGAAAAGATTAAAAGCAAGCATGCAATGCAGATCTAAATGCAATCTAATGCTAACCAACAAAGAACAAAGGAAAGTAAAAATGTAAATAAAAATTGAACAATCTCACCAAATTTGTATGGATTTCCATGATTCATCTTGATTTCCCTTCTCCATTTTGTTGTTGTAGTATAATTACCCTCAAATTTTTAAGAGTTCATGCAAGTATAGCCTATGATAGTGATTTAGCAAAACATCGAAGATTCAAGATAGGTGCTCCAAAAAGTCATAAGATTTCGAGAGAGATTGGAATGAAGAAAGATAGATCAATTTATAGAAAATTGATCATTCGAATGACAGGCCAGGATCGAAAGATCAATGAATGGTTGAGATCGATAGATTAGACATGCATTATGATAACTGTCAGTAGTGACACGAGTGATACAAATTAGAAATAGAATTAAAGATTAAATAAATGATTTAATCTTCAAGTTTGGTATTCGAAAATAGAAGAATTATCTTTGCATGACAAAGATAAAGATGGATTAAAGCAACTCTCTGTTCGAATGCATGCACAACGTTTAATTAATTAAATAGGAATATTTAATTAATCCTCATGTACATGCAAATGAGTTAGAACTAGATGATTGAATGATTTGACGAAGAGATTACTCGGGAATGCCACTCAGACATTAAATTAAGAGTTAATTGAGCAATTTGAATAGATATTTGAGTTGAGTAAAATTGAATACTTAGATAACTCACACAATTATCTAAATATAGAGGAATGCGTTAAAATAGAATTCATGAATTAAATAATTCATTTAATTCAAGATTTGATATTTGAAGAATAATTAAATAAATAAGATTTATTTAATTAAGTGATGAAGGGATTTAAATGAATAATTAAATAAATAAATAATTTATTTAATTATAGTTGAAGTATGATAAAGAGTAAATTAAATAAGAATTTATTTAATTTGACAAGAAAGATAAGGTTAATTAGTAACATAATTAAATAAAAAACATTTATTTAATTAATCAGATAGAATAAAGAAAAGTGTGAATTAATTAAATAATTAAGATTATTTAATTAATAGAAGAAATGAAGACTATAGAGAATAATTAAATAATTGACATTATTTAATCATGACCATGAAGAATACGAATTATGAAGAATATTGAAGTCGCAGGCTTAGACCAAATTTCGGTGTCTACAAGTTGTCCTTTGGGGTTTGCATGGTGGGGTGTTACACATAGCTTGAACATAGTCATTTTAACAATTTCCACATTCAAAGATTTCAATAATTAAATGCTAATGTGTAATCCACATAGGGGAAATAGGTAAGGAGCTACCAAAAAAGTATTCAATTTAATTCGAACTATAGTGGTGAAAGTGGTTTGCTTGCATATGATGTTGTTGCATTAATCAGACTAAAATGTGGAATGTTAAGAGGATCGTATTCCTGGTGGCAAGTTAGAGACTTAATTTGTCTCTCATATTGAGGCAAGAGATACATGTCACAAGAGTAAATGCAATAAATTTCATTGGTTGAAGTTTGAGATTTGTTTCTCTTCTATCAAATCCTTTACAGAAGAATCATGTTTATCAAGTCAGCCTCAAATCTAGAGGCATTAACCTCAGTAACATTGTGTGCTTGAATAAAAATTTGAGTTGTTGTCTTCCTATGTCTATACCTACCCATTTATTTCCTTCTCAAAATAAAATATTGGAGATCTAATAATTAAGAGTTGTGGCATGAGGACTAAGCTACTAACCCATTCATTCAACCTGTAATACCCCTTGTGTTGTTGTAGGACTTGATACTTTCTATGGTTTTGCTTGACACTTTGAGACTTTGATAGTTACTGTTTGTTGGTTGGATTGGTTGACTAGATAGTTTAGACTACTTGATGATTATGCTACTTTATTTGATGGCATGGATATTATGATATGACATTATGGTTACATTTGATTGGTGATATTTTATATGGATGCAGTAGTATATTGTGATGCAGTAGACTAGTAATTATTTCATGATGATATGATGTGATCAGTTTAGTTTAACAATGTTACTTTATACATGATGTTGTAGTTGTTATTATAGCTTTGGTGAGGGGACAGTGTAGAACCACTCATTCGTGAGTGCCCTGCTATGCTGTGATTCCTTCTCATGATGTGATGCATTTGATTATATATATATTGTACACAACCTTGTTTGTATACAAGAATTGCAGGAATAAAGTCTTGATTCCACCTACTTTGGCAGGACAGGGTGAGCATTAAATTATCCCAACAGGCATGATGTTGAAACAAAGATGACAAGGAAGTCACCCCATCCCAAGCCTGTCAACCCATCATGTGTCTAGTGGTATTGTGCATCTTTGACTTTGGTCATTTCTGTATTATATGATAGTTGTCTTTTTTGAGTATATTTGTGTTATTTGTTTAATGTTAGTGTTGTTATGCCTTGGGTGGATTAATAGTATGATGTAATTCAAATAATTAAATAATTAAAAATAAATGTTATTGTAATTATTGGAATAGTTTTATTAAAGGTATTAAATTAAAAGCTATGTAATAAATTAAAGATAATAAATAAATAGTGTAATTAATATTATTTAAAAATTGTCATTTGGATAATTTAATGAAAGTAGCAAGTTGAGAATAATTAAGAGAATAAAATATTTAAATGTTTTTAAATGGGAGAGGAAAATTAGTAAAATAGAAATTAAAATTAAGGATTTCAGTTTGAAAAGGAAAAATCAAGAGAAGAATAAAAGGACCAATGAATGTTCAAATTTTTTTTGTTGAAAGCCAGTGAAGAAATAGAAATTTTCCTTTTCATTCTAATTTTTGGGTTTTTGAAAATAGAAGAGGATATCTTTTTATTTAATAGAAGAAAAAAGAAGAAGTTTGAGGCACTGGAAATTTTTACAGAAGTTGTAAAATACTTTACTCTATAAAAATTTGTTTCTCTTTTCATTGTTTTTTGGGAAGAGCTCTTTTAAATAGAAAAGTAGACTAAGAATTGGATTGAAGAAATTAGTGGAGAAGTTCTGTAGAAGGAAGTGGAGTTTTTTGAAAAGCCTGGTCGGAATCAAAAGAAGGTTTGGTAGACTTCTCAACAAGTGCAAGACTCTAGGTTCCTTTATTTTATTTTATTGATCTTTCAACTGCTTATTAAGTCTGTAATGGCAAACATGTTTTGTAAAATAAAATCATTTGGGGGTTTTAGAATAAATGTGTTCATATCGATTTATTGGGTAACAGATAAAGGAAAATAAATTATTGTTTGGAGCCTCTAGAAATATTCTGTATGTTTGTAATTTTTTTTGTTTATGAGAAATTGAATTCCTCTCTGAAATAAATGGATATACATACTCATATATATATATATATTTATAAAGTTCTATAGAAAAATGTATATTCACATTGTGGGGAGGGTCAGCCTCGGCCATACCCCCTCACCCTAGCCGTATGCTCTATTTGGTTGCGTCACAGTCAAAGGGACTGCCACAACAATCCTTTGGTCTATTGTGTGCAATCCTTTGTACTGCGTGTGCTATGTATGGGGTAAAAACTTTGTTTATTTTTTTAATATATATATATATATCTACATAAATATAGTGGCATATAAATACCTCAATCAGACCATAATTTTTAACTGAGGAAAAATAAATAGAATATATATATATATATATGTATGTATGTATATATATATATCTAATATTATATATTTATATATATGTATATATATTTATCTAATATTATATATATATATATGCATATATATATATATATATGCATATATATATATATATATATATATGTTGCTTTCTTTTGATTTTGAAATTACTTATATGACTGTAATTTATTAATGAAAAAGGGCAAATTATATAGTAGAATTATTAACAACATTTTATTATAGAAAATGGAGATTAGTCATAATGATTAGTTGTAAATGAGATAAATTCATAATTGTTGTATTTAGGGGTCTATTTTGTAATAACAAATGTGTGGAAATTATTACGTTAACTTGTATTTTGGATTCTTGTATATTTGATTTAGCTTCTTTATTATCGTTGTGTTGTTGTTTTGGCTTTAACCGATGTGGGAACCTAGTATGCCTTAGAAACCTGCTTAGGGATGTTGTGAACTTTAGTCTTCCAGAGGCTCGAGACAAGTGTTAGTTGATGTTTTATCTTTCATTTTCTCTAATTATGGAAAGTTCTTTGGGCATCATTGTTTTGAAAGGGTTGGACTAGATTTTATTGAGAATTTGGTTATGTGCTTTTGGCGAGATGGGTAATGCCTCACATGTATTCAGTTGTGATTTAATGTTTTGTTCTATGTTGGTACAACCCTTGGTTTTGATTATGTTCTGGGTCTTTAGGGAGAGTGACTCTTTGTGGGGTCTGGCACCTCAAATAGGAGGAAGGGATGAGATAACCCACACAAGAGGTAGATTCAAAAGTGAAAACTTAATTAAAGAATTTAGGGGGATGGGTAGTACTAACATTAATAAGATAATTATGGATACCTCATCTTCCATTAGGGCTTTCATAGACTAATGGTGGACTGAGAAGGTCGTGGTTGGAAAATTCGTTACCTCGTCCTCATGAGAGGTTAATGGCTTTGCATGAGTCACCCTATGGGGCCGACGCCTCAAGTAGGAGGAAGGGCCAGGATAACCATAGATGGGGGCTGGTGCCTGAGGTAGCTTGGATCAACCGGTGCCTAGAGGAAGGGCTAGGATAACCCATGTAGGACTATGCGATGACACTCTCCACTAGTTGTCCTTATGCTTTATTTTCTTGCTTGCCTCTGGAAGTAGTTTTTGGTTGTTTCCCTTTGGATTTATTGATGATGTGTTTAATGGTCTTGTGTTGTTGTGGTTGGTTTCTTGGATGTTGTATGTTTATGATCTATGTACTCTCATGTTACTGTTATTGGATTTTAGTCTTGTTGGCATCCTTGGTTGAGGTCACTTCCTTGTCATCTCTGAGTACGGGGGGTGGGTTTTTCTAATACCCACATGGTCGGGTGGAACGTGCTCCACACCCCATTGGATTCCCCATTAGCATTTGTTCTGTATAGTAGCATCCAGTTGGAGCTTGAGCCAGAGTTCTCTTATAGCCAGATGATCATAATGTATTTGAGATATTCTTTTGTATTGATGTATCTTACCCACATGTATGGAAAATTATGATGTAACTCATGTATATGAACCATGTAATTGATGCAGGAGCATCTAGTGGTGTAAGGGCAATCTTGCATCACCCAAAAATAGTTAAATTTCAATTTTCTCAGTTTTTAGATTTTTTACATTTTTGGATACCCTTTTTGTGATAATGAAATTCCCAATTTACGGTTTTTATTTTCCATTCCTGGGTGGAAAGATATTAGT
>VDFB02086081.1:284483049-284556391 GCA_007258455.2 Sequoia sempervirens | reverse complement strand
GTGAATGAAACCAAAGGATTGAATATCTTGACCATCGTTTGAAAGAGCTTGAAAAACAACTTGAATCCCAACATTTGAATGAAGTGATGCAATCATCTCATAATCCTTTATCCTTACCCAAAACTACATCATCCAAGTTCAATATCCATGATTTTCTGCAAAGGCTAAATGAGAAACCTAAATCTATGTCCTCAAACACATAATATTGAGCAATCCTACCATATCATGCATCTATCTTCATCTCCCATAATTCAAAATAAACCTCATGAGTCTTCCACCCAAGCTAACGATTTCATCCAACCATCCTCTCTCATCATACCATCTCTATCCAATGACTCATGTCAATCTATTAGTCCAAAGTATGCTACCATAGACTCCCTTGCACATCAAGATCAAAACATTCTTTCCACTCCATCCAATGATACCAAAATTCCACAACCCCTTCCAATCTTTGACCAAGATCCCATCTCTCAAGAACCTCATGATGATCCCCTTATCTCTTTTTGTTTCATCCAAGATGATTCCCTTCCATCTCAAGAAAAAAGTATCCTTCCAAGTCCTCCTTCCACCTCATCTAATGAATCCATACCATCTCATGATTCCATCATATCCAATGATCAAGATATGCTTTCCACAAAATATCAAGATTCCCTTCCTCATCAAGATCAAGATAAACCTCCATTCAAGGATACCCTTTCATTCCATGATGATGTCCATTCTTCTCATGATCAAGAGATGCCTTTCATACCACTTCATGATGATTGCATACCTAATAAAGAGCAAGCTACTCCATCTCCTACACCTCTTGATCCTTTTCCAAGTCAAGATCAAAGTACCCCCTTATCCCCACGTCAAGATCCTATCACACATCCTAATTCCCCTCATGACCACAATCCTCCACAAGAGTCTATCACCCCTATTCAAACTATCCATGAACCTCTTACCTATCAAATGGGTTCGCTCACTTTTATCCAAGGTGGTTTACTCGAAGATCTTGTTATTCCTTCCATATCACAACCACCTCACAATAGACTTGCATCTTGTTTCATAAACAATATATATCCCATTGGCAAAAAAATGTGTCAAAGTATGAACTACAAAGGAAAAGGATTAGGCCTTCATGAACAAGGTATCCTAGAACCCCTTTATATCCAAGAAAACACATACTATCATGGCCTTGGTTATACACCTCACTCTCAAGACATTGGTATCCATCGTAAGCCTAGATTCCATCAAAATAAGCCTAAGTATCCTAGACCATCAAACCTTCCATCTATCCTAGGTCCTTATCCTAGTTCATCAAACCTTTCATCTATCCTTGCTCCTTATCATCCAAACCCTAGTTCATCAACCCTTCCATCCATATTGGGGCCCTACATCCCTCCATCTCCTATTCATCAAGAACAACAAAGGCACACATCCTTGATGCCCTCTCAAAATTCTACCTACATTAACCCATCCATAAGACCTCCATATCATTCATCTCCATCCACCCATCCCATTGCTCTTGGAAGCAATTTGGGTGCCAAATTTCAAAATCTTCCATATCAAAATCCACATGTATCAAAGGATCAACACGTCTCCTTGAGGAGCCATGCAAAAATAAAATAAAATTTGATCCCAAGTCAAAATAAAAATCCAAAAGGCCGCAAAGGCCCATCAAGTCAAAAGAAAAATCCAAAAGGCCACAAAGGCCCATCAAGTCAAAAGCAAAAAATTCAAAGGCCACAAAGGCCCATAAAGCAAAAAGAAGAATATCAAAGGCCACAAAGGCCCATGAATCAAAAATCAAAGTCAAAAGCTATGTGGATTCCTAAAAGTCTCGTAGAAGCAATAAAATCTAAATTGGCATCCAAATTTGCTAATCCAAAAGCTTCCTCCTATTGTCCATCTAAAAACCTATCACCTTCCAAATTCATTTTTCCTCCATCACTCCACCACCCTTCAAGGTGTGTGCCAATGTTGATCTTTCCATCCTTTCCATCTATCCATCAACAAGCCTTCCAACCTCCTATCCATTATCCAACATCCATCCCCCATTATCCTCCTTTAATCCAAACCTTTGCATAAGTCCTTAGCTTCTTCCATCATACCATTAATATACTTATGTTTATGAGCCTAGTCCTTCTTTCCATGGTTTATTAGAGCACATATTTAAGGGATATTAGCTGTGAAACTTGATGCTTGAGTCCTTCCTCCATCTCCCTATCATGCATATATTACCTTCCATTTTCATTTATCCCTATCCATATCCTATCTTCCATATTCCTCTTGTACTCTACACTTGGGGGCAAGTTTCATCCATCCTTTCATTCATGTCCATTATCCTCTTTACGTTCATCCTTTACCTTTCCACCTTTGATCTTGACAAGGTTAAGGATCCTCTTAAATGTCGTACATCTTATCCTTCACCGCATCCATATTCCACCATCCTATCTTAATGCATCATTTCTTCCCTTCCTTGGTCTTGATGAGGAATAGGAACAAAGTACTTAGTCATTGTGTCCATATCTTATTGTTCTTGATCATCCTATTCATTATCCTTATCTTTGCATTCTTCCATTCCATATCTCCTAGCTTATCAAAATCCATGTCCCATTTCCTTCCTTTGTTCTTGATGAGATTAGGGGCAAAATTACAAACGCATGCTTTGGATTCCCTTTCATATCCTTATGTGTTACCATTCCATCATAGTTCACATCCTTATCATTTATCCATGATTAAATTACCTCCAATGTTGGTCATCATGTCCCTTTGCAACCTTGAATCTTATCATGCAAATCATATTTAAGCCTAGTTGTAAAACATTATCCAATCCTAATATCTTTTGTCAATCAAACATCAACAATCATTAATCTTATTGTACTTAGAGGAATCGGTGATCCTAAGTACTTATCATCATCATGCCTTATGGAATCGATCATTCCTGGCATCCAATCAACCAACCATTATCATCTTTTGGCAAAGGATATGTTGCTTGTGTGACATGTTTTGCAATGAATCTTTCATTTTGATCTATCATTTATCCATGGTTGCATTACCTTTACTGTGGAAGATCTTATTCATTCAATCAGTCATATCACATTTCATTTCACTCCATTTTTAAACCTTAAAAAAAAAAAAATCATAAAATGTCTTGAAAAAATTCAAAAAAATCATAAAATGTCCTGAAAAAATCCAAAAAAAAATCATAAAATGTCCTAAAATAATTCAAAAAAATCATAAAATGTCTGAAGAAATCAAAAAAAATCATAAAATGTCTAGAAGAAATCCAAAAAAAAATCAAATATTCCAAAAATCCCAAAAAAATCAAAAATTCCAAAAAACAGTGACACTTTCAGATCACCACACAGCTTTGAACTTCAACAAAATCAAAACATGCAAACGTTGACAATCAAGCAAACATTATAACATAAATATCAACCCATCTTACAAATCCAACCAACCGCATAAACTATAAAAAGAATCGGTTCTACATCGAAGCAAAACCCCTGTTTGTTTGTTGATCTTTGCTTATTTTATGATTTTATCTTTGGTGACATGTCTTTTAGCTTCTTCAGGATGTCTTTGACTAGAGAGGCAAGGATGGGGCATGTTCACTTGTTTGTTGTTTACGGATTGTTTCTTATTCACATGATGACTTGTCTTAGGACATGGTTGTCTAAAACCATCAAGGACCTATGAGTCTAATGTGGATGAGAGCATTCCTTGTTTGATAGTGTCTTCTATGCAATAAGTATTCAGGTCATCTAAGGTTCTTATAACTAGATGCTTATACTTCATTACTAAATAAAAATGCAAACAGTATTCAGGTCGTCTAGATGTTCATGTTATCTAGATGCTTATACTAATTTGCGACATAATAAGTCGGATGATGATAAAAACACTTAAATGGTACAAGAAGCTTCATCACCTTCATTATCTTCCATCTTGCATTTCATTTTCTTCATCTTTCTTGTCGCAAGGAAATTAATCAATTGCTTAACTCACTAATATATGTCTCTTGAATCAAATCTCAAAGCAATCAACCTGCTTCTTAAAATTTCATGTCCCCCTAATCAATCAGTCAATCAATAATTGCATTAGCTTGTCTTGGGTAAGCATCATCCTCAATCAGCTTAATCAGCTCAATCAGCTTCATCAGCTCATCAACCTGGCTATACTGATCATTTCCATCAATTGTTCAGTTATGCCATCAACTGTGCATTTTCATCAAAATGTACATCACTACTTTATCACTTACGCAATATCAAGTATCTAATCACTTACTGGACATCTATCGAGAGATTAATCTTCTTACAATCTATTCGATCAATCTCTCGAGGGGGCATATCATTCTTATCATAATCCTTACTAAGATATCTTTGGGGCATGTATCAGTTGATCAATCTTTTTCTTTGAAACAATGCAACAAGCTGCATTGTCTCAAAGAGGGGAAAAATGTAGACACTAAAAAATGTCCTAAGTCTGCAAGCGTCATTTTTCTTGGTCATTGTTCTTCGATAATTGAATAACTTTAATTATTCAATTAGGTGTGACTACATTCCTCTATTAATTAAATAGTTTTTAATTATTTAATTAATTCACCTTCTCATCTTTATTCTTTCTTGATCAATTAAAATTATTTAATTGTGTCGCTAATATATCACTTTCTTCAATAATTAAATAAATCATTTTTTATTTAATTATTTATCTTTCATCTATAATCAAATAATAATAATAATCATTATTTGACCTTTTATTCCTCTATAATTAAATAATTGTCAAAATTATTTAATTGTGTTTCATTCCTCTCTTTTGGATAAATAATTCAAATTAATTATCCATGTCTAATTTTCATCTCTCCATTTAATTGAATTGATAAATTTAATTAAATGCTCCTCTTTTCATTTTCCCTAAATAAATAATTTGGATAAATTATTTATTTTCCATTCCACTTGTCATTTTCCTCCATTTTGAATAAATTATTTAAAATAAATTATTTATGCACCTCCACCTAGTCAAAGATGCTCTGTCATAATCCTCTGTCATAACATTCATTTATGTCATAGCCTACATGTCTTGCATGTCTGTCATAGCTGTCAGGCATCATAGCCGTCAACGTCATAGTTTTTCCATGCATGGCATATTCTTGGTGCATCAATTCTAGACCGTTGATCTTGGCATCTTTTCTGAGACTTAATCTCAACCATCCATTTTGTAACATCTCTCTCATGCATTCTCATCCATTGATCTTGGAATCTTTCTAGAAGATTAATCTCAACCATCCATTCGAATGGTTGTCTATAAAAACAACCTTCCTTCTCCATTTTCAGCTTAACAGCTAATTATCTCCAACTTTCTTGCTACCATTTGCAGGTTTTGCACAAGTGTTTCAACAAATCTGAGGGCAAAGTTGCATAACAAGAAGGAGAGAAAGAGAAAAGAATCAACCATAATGGGGAGTGATTTCTTTTATGTTTTACATTTTTTATTATCTCCATTATTATTTTTCTCTTGTTTGGATGTGGTTTAATAGTTTAGAAGTGTTGGCTGTCACTTTTATCTATTCTATTTGATTTTTAACCCCATCTAACAAAAGCAGTTCTTGAGCCTCTTCCTCACAAACTTGTACACTCTCCAATTCCTTCATTACTCGATGATGTGGATTTGTACATTTATTTTTGATATCTTCTATATTTTCTTCAACAAACCTGATTCTAGCATGCACTTGTAATTTGGAGATATATACTTTCAAAGAATCAATCATGTTTTCGAGATTTTCTACAACTGAAATAGATGAGTCAAATTTTGCATTGGAATAACCTTCTACAATTATTTCAAGGATCCTTGAATGCTTATGCTTTCATGCTCATGTTGAGCTCTCTCAGATTCACTTCCTTCTACAACTTCTTGTTTGACAACACTCTTTCTATTCTTCCCTATTTCGACTACATTATCGAAGGTACCTTATACATTGGGATTCTTAGGGATTTCCAAAAGAATTTTTGCATAGTGATCAATCTCATCCTCTAACACATCATTATATAACTCAAATATCCATACCAACCTTGATTCAACTGCTTCCATATGACATAAATCTATAGAAACTAGGAAATTAATATATTTGGAGTACCTTTCAGTAACACTTCTGGGAATCTGTGATATTTTGCTCATTATCATTTGAAATGTTCCAAAGAATGCAACAAGGGAAGTCTCTTGAGGATATGAATTACCAAGATTTATCATGAAATTTCTAATATGATGGGTAATTGGTTCTATATATGTCCATTCCATCCTTCCTATTACCAGTAATTCTTTCAATAAGTAAAAGAATAAGCATACAATCAAATTTCCATACTGAAATGTACTCTTCTTGCTCTTCTTAATTTCTTCAATAGATATACTTGAAGTAGTTCACATAGGTCATAATCCATACCTCTTCTAACCATATCAATAATAGTGTGTACAACAATAGTAGAAACTATTAGGTCATTGCTAGGTAGACAAAATTTATTTCCAATAATCATTGCAACATACTTGATGACTGGATATACAATTGTTCTCAAAATAAGCTCCTTTCCTTTGAGGGTCACACTAGTCACCTCAATTATCTCTTTCTCATTTATAGCCCTTTCATTTCAGAATTGGTCTAGAGGAACACAACCCAGTTACATCTTTGATTGCTTCTTTGGTAATCAAATATTCCTCATCAATCCACAAAGATTCATCATGAATTTTTCTCAAAACTATTTGAATATACTTCATGTTGAACTCAAACAAGGGGGCTTTCTACCAAACATCCAATTTCTTCTCAACTAACACTTTGTAGGTATCAAGGTTTCCTTCCAATTCATTCATCCATAGAACACTTAACTGAATTGGTGACATTTCCTCTATCTTACTATAGATGTATGAATATATATCTTATATTGGCAACACTCTAGGAGGAATGTAAGAAAATGCACCAACTAACTCTTTTGATAGATTTTTCAAACATTTCCTCATATTGACTTGCAATATATCCAAACTATTCACAACCTTTGAATTATCCATAGTAATAAAAGTGGAAGATTGTGCAAGAAGGAATACCTCTATAATTGCAAACAAGGAATAGATAGATATCCAACTTCTAAATCATGCTTGAATCCACTTCCACCTCTTTTTCTGTTCAAACCCTAAAACATTGAATTGCACTAACTTCTCTAAACTTCATTTGCACGCTTCTCTAAAAATAAATATTCCTCTTGAAATATTTGAATTTATTTCTTTCATTCTGAATGATTTTGCAACAAATTCTTCAAATTGTAGGTAGATCACCTCAAAAATTATGTGTGCCTCCATTCTCACAAATTTTACAAACTACATTCTTCACACATGTGACTGAAAAGTTTCTTAAATTCATTACCATATTAAGTATACTTCTTCCATGATGTGACATAAGTACCGATGAGGGGGTTTATTTAATTTTTTGATAATTATTCCCCCTTAGTCATTGCTAGACTAAAAAATTGATAGGCGTATTTGCACCAAAAGTCAACACAAATAAGATTGATGATTTTGATTCAACTTTCTTGAATTCTCCTTCCTTTTTCCAGATCTTTTTCATCTCCTTTCTCACTTCTTCTAGATCAATGATTTGTGCATGCTTCTTTTCTGAATAGTTATCTTTTCTCCTTCTACAGTTATTAACAAGATGTTTCAGATTGCTATACTTACAACAAACATCATTCTTCCTTCCATTCTTTCTCTTATTCAATTTATTTATCTAAACATTTACTCTTTTCAAATTATTCAAAAAGTTTAATTCTTTCAAATTATTCCATTAGATTAATCTATTTATTCATGTGGATTACTAATAAAATATCTCAATACACCAGAATAAATAGAATATCTATTTCTAAATCTATCATATAGATTAAAGATTTAAAGTTTCAATAAAATATACTTCCTTTTTTACTTTCCTTCACTTTTCATTCTTGCATTGCTTATTTAATTTCTCCCACTAATTCTTCCATCTTTACAATAATTTATCATAAATCTAATTCTTCTTTATAGATCAATATATTTTAGGTATCTAAATTGATTAATATATTTAATCATCCAAATAGATTAATACATTGAAATTACTTATTTAAATAGATTAATATATTTAAACCTTTCAAATATATTAACCTATTTAAATATTTCATTTTATTTTATAATTCAAATAAATCAATCTATTTAAAAATATAATCATCTGACTAAATAATGTTAATTGAATTATTAAAATAGGAATATAATAAATCTAATTGACCTTCCATCTTCATAACAATTTACTTCTAAATCATTTAAACACATTAATCTATTGAAAGTTTCCATTTTTTTAATAATTCAAACATATCAACATATTTTAAAAAAATCATCTATCTAAACAATTTCTACATAATTATTTATATGGGAATATTAGAAATCTTGATAAATATTAACATGTTAATTTTTTAAATTATCTAATTTTATATAGATTGTATTCAAAACTATCAAAATTGATTAATAAATTTAATCATCCAAATAGATTAATAAATTAATAGATTAAAACATATCAATAGATTTAAATTACTAAATTGATTGATACATTTAAATAGATTAGTACATTAATATACAATTTTTTATTTTTTGGTAATTTCTTTCCTCCCATCTCTTGGGCCCTGGGCCATCTTTCCCTCCTTCATCTTTCTGCCTCTTTTTATACCTGTTGGGTCTACAACAAACTACTTTCATCTCCTTGAGCTCTCTATCTTGATGATGGATCACGGAGTGTGATCCGAAACGTTGATCTAAAAAAAGCTTACACAATCTAATCCAGAAATATGCTTCTCAGATTGTTGAGCTTACCTTAAATTTATCCTCAAAACTTCTTTCCTTTTCCAAATCAACTCTCAGTACTTTTTTTTCTTTCTTAAGCTTAACACATTCATCTGATTTCTCTTGAATTTCAACTTGCTGACAATTCAATTATTTTTGCTTCTTCCAACTGATGTAATAGTTTGGTCATCTCATTGTGTTCCCTTCTCAATTGATCACAGGAACCTTCATACCTTCTTCTTAAATCTTCAATACAATCATTCTCTTTCTTTAGCTTATTCTTTAGATCTTCAATTTCTTTTAAATATCCAATAGAGATCTCTTCCAAAGGAAAAAAATTCTTATATTCAAATTATGGGACCTTCCTCAAGTTTTTAGGCTCCTTTAGAGGAACCAAGCTCTGGTATAAATTTTTGAACATCCAGAATACTAAGAGAGGGGGTGAATTAGTATTCCATAAAACCAATGAAATAATTTGATTCACAAAGCATTATCCATCAACACCCTTAAGTTGATAGATATTTCCTTCAAATTTCTTTCTTGTAGCAATCAATGTTTCAGATCCTTTCCAAATATCAAATCTCTCATCCTTGAACACAAGATCATATCCCTTACTGCACATATGACCAACACTTAAGATATTATTCCTTAAACCCTTAACATAGTAGACATTGTCAGTATGATGCTTTCCATCAAAACTTATTGAGCCTATCCCATATATTTTAGCACCAGTATCATCTCCAAACATAACCAAACCTCCATCATATTTTTCAAGCTTAAAAAAATTACTTTTATCACCAGTAATGTGATGTGAACAACCACTATCAACTACCCAATAATTATTTTATTGTTTAGCATGTAAGGAAAAGATAATGGTACCTTCATTTTTCTCCTTTTCTGGAGGGATTTCCTTTACCTATTTTTCAAAATTAGCAGAAGTAGGTTCATCCTTAATCGCCAAGAACAAGCATTCATTTTCATGAGGATCTTCATATTCGAAATCCTCATCATATATACTAGAGTTCTCATTCACATAATATGCTCTATTAATCTTATTTCCTTTCTTTACTTTCTCACATCTTTGTTTATTCTTTTTAGCTCTTTCTGAACACTTTGCAACATAATGACATGTTTCTCGACAACTAAAGCATTTAAAGGGTAACTTACCTTTATACTTCCTGGAGCCTTTCCTCATCCTTCTTACAAAGTTAGCTTCTATTTCATGAAAGTCTTCTTCATCCAGATCTTTAGCTTTTGTAGCCTTAAAGGAAATCTCTGATTTGCATCCATTCCTTAGATTTGGCTTCCTCATCTCATAAGATGTCAAAAATCCCAACAACAGATATTTATTAATGGTCTTATAATCTATACTCTGCTCAATAACACACACCTTCTCACTATAAGCATCAGGAAGAGTTTTGAGAATCTTCTTCACAATCTTGGTTTCATCTATAGTAGCTCCAAGTCCTCGCATTCTAACCACTATCTCATCCAATATTTGTACATAGGATTTAATATTCTCATCTTCAAACATATGTAGAAGCTCAAGTTGTGTCGCCAAATTATACAATTTCACATCTTTAACTCTTTCATCACCTTCATGTGCTCTTTCTAAAGAATTCCATACTTCCTTAGCAATCTTCAAGTTTTGAACCTTAATCAACTCAAAATGTACTAGACTGTTCTTCAAGATGTACTTCACCTTATTATTCACTTCATGTACTTTTATCTCTTTAGGCATACTCAGACCATTAGCAAGAGTGTAAGGATTCTTGTAAGCTTTCTCCACATCATATCCATAATACTTCAGATATTCTTCCATCAATATTTTCCAAATAGCATGATTAGTTCCATTGAACCTTAGATAATCATAAATAATTTTTCCATCCATTCTGAACCTCCCTCAAGTAGTTAAGATCTTCACCAATGAACCAAGCTCTGATACCAATTATTGAACAAGATAACTAAGAGGGGGGTGTATTAGTTGTCACAAATTTAATATTTTAATTCAATCACCAAAACTAATTATTAACACCGCTTAAATGATTAATCATCAAATGAAAATGTAGAAACTTAAATCCAACACAAAAATAAAATAACAATAGATTTACGTGGGAAACCCAATAAGGAAAAAACCACGTTAAGGATTAACTCACACTATAGAGAATATCAAAATTGATTACAAGAGGCTCACTGTTAAAACAAGGGCTCACTGTCCAATAAGGGTAAACCTAGAGGGCTCACTACCACAGAGGTACAAAGAAGAAAAAGAAGACTTGTTACAAATAGAAGAAAATATCAATGCAACAAAGGATTCCACCACAATCACTCACAGAAACTCATGGATGATAGAGTTAACCTTTTGCTCACTGCATTTAGAAACTCAAAATTTAGGCTTCACATTGATCTGCCACACTCACATCACACACACTCACTAGATAGCATCAATCTCACATCTATCTGCTCTTTTTCTTTTCACTTATCTCTCTTCTTCGCTCTTGAACATATTTTTCACCACTAACTCATCCTGTACTTATACCATCTTCAACTTTGAAACATATCCAAAGTCAACCATCCAAATTCAAATTCAAATTCAAATTAGGTCAACACCAAAACATCCTAGGTGGCATTAGAATGAGGGTGACTCAAACACATGCTTCATCAAAATTGAAAGTAGCGTTCAACACAAGGTCGGCAAAACTAGTGTAAAACACATTGAATCATTAAGCACAAACATTTTAGATGCTAAAATTATCTTCAATACAATCAAGGAAACTCAACTTTAAAACCATGTTGGTTATTTTTGAAGAACCAAACTGATCTTCAGAAATACCTGTGAACTTTTCTATTTCCAATGCCTAGTACTCTAAAGGGATTTTCCAAAAAATGAGTAAAAGCTGCAAGACTTCTACTCCTACACTATGGGCTCTGTGAAACCCGGGAGGGTGATCCCAAAATGTATGGTCAAGAATTTATATGACTACTATTTTAATACATTGTATAAAACAAATAATCCTCATACAATTACTCAGCAACGCAGTATATCAAATAAGTTGGCAGCTCATTTATTGATATCCTACACTTGGAGTATGAGAATAATAAAACTCAACACAAAATAACTATTGTGGTACTCATTTGAAAGTTTGTGAAATAAAAGTGATTAGCTGATGAATCAATAAAAAAACTAAATTATGAATACTTTGCACAAACTAGTTCCTTATCCCAAACACAGAGTCGATATCAACCAATGCAACTAGACAACAACTCAACAATAGCAACATACAATCTCAAGAAACATTGCATTACAACATTCCCCTATCACATTCATGATCATCACTACTTACAAATATCCTAGCACCTAATTCTTATGAGTTACCAATATCATCCAAGAATTTACATTAATTCATTGAACTAATAAGCATGAATGAAATTAAACATCCATTGAGAAACAATAGAGGCGAAAAAAATAATCCTTGATTACTTTCATTCATAACTCATAAACGAGTACAAAGGAGAGACAATAGCCATGAAATTGGTATCACTCTATATTGAATTTTCTTTATTGTTATCAAAAGTACATACATAGCAACAAACTCTAAACTTAAGACAGAACTTAAAACATGCTTGATATTCCTTTTACAATTCATAGCGTCGATTGCAAAACAACAAACCCCTACTTTCTGGCCTTGAATTCCTTCTTATGGAAATGGACAAAAATAAGCCTCAAGCCAAAAAGTACACATGTCAATACCCTATTGGACTACTACAATAAAGATTCCTTTTTTAGTTACTCAACATTTCCAAGAGGTGGGAAACATGTGTGAAATAAAAGTAGTCTTCATTCGTTGTTGGAGATATGGTCCAATTTTCAAAAAGTATCTCAAACAATTACCTCAAAATTTGTGCCTACACACACCAAGTAGAAAGAAAGAAAGAATGAAAGAAACAAAGAGAAAGGAAAAAGGATAAGTCCACATCTACAGCCCTATCACCACTTCAATTTGAAAAAGATGCACTATATTTTCTATACTTTAGAAAAATCCTAATCTGTACTAAATCCAAGATATGCAACTATCCATTATTCATCATGTTTTTAGATTTTAGAATCAAAAATTTCAAATTACCATACCACCATTTCTTATTAATCCACTACCCCCTCCAAGTATCTACTTCTTCATGCTAGGAATTCTTCTTCAGTAGGCCAGTTGAAATTCATAACCTCATCTACACTTTCTCTATAAGGCACTTGGTGAAAATTTGGTTAGCCTCCTTTTCAAACTCCAACAAGACAGTCTCTGCATGAGCCAACATATCCATATTTCTCTTCAGTGTGCCCATATCATATTTTTGACAAATTAAAATTGTCTGATCTAAAATGACTTTATTTGTTTCATCTTTTCATTCTCATAGGGTTTTTATACTACCATCATCCCTTAGAATGGATGGAAGGATGCCATGATGTGATTCATGAAAGGATTTCACCAACTCTCTTATTTTTTTCTCTAGAGGTTCAATATTTCCCTTGTATCCCTCAATCTTACCTACAAGAGTAATAATGGGCTTAAATTTTTTAGGTGGGTTGGCATAATGCCTAGCTCCAATTGACATCAATATAAATTCCCTCACCCTAGGGATCCATGCTTCCATAAGTTAAAAAAATCTTTCTCTATCATTGTCAAAATTATTTATAGTAGCCACCATGGATGAATAACTATAGTGAATGTTATTCAATCTGTTATTCACTCTTTTATTCAAATGCTCCAATACTATAGTGACAATCAACATGTTGCTATTAAAAACCTTCCTATCATTATTATCACTTTTCCTTTTATATCCATTTAGTTTCTTGAGTAACTCTTCCCTGCTGATATCTTCCTCAGCTTGTGGCATATTTGATGTACCAAGCTCCATTATTGAAATAGGCACACTTTCCATGTTGTATGGCACAATTTTCGATGAGGAACTCACTACAGTGGTAAATTCAGGGGGTGCAACTTTTGTTGAAGCAATAGGGGAATCAACATCGGACTTCTTATGCTTTCCTCATTGAAAACTTTGCAACTTATCATCCAATAAAGCTACCTTTGTCTACATCTACATATTGTGGTGTTCAAGCTTCCAATATTTAACTAAAAAATCATTGTATTCTATCTTAAGCTTCTCCTTTTTCTGTATTTACAAATTCTACAGTGGCCCTTGTGAATTGTGCAACATGTACTGATATGTTTGCTACCTCTAGAGGTGATGTTTACGACACCTTCTTTATTATTAGGCCTTCACTATAGTTAGGTGTAGCCTCAACAATGTCAGGCTTCCTTGTACTCAGGGCTAGAGGCTAGATAGCTAATGCATCACATTGCTCACTAAAAGCAAACCCATGTAATGCAATTGCAACCTCTTCTTCTAAATTATAGAGAGGTCCATCACATATCTTTATTGTATCAAAGGCTATGGTAGAAGCTAAATCCCATTCTGAAAGCAAAAAAATACCACTATTTCTTACCAATTCTCGACCCTCTTTTATAGTCATCTTTTGGAATTTAGCTCTCATTTCATTCAAGAACTTTGTCTGGGTGGTGGCATCAGGTAGTTCTAGATGAAGGCTTCTTTCTATATATAGGCTATTGAAATATTCATCTCTTTTATCTTTGTATGCAAATTCCATAAAAGCCTAAGATTTTACAAATGATTCATCATCTAAAAACTTTGTACATGCTTCTACCTATATATCATTTTTTCCATTGAGCCTAGTGAGATCAACTTTACTCAATCTCATACCCAATTTTTGTGTCACCCTAATTACTAGTGCAGTGGGAACTCCTTGCATTTCCTACTCTGATACCCAAATGTCATCATCAAAGTCTTCATCAACATAGTTCACTAAGCTAGTCACTTCAACCTTTTTCTTTTTCAATGGTGGCTCTTTTGGTGGTGATGCACTACGTGGTGGAGAATCAATATCCATAATTTCAAGCTTTGTTGGCCTTTGAGGAGATGGTGGTGGTACTTGTGGCATAGGAGAAGGAGGCTTTTGCTCCTCTTGTTGAGAGGGAGCAAGAGCTGCATCATTTTTCTTTTCCTTACTCTTTCTCCTTACAAAGAAATTTACTCTTGTTTCTTCAGGGGCTTGAGATGTATTTTTTTCTTCCATACTATGGAATTCTCCCCCACTCTATTCTTCTACAATGGGGGCTTTCCCCTTATCCTTACTTATCACCCCTTTAGTCTCAAGGTGGCCCACTATTGTCTCAAAACTATTGGGTACATGTTCCACCTTTTGCATTACATTTTCAATCTCTGGAAGAACATTAAAATCAGGTTCTTCTTTCTTTATCTTTCTTCACATTTTATTAAAGGGAATCCACCTTGCTCTTCTTTTTTCTTTTTCCAAAAGGTCAAACACATTTCTTATCACATCCTTCAGATGCTGGAAAATGTGAAAAAAATTGTAGCTCTTGTTCTTTTCCTTCAACCAGGCCATAAAACATTCAAGATCATATATGATCCTCTCAACTGATCAATGCATGTAGTAGGTCTTGAGTATATTAAGTATTTTATTCCAACCTTCTTTTTTCATCACAAAATCAGAAAAGCATGTATACAAAGGAAAGCATTTTTATTTTCCTTAATCCAACAGATGTTCATTTTCCACACTTCCCAATTTCCATATCCAATTCTCTCTGGCACATACCCTGGTAATAAGTGATGTACTACCATGGAACCAACACTCTCATTAAGTATTAAGAAAACAAGTTTTGAAAAGTCACATAATATATGTCCTATCATCCTTGTCTAAAATAGTGGTCCAGTATTGGATGGGAAAATCCAAGTTACCCTCTTTCCTATCCAAAGTCAACCTTATGCCTAAAGTAAGTTGCACCTTTGAACAAAAACATATGCATCAACAATGAGTACCAGCTAAACCTTACTCCATCTGCACCTTTCTTCAACCTTATCAAGCCCTCATGAATCTTTATTGCAAGAAACCCCACATAGTCATACATTGTGCAATATTGGGGGTGTTGAATATGGGATTCCATATACATCCATGCCATAGGAATTCTCATGACAAGATCATAACCAATTATCTGGAAAATAGAGTAAAAGGTTGTTTGGAAGTAGGAAATAAAATAATTAACAAGGAAAGGATCCTTATCATATTTCCATATTGTAATTCTTTGGCCTACAATTTCTACTAGATATCTTGGTAGAATGTGGACTCTAAATGCAATCTTAGTCTTATCATATAACTCCTTGAGAATGTTTTCATTGATCTTAGGAATTTCATCACTCCATATAGTCAGTTTGAAAACAAGATAAAATTCCTCCTTGGTAATTTTTACCATTTCCTTCCCATCATATGTTCTTATAGTTCTTTAACTAGGTCACAATTGGTGGCCACTGCTTTGAGAAAATAAACATCCATGTAGACATTGGGCACAATCAACTTCCCCAAGTCACAATTCCAATGGTTACCTTCTGGAATACCCATGTTTCTATTCTTGAACCAACTATAGAACAATTTCCACCTAGTATAAGATAATTTGGCATCCTTAATAGAATTGTTCTTGTTAATCAAACCCTCTACTACTTGTTGACCTCAGAGAAGCAATTGACCCTTAGTTTTTTCACTAGTTGAGGGTGGTAACTAGTCAGTAAGGTCTTTATTCAAAGGTATTTTTGGAGTAGAAGCCTCCCCTTTAGATGAAGACACTTTTGATTGTGCTTTAGGATCCATGACACAAAAGGTATTATAAGGTAGGGTTTCTAGTTTCTTGAACACAACTTATAGCTCAAATAAGGTTTTGACACTAATTATGACAATGCAAGACCAACCAATTATCCTTTATGAACGTCAAACCTTAAAATGCATAATCAAGAGAAAACCCTAATAGAATTAAAGGTTTGAGAAACCACAACTCTATCAATAATTCTGAGGGGGGAAATAATTCACTTACTAGTTCTTTCGCAGGTTAATAACCCTATCATCGACACTAGACAAGCCTAAAAATTGCAGCACGAACTCTCCAAGTGTGTAGAATATCCTTTATAATGCTTCAATTGTTCTTTCAAGATAGGTTTTAATAGTTGCACAACCTTCTACTTCGGTAGCTCAATGTCATTTATGTTATTAAGGCTCACTTGTGTGAACCAAAATGACTCACTTGCCCTCAAGCTAAGTTTTGAATTCCATCCATTGATCATGAAAGTGTATTAACTAATCGATGATACAAATTTAGTCAGCTTGATTTGAAAATCTTGACTGTACACAGTTGCAATATTTATCAAATTACATAAAGCCACATGGAACCACTTGTTGGTGATTTGCAAGCTCCACCATTCCTTTGTCACTATAGCCAGAATCCACGTGTCTTCTTCCCCTCACCCCCGTAAGTCTTAACTCATGTGAAACTTTCATCAATGGGGAGATGGGGAAGGGTTGAGATTAAGTCCCACGACCTCTTCATACTCACATCTTAATCCAAGAACAATTGCATGTAGACTTATTCTTCTTATACCATCAATGGCCCAGATTAAAAGATCCCAAACACATGTATTATATCTTCTTTTAGTAGCACATACTTTATTCTCTATGCCTTGTGTTGAAATATTTGATTAAAATTTTCCATTGCTCTAATGCTTCCATGTACTCCAGGTTATTCCATATAGTAATCGCCTACCACCCCATTGGGAATCAATCAGTAAAGGTAGGACCCGAATGGAATAGCAAGGATCGGTTAGGATTGAACCACATCATCTTCTATCGACTATTGATTCACTTCAAATCTTTACACACTGACTACTTGGAAACACTAGGCCCATAGATAGACTCACCATGTGGCATTCACCTGTGAGCTTATTTGAATATTTTAATGAAGAATTAATAGGACCAGGTGGGTGGGGAATGGTCAAAACATAGCCACATTACTCAAAACTTGTCATCGATCTTCCTTCAATACTGTTAGCCATCCTCAATACAAACATTGATCTCACCAATACACATGACATGTGTCTTATGCTCGCTAACACGTGAGGATAAAATAGTAAGCAATGAAACACAACAAGTGCACGGGGAATGGCCAAGATTTGCTTGTGAAAATCAAACGGTCATCAAAGTTCTTCATATCTACACATGATGAAACTATTAGTCTTAAAAGAGGGACCCGACCAGGTTGAAAGGACCATACCCATAGGATTAAAAACCTAAGGCTCAAAAAATTTATTAGGAAATATTTAGCCAAAATTTGAAAGAATTAAAACAACAGGCTAGCATATAACAACTGATAAGACTATATCATAGGGTTGGTCACTTTATGTATTTTGATGACATAATTTGTAACTTAAGAGACCTAGAACTAGTAAGAAGGAGTCAACAACTGGTGAAGGAGTGATCAGAGGGTCTTATCAGGCTATCCAATCACATAGCCAAAACACAGATCACACACATTCAGATGGACACAACATGAGAGACAAATGCTTTCATTTATTAATGAGCAGGCATTACATAATTACAAGCCATCAATGGCTGATTTTAAAATCATTTGTTAACATGTAGATCTGAGCCTCAGCTATAATCCTACTTCTCTCATGCTCTAGTCTACACTCTTTGTCCTACATGCTTTGACACATAGTTTTGGAACCCTACTCGGCACCTCCCTTCCTTCAGGATTCTCTGCCTCTTCTTGCTAGCTTTTCTTTGCCAACTCCACTGCTCTTCTTCCTGTGGGTCTTTTCGCCAACTCTCCTCTCTGCCCTCTCTTCCTATGAACCTTGTGGCCAACTCTCCACTTCGCCCTCTCTTATCATTCTCCACCTCTTTATTCCTTTTTTCATCCTTGAGGTTGGCCTTAATCTTCCTCTCTACATGTCATAGTACCCTCTTGTCATGTAATCAATAATGAAATCACCAGGTGGTTACGTCACTATTAGTAGCTCCACTGAGTTGTCCAATGAAATCGTATTTCACAAAAATGATGTGAAATACACCAATATCGCCTCACTACATGTCATGACCCAACTCATCATCCACCGTCATTTACCATCATCTCAATCATACCACATACGCCTCTGAGTCCACCATCAATCTATCACCTAGACTCTAGTTCAACTTCCACCGATACCATATTATCGTCCCATCATTGAGACTATAAGCCACCTTCCACCAATATGAAGGAGTCTCACCAAAGTCACTATACACTCTATCCACCTCATCCCATGTCACTATTCCGTAATCCACATCAAGGATTTGGATTACCCAATCTCTCCAAACCATGTGTTGGCTTCATCACCACTTTCACCCATGTCATCGTGACTGGGTCCCACATGCCATCCAACATTCCATCGCTCCATCAAGACCAGAAATTATCTCTTGATAATACACCTACTTCTTTCCAATGTTCACCTTTCCCACTGTCCATCATTCCATCAAAGAGACCCAACTTGAGTCCCACCAATAACACATCATCCTACAGATATTGTCTTGTCACTAGGACAAAGGTTGATGTGTTGACGATACTATATAGTCATGCCGATGAACTCATAACACAACTTCTTCTACCATCAGGACATCATTGGAATACCAAAGGTCATTCCGGTGACATCTAAGCCTTATGTTGATGAATTCCAACTGCTGCCAACCCATCATTCCATTACTGGAATGGGGAAACACCTCCTTCTGATAAGCCAAACTTCTACCAATGGGGGAATAACATCGACCAAGGGAGTAGGAGCACAATTATCTTGCATTAAACTCCCTAGGTGAATAAAATTCCACATGCTCCTGCACTTGTGTCCATAATTCCATCCTTCTTTCTCCTCCTCTTGCAACATCTTGTCGGAACAAGTAATCTCCTCCTTTGAAAGATTTTCTCCACACTCAACATCCTAGATTTGGAATCATCTCCACCAAAACCCAACCACCTCCTCCAAATGCATCTCTCATTCATCTTTGATCTTATGGGATTCAACCCACCATCATCCGTCCACTTCCACCAACTTGCATCTGCACTCACTGACTCAACATGAAAAATGTTATGCATTACCTCCTTCTCTAGTAATGTTTCATCCACTTGTCCATCATCATCCTTGGGTACAAAAATGTACTCCTCTTTTGCATCCATGACAATGTCCTCATGCTCTATTTCTGCACCCACAATCACATCTTCTATATTTTCAGCAACCTCCACCTCTGATGTTGCCTTCTACAAACTAAACATGGCCTCTATTTTTGCTATCTCTTCTGTAGACACTAAATCTTCCTTATCAGGCCCCTTATCAAACACAAGAGCTCCAAAAATATTTGTATTATCATCCTTATCTCTTGGTCTTTAACACTCATGTCCTCTACTCTTTTGTTCACTGTCCTCAAAGTATACCTCTACAGTATTCTCTCCATCTTGTTCACCTGCATACACAACTATGAAGAACTTGTTTCCTTTCTTCTTTGTCATTGTGTCAAACACTTTCCACGAACTCAATACCTTCAATAACTCTAGAGACTCACAAGTCCCTTTGCATTCACAAGTACTCCTTGTAACAATCTCTTCTAGAACTCAATCCTCTGCAACTATCCTCTACCCAACAAGGATCCTAGAAGATGCCTTTCCCTACAAACCTCTCTCAATGGGGGAACTCTACAACTTCTACCCAACTTTATCTCTGGTGGAGGATAGTAGTTATATACCCTCCTTCATTCTTAGAAAAAACATGCTTTCCACATCTCTTCTTAGCTCTTTACTTGTAGGTCTTCTGGCTTCAACCCACACTCATAGGTCCTGCTGCAACTGCCTCACATTTAGTGCTATGTTATAGACTCAAGACAATTAGCTTTGATAACATTGATGAAGGAGCGATTAGAGGGACTTATCAGGCTATCCAATCATGCAGCCAAAACACAGATCGCACACATGCATATGGACACAACATGAGAGACAAAAACTTTCATTTATTAATGAGAAGGAATTACATCATTACAGGCCATCAGTGGCTGATTAAAAAACCATCTACTAACATGCAAATTTGAGCCTCAACTACAATCCTACTTCTCACATGCTCTGGCCTACACTCTCTAGCTTGTATACTCTGACGCATAGTTTTGGCACCCTACTCAATACCTTCCTTCCTTTAGGCTTCTTTGTCTCTTCTTGTTGGCTTCTCTTTGCCAACTCCACTACTCTTCTTCCTATGCGCCTTGCCACTAACTCTCCTCTCTTCCCTCTCTTCCTATGGTCCTTTCCACCAATTCTCCTCTCTTCCATCTCTTATCATTCATCACCTCTTTATGGATTTTTTCATCCTTGAGGTTGGCATCGATCTTCCTCTCTACATGTTGTAGTATCCTCTTGTCATAGTATCACTTTTGACCATCATGTCAATCACACCACATATGCCTTTGAGTCCACCATTGGTCTATCGCCCAAACTCTAGTTCAACTTTCACCAATGCCATTATGTTACACTGATACCATATTATCATCCCATCATTGAGACTACAAGTCACCTTCCACCGATATGAAGGAGTCTTATCAAAGTCACTGTACACTCTATCCACCTCATCATCACATCACTACTCCATAATCCACAACAAGGATGTGGATTACCCAATCTCTCCATGCCATGCATTAGCTTCATCACCATTGTCACCCATGTCCTCATTACTAGGTCCCACATGCCATCTAACTTTCCATCGCTCCAACATTGAGATTGAAAATCATCTCCCACCAATACACCTACTTCTCATCAATTTTCACCTTTCCCACTATCCATCATTCCATTGGAGAGACCCAACTTAAGTCCCACCGATAACACATCGTCATGTTGATATCGCCTTGTCGCTAGGATAAAGGTTGATGTCTCATCGATATTATTCACACTGATGAACCTGTAACACAACTGCTTCCACCATTGGATCATCGCTGGAACACCAAAGGTTGTTCTATCGACATCTAAGCCTTACGTTGATGAATTCCAACTACTTCCAACCCATTGTTCCATCGCTGGAAAGGGGGAACACCTCCTATCAATAAGCTAAACTTCTATCAATTAGGGAATAATGCCGCCCAAGGGGGGTAGGAGCATGATGCTCCTACATCAGAATTAGAACCTTGGCAAGGAAATAAACTCAACGGTGTAATGAAATAACTTGCATAATAGAAGAAGGTGATATGAAATATGCTAAAAATACTTGATAATAACTAAGAATAACAAGCCACTTCGAGGGGGAAAACCTCCAAATATCTCTAATGAGAACAAAATTCACAATATGATGATTAAATAAGACTCACAACCTCTTATATATACCTATTTATGCCTAGGGTATCACCTAGGCCGACTTAGGCACCCCTATATAAGCTCTAGGATGACCTAACCAACTAAATAATAATATAATAATGATAACATGACTTAATTAGGAGTTAAAATAGCCACAATTCAACTATTTATAAGCTGATGTACACCAATATTAAGGGCATATCTTTCCCCCCCTCTTTAGAGAAGCATTGTTCTCAATGTTAATCAAGTGTTGATTCCTTTGAATGAACTCCTCGTCCTTCCATGTAGCATCTTCAACTGGTAAATTCTTCCATTGGATGAGATACTCAGTGAGAGTTATATTCCTCAACTTCTTCATGCATGTTTGATGAATGTACTCTAGTTCAAAAATTATTCTTTCTTCATCGAGCTTTGGTAGTGTTGTTTAAGTTGGAATATTATGCCCAATTACCTTCTTCAAAAGAGAGACATGGAAAACTAGATGTGTCTTTGTTGTTGGTGGAAACTCTAGCTTGTAGGAAACACTACCAATCTTTTGTATGATTTGGTATGGCCCATAATACCTTGGAGACAAATTATTATTGTTTTCTTTTTGCTTCAATGAGATTTTCTTATAAGGCTGCAATCTCAAGAAGACCCAATCCCCAACTTCAAAACTTCTTTCACTACAATGATGGTCTACCTATTGTTTCATTTGATTTTGTGTCATGGATAAATTATCCTTGAGTCCTAAAATTACCTATTGTTGTTGAAGTAAGTGGTCCTCTACTACCTAAAATCTTGGTGACACCTTTAATGATGATGTGATGGAAGTAGGATGATATTGATAAAGTGCCAAAAATGGAGACATTTTTTTATGAGCTATGAAAATAAGTGTTATACCACTATTCTACAAGTGGTAGCCAATCTACCCATTGAGACTATTTCTCTAAAGTGAAACAACATATATATCCTTCTGAACACTTATTAACAACCTCAATTTTCCCATCTTATTGAGGGTGGTATGAAGAGCTATGAGCCAATTGAGCACCCAAACATGATAATAAATATTTCCAAAAGTGACTAATGAAGATAGAATCATGATCACTGATAATAACCTTAGGTGTACCATGTAGCTTTTGGATATTCTCCAAAAAAACTTTTTCCACTACACTTGTTGTGAAAGGATGTGATAATGCAATGAAATGTGCATATTTAGTGAAACAATCAACTACTACCATGATGACATTATGACCTATATATTTGGGAAGCCCTGTGATGAATTCCATGGATATCTCTTCCCAATGTTGGCTAGGAATAGGTAAGGTCTACAAGATACCTGGTGTCTTAATTGTCTCCCCTTTATTCATTTGACAAACCAAACATTCAGCCACAAAATTTTGAACATCACCTTTTAGCCCTTCCCAAAAAAAATCTTGCTTGACTCGATGATATGTCTTCATAAATCCTAAATGGCCACCAACTGGAGACTCATGCAGTTCAATGATAATCTTCTATTTAAGAGTGGAATTCTTGCAGAGATATAAACACTCTTTATACCAAAGAGTATCTCGCTTCCAACAAAACTTCTCTGAACTATTAGGATCACTTTTTAATTGTTGGATGAGATTACTTGTTGCAACATCATTTTGCCACTCTTCTTTAGCTTCTTCCACCCAATTTTGTTGTACTATTGAAATGACACACAATAAAGCTTCATCTTCTCATCCTTCTGAGAAAGTGCATTTTCCACAATATTTCCCTTCCTTTTCTTATATACAATCTAAAATTCATATCCTAACATCTTAGTGACCCATTTTTGTTTCTCTTCAAAATATAATCTTTGTTCCAAAAGATATTTTAGGCTATCATGATCTATCTTAACCTTGAAGTGTCTACCCATTATATAAGGCCTCCATTATTTAATTGCATGAAGGATTGCTAGCATTTCCTTCTTATAAATAGGTTTTAGCTAATTTTTACCCTTTAATTGACTACTCTCAAAATAAATTGGTCAAACTTCTTGCATGAGAACTTCTCCTATCCCATTTCTTGAAGAATCACATTCCACAATGAATTCCTTGGTGAATTCAGGAGTGGCAAGCACTAGAGTTGTACACATAGCCTTCTTCAATCTTTCAAATGTTGCATTAGTGGACTCATTCCAATGGAAAGAATCCTACTTCAATAGAGTGGTGAGGGGTGTTGCTATATGACCATAATTCTTCACAAATATTTTGTAGTACCCTATCAATCCCAAGAAACCCTTAGTTTCGTAATGGTTTTTGGAATATGCCATTCCCTTATAGCCTTAATTTTGTTAGTGTCCACCTTTACTCATTCATGTGAAACTATGTGTCCCAAATACTCGACCTCCTTTAGACCAGAAGAACACTTGGATAGCTTAGCATAGATTTGATTATCTTTGAGTAATTGTAATGCTTGATCTACATGCTGCAAATGTTCTTCCCAAGTCTTGCTATAAATCAATATATCATCAAAGAACAATAACACAAACTTTCTCAAGAACTTCTTAAAAATGGAATTCATCAAACTTTGGAATGTAGATGGTGCATTGGTAAGACTAAATGGCATCACCAAAAATTCATAATGACCCTTATGAGTTTGAAAGGTTGTCTTACAAATATCTTCCTCCTTAATATAAATTTTGTGATAACTAGATCTAATATCTAACTTGGTAAAATACATAGCCCCATTCAATTCATCAAGCAAATCATCAATGACTAGAATATGAAACTTATCTTTAATGGTGTACATGTTGAGAACTCTATAATCTGAACACATGCGCCAAGTTTCATCCTTTTCACATACCATCACCACAGGAGAGTAAGCACTTTGGATATGCCTAATAATTCCTACCTCTAGCATCTCCTCAACAATTTTTTTTATCTCACTTTTTTGTATGTGTGGGTACTTGTAAGGTCTGATGTTCAGTGGTTGGCTCCCTTGAACTAGTTGTATGGCATGATCATGATCCATCTTACAAGGAAGTCCCTTAGGAATATCTCCAAGAACAACTAAGTGAAAATCAGTTATTGCTTGTTAATTGGGATGAGTAGGAGCATTAGATTGAGAGACTTCTAATGAACATAGTTGGGCCACAAATCCATCCACTCCTTTCTTAAGAAACTTTTGCATTTGATGAAAGCTTACCATCTGTGGGAAATTTTCCTTCAACCCCCTTAGTTCTACTACCCATCCTTTTGAATGAAATCTCATGAAGAGTTCTTGGAATTTCATCTCAATTGTTCCCAATGTAGTAAGCCATTATACTCCTAAAACAATATTTGTTGCACCCATGGATATCACATACATTGGGGTATCAAGTTGAAATCTTCCATGGATAATTTAATGATATGACACTTCCCTGAACAACTAACTATACCACCATCTGCAATCAAAACCTGAAACTTTGGAGCTGGATATATAAAACTATTTAGATGAGTGGCCAACTTTTTGTTGATGAAATTATGAGTACTACCTAAGTTGATCAACACTGTTACATTCTACCTCTTTAAGAACCCCAATACCTTGAGAGTTTGTGGAGCACTAAAACCTAAGAGTGCATGACAAGAAATGATTGCTTGAGAATCATGCGATTCCTCTTTTGACTTTATTTCATCCCCCAATATGGGTTTCTCCTCTTCTTCCTCACTCATACCTTCAATATAGAAAAATTTATTTTCACTACATTTATGTCCTTGACTATATTTGCTATCATAGTTGAAAAACAAACCTTTTTCTCTTTTCTCCTCAATCTGTTGTGGATTCAACCTAGTAGGTTGAGGAAGAGAAGGTTTTGAATATTCTTTCTCTCTTGTCACATTAGCCCCTTGCTTCTTAGGAATCAAATACTTCTCCTCTACCCTATGTGCTAAGATAAAAGACTCATTTATAGAGTTAGGACTAAACATGCGCACCTCATGTTGAATGTGATCCTTGAGACCACCCAAGAATAAATCATTCAAGTTATCCTCTATAATTGTATCCACTCTTAAGGATAGATTTTGGAATTGATAAATATAATCATTAACTGATCCTATTTGTTGAAGTTTAGCAAGTTGGTTGAAGAAGTTATCTATCACACTATTGCTATATTGTGCTTGGAGTTCCTCCATAAAAAATTACCATGAGATGGTGAGACCCTTTTTCCTTTGATGAGTACAAATCCAATGATACCAAATGAATTGGTTCTAGATATAGGGAATCCCTTATGACCTTTTGTCCATTTGGGATTTGATGTACTTCAAAAAACTATCCATTTGGTTTATCCATGTTAGAGGATCCTTACCATTGAACTTCCGCATAGCCACCTTTGGAAAAAAATTCCTAGATCCCATAGGAGTATTAAATTTTTTGTCAATATTAGCTGACCTAGAAGTTTCACCTTGGTTGCTTCAGAACTCCTTTCTTGGTTTATTCATATAGGTGCTTAACATGCTTCTTATATCCAATATATCTCCTCTTAGGTCACACATATCCATCTTCATTGAGGAGATGTCTTCCTCGACCTTACTAATTTCCTCATTAGGATTAATATCCTCTAATGTTACCCCATCCTTATTAAGAGTCTTCCCCAGTGTCACAACATTCTTTTTGCCCTTTGTTGTAGGCCCCGTCATGATGGGAACCAATAATTTTGAAATAAATCACACAAATGAAATTTAAATTCTCTGAATTTTTTACTCTAACTTACTAGGGACAAAATACCTCTCACCTAGAAAAATCTCAAAGAATTAAGTATATTTTTTAGCCTTGAGAGTGATATTTGTGGAAACCCTAATTTTTCAATAACTCATTTATGATCCAATTTCTCCAAATTTTGGACTATAGTCTCCTTTAGTATTTATCCAAAAACCCACTAAAAATCAGGCTCCAATTTGTTAAGATGTGAGAGATATGCAGATTCCAAATAATTTGTGTAAAAACCCTAATTCTATAATAATACGCTCAATTCTCCTCCAATTCCTCTAAAATACAAACTGTAGCTTCTAAATATGTTCTTAAAAAACCCTTTAAAAATTAAAATAAAATTCACTAAAATCTTAAAGATATGCTCTTCCCAAAATCACCTCCAATATTGAGAAAAAACCTTTCTATACAGTGCCAAGATCATGCTCTGATACCACTTGTAATGGAATAACTTGCACAATAGAAGAAGATGATATGAAATATGTTGAAAATACTTGATAATAATTGAGAATAACAAGCCACTTTGACAGGGAAAACCTCCAAATATCTCTAATGAGAACACAATTCACAATATGATGATGAAATAAGACTCACTACCTCCTATATATACCTATTTATGCCTAGGATATCACCTAGGCCAACTTAGACATCCCTATATAAGCCCTAGGCTGACCTAACCAACTAAATAATAATGATAACATGACTTAATTAGGAGTTAGGATAGCCACAAGCTAACTATTCATAACCCGATGTACACCAATATTAAGGGCCTAGCAAAGGGTTTTTCAAATAGTGTCTCAAATAAACTAAAAACCCTTAAATAGTGATAGTAGCCAAAACCTTAAGCCCTTAGATACAAACCTAACCCAGAGTTTAATAGGATTTTGAGATGGAACATGAAAATTTTGGGAGTTCCATTAGTGGCTTCAACTAGGGATGCATGCCTCTCGTAGGCATGGCAAGATCCTTGAATCTAAGGTTACAACAAATTAGTCAAACACATGTGAACCAAAAACTAGGAAACTACCCAAACTAGGTAAAAAGACCGAACCAAACTAATGCAAGAGCATCCAACAGTGTAGGGAAATCTTGCATCACCCAAAAAAAATTGTTTTCTTTATTTTATTTTGTTTTTTTGAGTCCCATGATGGCACTTAAGGGGTATAAGACTGTTAGGCATCAAAAATAGTGAAAATTGGGAACTTACTATTTTTAGTAAGTTAGCCTAAACGGGCTTGTATGGATGTGAAAATTTACCCCAAGAAGCAGAGATGAAAAACATTTCCGATTGTGAAAGAATCACCTCAATAACCTGCACGGTTTGGGAGAAATTAAAGTTTCTATCCCGATAAATTTCTCCAATGAAGCTTCAAATTTAGATATTAAACTTTAGAGGCCCCAAAATAGCTCCAAAAGTAGCCAAACTAACCTACAATCAACTCAAGTGTTGTAGAGTTCATCAAGAGCTTTCCAACGATATGCAATAATAGCAAATCAGACACCCGAATCAAAAGTTATGGCCCCAAGAAGTTGGTCCTCTAAAAAGTGAATTTCATTAAAAAATATTCCTAGGCCAAAAATCAACTGGCAAGACTTTTGGTGCCAAAACAAAAAGGGGAAATTTGATCTTTCTAGAACATTCTAGGGAAGATATTGGGGAAAATAAAAAGGGTTAAGTGGGGGTCATTGAAGGTGGCCCTGATAGTGCAGATTGTGGCTCAGAATAGTAGATTTTCTTTTCAGAGTTGATTTTGCTATAATGAATCAAGCCCATGAGGCTGTAGCATGTAAGCTTTGAATCTATAATTTCATTTGCTAAAAATAATTGAAAGTGAGTCATTTTTTTGTCTCGTATGTTCTGTGTTGGTACATGTAATTTTTGTGGGTTTTGGGTGATGTGGCCCTCATCATAGACACAACTAAAGAAAACACACCTATACAAAATGTACAAAACCTACAGTGTACATGGAGTCATAACATACTTAGGAAAACTATGGCTTTAAGAATTGTCCATGTACTTGCAATTCAAAAAGTTCACCTGTTAAGCTTTGGAGGAAGTAAGAATCCTCCCCATGTGTGCTAGCTATTAGATAAGGGCCTAACCATAATGCTTCAAAATTTCCATGTTTACCCCTATCTTGAACTCTTAAATCATAAGCTAATACCATATTATTCACCTCAAACTTTCTATAAAAGCTCTCTTATCATGCAAGTGCTTGACTTGCAGCTGTAGTTTTTCATTTTTGGCTTTAGCTTCTCTTCTAGTTTCATACAATTGCACTAGATCATCAATTTTTTGATGCATATCATCATAGATATCATCATCATATTCTTGTAAAAAATTATACATATTTAGCAAGTTATTATGTGACAACCTAGCATCTAGACCATACACCAAGCCAAATAGTGAATAACCAGTAGCCTTTTTCATAGTCACTCTATCTGCCCAGAGTGCCAACTTCAACTTTAAGTCCCAAGCCTTCTTGTTCTTTTCCATCACCCTTTTGATGATTTTCATTAAGGTCTTATTGCTAGACTCAACGTGACCATTTCCCTGAGGATGGTAAGGTGAAGAATAAGAAACTTGAATGCCATGTTTATCACAAAAATCTTTGAATTCCTCAGACCTAAAACACATAGCATTATCTAAGATTATATTTTTTGGGAATTCAAATCTAATGAGAATATTATTCAATAGGAATTCCACCACCACTTTTCTTGTTTCCTTTCTTGTGGGTATTGCTTCTACCCATTTTATGAAATAGACAGTAGCAACAAGGATCCATGAATGCCCACCACTAGAATTTTTTGTAATTTCTCCAATGAAATCAATTCCCCATTGTTGGAAAGGGGCTTGAATGGAAATAGGCCTAAGTGGTAGATTCCCTGAAAACTTCAACTTTCCTGCAAATCTTTGACAAGCATCACAAGTCTTAACGAGCTTGTGAGCATCCTTAAAAATAGTAGGCCACTAGAATCCTACTCTCAAGACCTTATGAGTAGTGTTCTTTTCCATGTAATTACCGCCACACACTCCATTATGAATTTCCTACAAGAGTTCCAATGCCTATTTTCCATCCACACATTTGAGCAATACATCATCTGGGTTTCTCCACCATAGCTCATTGTCAATAATTACATACTTGATGGAATGCAATTTCAATGTCTCTTGTCATTGTTAGCCATATCTATAGGACACTACAAAGTTTGTAAATATTGGAAAATTCTTCTATACCATTTGCATGTTTTCATGTCACAGATAGGTGCAACATCAACAATCTATGTCTGATTAATCTAGTTAGCCTCCAAATTAGTTTATGCCATCAATTTAGCTAGGCATTTCCCTCTTACTAATTTGGTGATCTGGACATTAATGTTGAATTCTTGGATCTTGTTGATCCATCTACACCTTTTTCCTGTAGTTTCTTGTTGGGTGAAGATGTCTTTCACAACAACACTTGGTACAAAAGCTATGAAAGTAGCTCCCACTAGGTAAGTTCTAAAATTCTTCATAGCCTTAACTAGAGCATACACTTTTTTTTCAATCTTGTCATATTTGAGATTTGTGGCCTGTAAATATTTTCTAAAGAATGCAATGGGTTTTTCAAATCCCCCCTCATTTTTCTGTAATAAAAGAACAATAGTATGAAAAGAGGCAAAAGAGAAAATGTGCATTGGCTTAGAAAAATCTGGAGATTTCAATACTGGAGCCTCCTTGATAGCTTGTTTAATTGTTTTGAAAAACTGACTAGGCTCCTCACTCCAAAGCACCTTTTCTCCCTTCTTCAACATCTTGGAAATGGGTCTTGTGATTTCTGCAAAGTTGGTCATAGACCTTCTTTAAAATTTTATTTGTCCAAAGAAGGACTGAATGCCTTTGACATTTTTTGGTTGAGGGATCCTATCTATGGTTTCTACCCTTTTAGGATCAATCCTTACTCCTTCTTTAGACATAATGTTCCACAATAATTTTCTCTCAATCACCCCAAATGCACATTTTTTTGGATTCAAAGATATCCCATACTCTACAGACCTGGGAAATACCTTTTTATAAGTGCATACAATGATCTTCCTTTTTTCCTAGAGTAGGAAGTCAAGTCATCTTGGTATATAGCCATAAATAAATCAATAAAATTAGAAAAGGCTACATCCATAGCCCTTTGAAAAGTGGCACCTACATTCGTTAAACCAAATGACATTCTCACATAGACGTAGGTGCCCCATGGAGTAGTGAATGCAGTCTTGTACTGCTCAAACTCCTTTACCTTCACTTGGTTATAACTTGAAAAATCATCCATCATTGACAAAAGTTCACAACCAGTTACCTTCTATAACATGCATTCCATGTTTGGAAATGGATAATTGTCCTTTAATGAGGATATAATAGATTCCTAAAATTAGCGCACAACCTTATATCTCCATTCTTTTTTTTATTGGCACTAGATTAGACACCCATGAAGAATGTATGATGGGATTTATGATGCCAACATCTCTTAACTTTACTAGATCCTCTTGCATATTGGGAGCCAAAGTAGGATTAAATGGTCTTTGCTTCTACCTGAAAGGCTTAGCATTTTCCTTCAAAGGAATTTCATGCTGAAATAACTCCTCTCTATATGCTTTCAGGTCATCGTATGACCAAGCAAAGACATGTCTATATTTTTTCAGTAAGTAAATTAGCATTTCCTTAACCTTAGGCTTCATTTTCTTTCCTACATACACTTTCTTAGGGGTACTTTGAATCCCCAAATTTACTTCCTGCAGGTCCTTTGGATGAGTAGTAATTGTCTTAATCTTGCTTTTATCTTGACTGTCAAAAACCTTTTCAAGTGCTACAAGGCCTTTGGGAATCTTATTTGTCTGTAACTAGATGACCTCCTTCCCAAATATTGTGTCCTTTCCATCTACATTTTCAACAAATCCATCAAAGTCAATCTCCTGACCTTCATACTGTTAGAAAACCAAGATCACCTGCATGCAAGATGGGTACCTGTCACATGCAAAAGATATGAAGAACCAAAGAAGATGTTCTGTAAACCTCAAAGTGTAAAATGCATTAAGAGAATCAAGTATTACAAAGAGATCAATCCTTATGAAGGAGATCAAGAAACCCTAGTGTGCACACTTAATAATTAATAATTAATTAATTATTAATGTGCCTAAGTTCAGCTTAAGTAACAAAGAGGAATAAGTGACTTAATTAATTAATCAATATGATATAATTAATTAAGCATAATAACTTATTACTCTAACACATACTTGTTAACACACTTCAAAAATTGAAGAATATCTTCATTATCATTGAAAATCTTCCAATTATACACATTGTCAGTAATGGAAGGCCTTGATTGTACCTCAACCTTAGAGATACCTATAAAAGTTGTGTCATTTTTCCTTAATACAATGTTAGTAAGTAAGTCAGCTACTCTATTTTGTCCTCTTTCCATCTATTCAATTCCAAAAGCATCAAACTGCTCAATGGAATCCCAAACAACATTTTTGTACTGCTTCAGTCTATTGTTCTTGCAAGCATATTTGGCTCTTGGTATATCACAAGCTAAAAATCACCAATTTCCATTAACTTTTTTATTCCGTGCTTCTCAGCCAATCTCAATCCTAGTAATAATGCTTCATATTCTGCCACATTATTCATGCAGACAAAAGATAATGTGAAAGAGAATTTGTATGTATTTCCACTAGGTGACACCAATAATATCCCTGCACTAGACCCTTAAAACTTGCACCATCAAAGTACATTTTCCAAAGTCCATCCTTGTTAGATAACCTTAAAATGTCATTTTCTATGGGCATAGGGAACCTATCATCTTCTCTTGGTACTTCTTCCACCTTAAAATTACTCATATTAGTTTCTATGAAAAGAATTGTGTCATCTTTAGGAGATGCTCCAACATATGTGCTACCTTTGGTTCTCACACCACTTGGACATCCTTTCCATCAATGAGATGTGGCATAGGACATGCCAGATTTCATACTACCTCCCATAAATGCACTCCATTTATGAGATAGTAGCATTCCATAATTAGGTGGGATATCCACTACCACCACACTCATCTTGAATTCTTTGTCTGGATAAGCTATCAATCTGTGAGGAAGTTCATTTATCACACCAATAACAGGGACATATCTTGAATCCATGGCATAGCACTTACCATGAGTGCTATCAAATTTCAGTCCCAATGCCTCCATAATTTTAGATGGCATGATATTATTGGAAGCTCTATAATCAATAATACAATTTTTTAGAAAATTTCCCTCAAGAATCAGTGTGAGGAAAAATGGATCAATCTTCCCAAGACAAGCAATCATTGTATTTCCTAGGAAGATATGGGGAATCTTAGTGATGAATCCCTCAATTTCCTTTTCTCCCACTTTGGGTGGAGTGGGAACCACTAAATCATTATAGGCTATAGTAGCACCATTGATAAGGGCTACTACCTTTTGCTTATGTTAATCTATTCTCATCATTTCAAGAAAAGGCATAGATACTTTTACTTGCATAAGTAATTGAAACATATCAACATGAGTATACTTGGGTAATTCAATTGGGAGCATACCATGTTCATTATTGTTCTCCTTCTATTGATTTTTCGTTACCTGAAAGCTCTATGCTTGTCATCCTTCCTTGTAACTTTAGGATTTGGCTTTTGTGTCTTTATCTTAGTAGTAGGGGATTTGGAATCTGCATTAGCTTTTGGCTTATTTACTTTCTTAGCCCAAATTTTGTCTCCTATGACCTCCTTAGCTTTGAATGCTTCTATTTTTTCATTAGGCTTGTGTTCTCTACTTTTGGTATTCAGCTCCTTCATAAAAAGACCAGCCGAACTACCTTGTTCACCACCAACTGTTCTATTCCTTAGATGATATGAAGTTCTGGCTTGGGAATCCAAGGCCACATTATATCTTGCAATCTCTTCATTGAAGGGCCTTCTTAGGTACACACCATCTTCAATTGACTCCAAATTATATACCTTAATATCACTATCAACATCCTCATCATAGAGAATTTTTTGATGATATGTACTAGAAACTTTCCTTTGATCATCTATGTCCATTTTATGGGACTCCATATCATACGAGCATTCACTGTCAGCAAAATCAGAATCACCCATAACCATGAGTATATCAATATCCTCCTAATTTTGTTGATCACAGTCTTCAAGTATATCCTCTTCCACCTCAACCATATGCGCAATGTCACATTGTTGAGGAGAATGTGGCATTTGGAAAACCATGCACCAAGGTGTGTGTTAGAACTAGAAAAATCTCACATTTTCCACTAGCCTTCACCCACCTATCTCCCATGTATCACATAAATTTTCCACACCTTAATTTCATGATCAACACAAATTGTTGAAATTTGTGTGACAAGATCCATTTGACAACCAATGTTAACTAATGATCAAATGAATATGGCCTTCGACACATAAGTATCCCCCTAATCATAGCCAAGAATAAGCTATAAGAACAATTGATCCTTATCGGGAAGATCATGTGCATGTATTTCCGATCAACAAGTCATAGCCTTTCATTTGAATAATTTTTGCATATCAAGAAGAGGTGAACAAAGTCACAAC
Organism: Sequoia sempervirens; assembly: GCA_007258455.2. Taxonomy (NCBI): domain Eukaryota; kingdom Viridiplantae; phylum Streptophyta; class Pinopsida; order Cupressales; family Cupressaceae; genus Sequoia; species Sequoia sempervirens. Next base: position 284,522,013 of record VDFB02086081.1, on the reverse strand, counting down.
AATCAAAGACCTCAAAGATAATAGGTGTGCATAATTAGGAAGATGATGCCTATCATTTCGCCGATGAAAACCTATCAGCAAGAGCAAGGTAATTGGAGAGAAGTTTTCAAATCATACCGAGCTCATGAGTCATGCCGATGGAAACCTCATTGGCAAGAAACATATTTACTTTCACTGATGAAGCGGGAGAACAAATGTATCAAAGAGACATGTATAATTAGAGTAAATCCCTTAGATCTCTCTGACCATATGGGTTATGCTAATGAAGGATGTTTTTGGGGAATTCTCACCGAATTATCCAAATGAATGACATAGAAGAACTACATCAGGGAGATCAAGATCATTAGAAAGGAATTTTGTTCTCTTAGTGATAGTACATGTCAGCTCGATGGTAACATGGAATGATCAAAATTTATCAGAAATAAACTGGGTGATGAGTAAAAGGATTTCTAATGGTCCAAACCACCTTGACATCAGGAGAACTTCATAATTTTCTCCATGAAATAATAAAAGTTGAAAAGTAAGGGAAAGGGAAGTTGTACAATATCAGTAAGAGTATTAGGTGGTCTTCCTAACTAAGAATGAAAATAAAAGGGACACTTAACATAGAAAGTACATTTAGTTATGTCTTGGTGATTAGTTATAAATGTATAAACAAAGGTGCAAAATAAAACACATAGTTCAGCCTGAGATTAAAGGGATTTCACTGATGTAGTTTTCTTGTATCGCTCTGACATTTTAAAATTTGAAAAACCTATCACATTCATTTCTAGTGGTCGAAATTAATGGCTACATGAATAAACCTTATGTGAATGTTTTCTGATTGAAAAGAGATTGAAAAAAAAAAATTAGAAGTTTCAACAAGAAGGACGAGAGACTGAGCGGGAATCAAGGAATTCAGTGTGCCCAGAAATACACAAGGTCAAAAGCTAGAAGTTCTCCACAATTGAGGGTTCATGTAGAAAGACTAGAATAAAAATGTAAACATATAGGTGATGTGTGGACTTCCGTTAGAGGAGATGAATTATTCATGTTCCATTACTATCAGAGAAGTAGGTTTGAAACAGTCTGCAACCCTTGGAATTTCAATTTGGGAAAGCTGGTTGTCCCTAATGTCTTTGTGAATGTAGAGCTCATAAAAATTTTGGACACATTATAATCTAGACCTTAAAGCTATTCGTAACTTGCAAGGTGAACCATTCATACATATATCTAAGACCGCACTTTGTGAAGTCTTCAACATAGATGACACACGTGACCAGCCTATTGTGCATGAGGATTTAGAGGAGTACTGGAGAATGGATACCACTTACAAGGGATGGAGGTTACCATTGTGCAAGCCTAGGAAGGGTGGAGACCTAGTTCCACTTGAAGATAGTGATGGATCTCCCTTTCATGTTGATTTATTTGAGCCCTACCTAAAACATACTTACTTCTTAGTATTCCAAATAATGGTAATAGAGTCCTTTGAATTCATGTCTATATGGCTAATGGTGACTTCTACAAACATACAATGCCACAATGCAAGACCTTTTGATTATGCTTCACACATTTCTAGAGGGATTGACTTAGGGTTGATGGCCATCAAGAATGGATCTCCCATACTACATTTCAAACACTATTCCCTTCTCATGCACATGATATTGTACTATGGATAGAATTTAGGAATGTGGCTAGAGGAATTGAGAATTACACAGTTTGATAAGGAAGGCCAGCCATTACTAGTGCAATTGTGGACTTCCATTTGGGACAGCAGATTTATTAATTCTAGTTATGTTTATTTTGAAGAATATGTTTTCAAGATATTGTATAGATTTTATGATCATCCTTGTGATTATTCAATGACTAATGATATCAAAATATTCTTAAGGCCCAAGGATTTTAATGGACCACCAACTATAGGTCATAATTAGGGTGACTGGTATTGTTATATTAATTCCACCATGATAAGAGTGTATTGTTTTGAAGACACACCTTTCTTGCTACCCAAATTTTTTTTGGATAGGATTGCATATCTAGAGATTGTTAGGCAATTGGATTATTCCAATGTCATGAATTTGAGTGCCTATGAGAAATAGTCATTTATGCCCAGTACATTATGTTTTGGAGATTTCACTGTGGTGTCAAAGGAAGGATATAATCTTATTTTGGATAAGTTATCACATTTCAATATGAAGAAGGCTGCACCAAGGAAGGGATTTGACCCTAAAGGTTATATTGATTTTTCTAGGAAGAAACAAAACTTAGGTGGATATGTTCATATACCATATCCTCATGATGATATAATTAGGAACATAGAAGAAAGGGAGGCTAAATTGGTAATTGACAACTACAATAAAAAAATGGAACAAAAAATGAAGGAGATATAGGAAGCATAAATGTTTTCCTCTCGTAGTGAGGAATCTTTTGATGAAAGAGAACCCCAAGGTAAAATTGACAAGATCTCCAAACTAAGAATTGAAGAGTATCAACCTCCAAAAAGAGAACACAAAGTTGAAGAATCATCTGATACAGATACTAGGAAATTGGCCTATAAGTTTGTTGTCTTTGATGAACAATTCATTAAGTCTCCTAAGTTTAAATCATTTTTGTACAAACAAAAGGGGAAAAAAATAAGAGAATCAGTCACAAATATCACACAAAGCAATGAAAGCCAGTTGCTTAATACATTAAAGGTTGATGTAGAGAATGAAATGAAGAGCATGACTCTAGAAAAAGGAAGAAAGTTATTAGAGGAGTCTGGTGTGAGGATCTTTCCTAGTTTGGATTTGAATTCTACTCTTGTTTTTGATAGTTTTCTTCATAATAACGGTGCTAAGAATAAGCTTTGTCTAGAAGGGGTAACAAAAGTATACACTGGGTCAAGATATAAACCTGATGAGAACTCTCTTATGATTTGGGATCTGTATCCCCCACATAAGAAATCTATGATTATTGACACTGAGAAGGCATTTGGTCATATGTGATGACACTAAAAATAGGAGAAACTGATCCTGTGATCACATCCGATATTGGCATAAACGTAACCAAATTGAATAAAGCTTAGATTCAAATGTTAATCAAAGAATGGGATATGTACAAGATGAACAATGAAAGGATGCTCAAGGAAAATGATTTTCTAACAGACATGGTCAAAGATACATTTAAGGAATCCACTAAAATGTTAACTCAAGGAGAAGGTTCCCAATCAAAGGGAAAAAGTGAGGAATCAAAAGTGCACACTAAAGTGAGTAAAGTTATATTTGACACATTTTTTGTAATATTCCAAAAGAGGTAGACCAATCTAATGATCTAGATGGAAAAGTTCTGGGTAACCCACTCCAAGAGTCACACTGCTATTCAAGAATATAAGAGAATAAATGGAAGAATTTAGGAACAGATCCAAGAAATACAAAAGAGAAGCACTTATCACACTGGATCCATTATAGTGGTTGAGGATATGATTATTAAACATAAGGATTATCATAAGGAACTTCAAATAGATGCCAAGGAGTTTATTGATGCTTCAAAGGAAGGGATTCCTACACTATTCAAAGATCATGGAGAATTGAAAGATCAGAGTGAATGGATGAAAGAATGTAGACTGATACTACATGGAGCCTTGGAATCAGCCAAGAATGAGGATTCAACACTAGAGGAGGCTTGTGAATGTTTGGAGAAGATGATCATCATGGAGATAGTTGTGAGGAATGCTACAGAGGATGTTGAAACACACTTGAGTCAAGAATATTTAGATCATATAACACAAGCTCATTTGTGGCTCATTAGAGCATAATTGTTAATTTTTTATTGTTAATTCCAAAAGACACTTATGAAGAGGTGTACCCTCTTCAAAATATTTATATATAAGTTGGACATATAATGATTATATGGTGAGAGAAAATATGGAGAGAATAGATATACAAAAGATACTTTCAAAATGTTTATCATATAGATTATATTTGTATGGACATGATGCATGCATGAATTTTGGAAGTAATCAATAGATGATCTTTAATTTTGTGTGACTCAATATTGGTGTCCATTGTTGATTTAAACAATTATCTAGTTGTCTCCACATTGTTATTTCTCTATTATTTGAATTTATTTATTCAAGTTGATATTCAATTTCATCAAGACACATTTGTTGTTATTGTGTAATCAAGTTGATTGGTTTCCATTAAATAATTAAAATATTTTTAATTGATTACAATAACTTGGAAGTAAAATTTGGATGAGTAAGAAGAGTTAGGTAATTGATAAGATTGTCATACTGTCTCCAACTTGGTGTTGTCTTGTTATTCAAATTAAGGATATACTTCATTGGTCAATACACACTTGTTTTCATTATGTGATTCTTTTAGTTGGTTCCTTCAAGGAAGGATTAAAACCCTTTTAATAAATCACAGTAACCTAATAGGATCTATTAAATCAATAACAAGAGTTTGGCAGTCACATTATTGCATGTTTATACAAGGTATAAACAAATATAAGTGCCAAACAATCAAAACTATAACCAATAATAGTCACCTATCATAAAACTTATTTGACTCTGCTTACCTAATAAAGCATTGGTCCTCTTCACATTTCATTATAATTTACTTATTTACTTTCAAATTTAAAATTTCCAACTATCACATTAAGAGTAGGAATAGTTACAAGCCATCATCTATCCCACACTTTATTACACTATGGATAGATCCATAAAATTCAATTAAGTCACACAATCTACTTTACCTATCAAGGTCTACCCACCTAGGTTTAGTAGAGCCTGAAGTGTAGGGAGTCATCAATGATATAGAGTGAGCAAGGAAGTACACCAATCTTAGATGGCAAAGGTTCTCTTATGAATGCTTCTCTCAAATACTCTTATCAATACTCCACCAAATCATTGTCCCTCTATAAGGAAAACCCAACTCACCAAGGGTCTTTGAACTTCATACTATTGAGAGGCTTATAACCACTTGGAACATGTTCTAATAGACCAAAATCAAAACACCACAACCTAATTAGCACTTAGGAAATTTCATGAGTTCATTTTTCATACTATTAGGCCCCTTTACCCTCAAATGCTTGTAGCACTACCCAATATGACAGTCTAATTAAATTTCACCCACAAGCCTATATCTAGTGCAAACTATTGATTTTAGGAAACTATAATATGCCTCTACAAGACCTCAAAGTCTTACTTCTTGACAGTGGATGGAAAAGCAACCATGGACCAATCTATCATTGTACCCAAAAGGCCTAATTGATTGAACTTGACTGGTTTTTAGTTACCTAGGCTCTCCCCTTCTCCCCAAAGCCTTGTTTCAAACCACTACAAACTATTTGCAACCATTCCTACCATTCCTCTTTGCCACCTTGAACAAAATCTCTCAAAACAAGCAAAACTCAGACTTTTGCTTTACAAGCTAGGCATGTCACATGAGGATGCCAGGCCTAGATTAATTTCTAATCTCCTCCACACAATAGGCCATTCTCCAAAACCTTAAAAATGTGAAAATAGACATAAATACCTTCCATCCCACAAAAAAATAGCAACTTTACACTATGGGAATGGAAGATAGGGGCATTTTCAGCCAAAACCCTAGTTTGGAGGGTTTCTTGACTTGCTATTGCTAAAATGAAGATAACTCCTCTTATACCTAATGAAAATTCACCAAACCACCTTCAAATGAAATCCAAATCTCCCTTCTATCCAACCATAATAGGGTTGAGCCTATACATATCTTACAGAGGTCATACTACACAGAAAAATAGAGAATTTGTATGTAGAATTTCTAGAAAATAGAGTGTATGTGCATTAGATCTCCAAAAAATTTGAACATCAACAATGCCTCAACAAAAGGAGGCTTATTTCAACCTTTCCCACACCTTCCTAATGTCCTCCAACAAAAATTTGGATTAGGTGGGCATTGGAAACTAACCTTTTTCATTTAGACCCCTAATTGCCTAGTTAAGGCAATTGACTACTACTTCTCAAAAGCCCGATTGAAATAAGGCTTCAAAGGTGTATTCAAATGTATAAAAAACACCAAAAAAAGTTCAAATATAAAGGAAAATCCCCTCAAGGACTTGGGTACATTAAGGCATTTTGATTCTTTAGTTTTCCTAGATGAACCAAGCTTACATGGTGAGGAAGGAGACCTTGTTCTTACAACAAGAATTGACTCCAAACCGAAAAATTGTTACAAAACATGAAATATGGTTCTTGGAACCTTATTACATCTCAAAATTCTTGACAAAAAACAAAAAAAACAAGAAATACCTCCAAGATGCATAGGGATCCCAAGGTGCTCCTGCACCATGCACCCAGGGTGGAAGAGATCTCGAGTACCACTTGAGATCAGTTGTTGTACAACAGTTCTATGTTGTTTGATATCCTCTTCACTCATCCAAGTTGCATCTTCAGGTGGAAGACCCTGCCACTTAACAAGATATTCATTATAGACCTTTATTCTTGTCCTTTCTACCTCTTTAGTGTCTAGAATGGCCTCAAGTCTCAAAGGCTCAGATGGTGGAAGGTCCTGCACCCAGTCTTCATCAGCTTCCAACCTGCACCTCCATCTAAAGATCCCTTAAAGGGGTACAAGTCAGCCACATTAAAGATAGGATAAATAGCCACTCCAAGAGGGAGTGCTATTTCATATGCATTTTTCCCAAACTTATGAATTATTTTGCATGGGCCTATTTTCTTCATGTGAAGCTTTGTGTATTTTCCTTTAGGAAACCTCTCCTTCTTCAAGTAGGCAAAAACCAATTCTCTCACCTTATATTGCACATTCCTTCTCTTCAAATCTACCCTTTCTTTGTATTTTTTCCCACTCTTCTTGAGATTTTCCTTCACTTGATCATGAATAGACTTCATTCCCATAGCAAACTCTTCACCTTCAACACTTCTTTTCTCCATTCCTTTCAAATCTCTCAACTCAAAGATACCTCTAGGATTCATTCCATACACTACCTAAAAGGGAATTTTTCCTATACTTCTATTGATAGAATCAATATATTCATACTTTTCTTTGAGGCAACACTAAATCCCATTGCACACCGTGTTCCTTTGTCAAACATCTCAAGAGATTACCAAGTGACATGTTAACCACCTCTATTTTCTGATCCATTTGAGGATGGTAGGCTAAACTATACTACAAATTAGTCCCCCACTTTCTCCACAAGGTCCTCCAAAAATGACCTATGAACTTAGAGTCCCTATCAGATACAATACTCATAGGAATGCCATGCATTCTCACAATCTCTTTGAAAAATATACCTGCAATGTTAGAGGCGTCACTAGTGCATCTACAAGGAATAAAATGTGCCATTTTGCTGAATCTATCAACTACTACAAAGAAACTATCCACTCCTCTTTGTGTCCTAGGAAATCCTTAGACAAAATCCATGCTTATGCTCTCCCAGGGTCTATTTGGGATTGGTAAAGGTTGGTAAAGACTAGCATTGGAGGTAGTACCTTTTTCTCTTTGGCATATTGTGCAAGATTCCACAAACCTTCTCACATCCATCTACATTTTGGGCCAAAAATAAAATCTTCTCACTTGCTCCAAGGTTTTTTCAAGCCCAAAGTGTCCTCCAAGACTCCCATTGTTATTTTCTCTAATGTTGTTCTCCTTCATAGAACACTTGGGGATGCACAATTGAGCCCCTTTAAACAATAGCCCATCTTGAAACACATAATCAACAAAGTCACTGTGAAAAGCATCTAAAAACTGATTGCAAACATCAAAAGAAACCTTGAAATCTTCATCCTCTTGATACATACCTTTAAGAGATTCTATTCCCATTCTTTATAACTGAATTTATTGAACCATCATGACCCTTCTACTAAGGACATCTACAACTTTATTGTCCTGCCCCTTATTATGATTTATGGAGAAAGTGTATGCTTGTAGGTATTCAACCCACTTCATGTGCCTTTCGTTCAATTTTTACTACCCATTCAAAAAACTAAGTGCATGATTATCAGTAAACACAATAAACTCCATTGGTAACAAGTAGTGCCTCCATTTCTTCAAGGCTTCGACCATAGAATAAAGTTCAAGATCATAAGAAGAGTATTTTCTCTTTTCCTCATTTAGTTTTTCACTAAAATATACAACCAGTCTGCCTTCTTGACTTAAAACAAAACCTATTGCTTGATTGTTTGCATCACATTCTATGGTAAAAACTTTATTAAAATTAGGATGGGCAAGGATAGGTTGTTGTGATACCTTTGTTTTCAAGTACTCAAACCTTTCATTTGCTTCATTGGTCCAATTGAACTTACTCTTCTTTTCTCCTTTGATGGTATCAATGATGGGTGCACAAATTTGGCTAAAGTTCTTGATGAACTTCCTATAAAAGCTTGCAAGGCCATGGAAACTCCTCACATCTCCTATTGATTTAGGTGGTGGCCAATTTAGAATAGCCTCAACTTTTGATGGATCCATCTTCAAATTTCCCTTTGATATAAAAAACCCAAGGTAGACCAATTCTTCTTTCATGAACTCACACTTTTACATGTTGATCAACAACTTTTCTTTATGAAACCTCCTTAGGACCATCTCAATATGCTGCAAATGTTCCTTCTTGGACCTTCTAAAAATAAGAATGTCATCCAAATAAACCATAACAAATTTTCCAATAAAGGGTTTCAGTACCTCATTCATTAATCTCATGAAGGTACTAGGGGCATTGGAAAATCCAAAAGGCATCACCATCCATTCGTAGAGACCCTCATTAGTCTTGAAGGTTGTCTTCCATTCATCCCCTTCATGAATCCTGATCTGATGGTACCCATAATTTTTGAAAAATAGCAAGCCCCACCTAGGAAATCCATAAGATCTTCCATCCTTGGCATAGGAAACCTATGTATGATGGTTATCCTATTTATGGCTCTTGAATCAATACATAACCTCCATTTACCATCCTTCCTAGGGCCCAACATGGTTGGAACAACACAAGGGCTCAAACTCTTCCTTGCTAGGCCCTTATCCAATAGTTCTTGCACTTGTTTTGCTATCTGTTCATTTTGGGATGGCGTCATTTTGTAAGCAACCTTATTGGGTAATGTGGCACCTGGTATTAGGTCAATATGGTGGCTGATATCTCTGATTGGAGGTAGGGAACTAGGAAATTCATCCACCACTATCTCCTTATATTTCTCCAACAAGGGTAGGACTTCACTGGGAATTGGTTCTTCTTTGTTTGCAGCCAAAACAAACCTACACTTAGGCTTAACAACCAGGGGAAATCCTAGACCTCCATCTTCCTTCAAGGTTCGCAAGAACTCCTTTTCCCCTACCACCATAATACTAGACCCAATTTTCTTATCTACTCCCTCATCTGGTAAGGGATTCATGGTGAAAATCTGCCCATCTTTGTTGATTGTATATGTACTTTTCTGCCCATCATTTTGGGCTTTCCTATCATACTTCCATGGGTGTCCTAAGAGTAGATGAAAAGCATCTATGTAAGTGACATCACACAAAATTATGTCCCTATACTCCCCAATTTGAAAATCTACCCAAAATTTCTCATTAACAAGAACCTATTGCTCCCTATTCAACCATGACACTTTATATGGGGTAGGGTGAGGAATCCTTTTCAATTTTAACTTTTCAACCATTTCAAGAGACACTAAATTATCAGTGGATCCTGAGTCTACAATTACCTTGCATACTTTACCATGAGATTTTCATGTAGTCCTAAATAAGGACTTCCTTTGTGGTGGCTCCTTGGCACTTGGCACCTTGAGAAGCGTTCTTCTCATCATCAAGCTCTCTCCAAATTTAGGATCAATAGGCCTAGAAGGTGAATTTACACTTTGTGCATCCTCCTCTTGCACCAATTGGTTCCTCCTATCTACACCTTGAGGGGTTGAAGCTTTCTTTTTAGGACACTTGAAAGATGGGTGCCCAAATTGGTTACATGTGTATCACCTTCCAAAAAATGAATTGGAGCCTCTTCCATTAAATCTGCCTCTTCCATTAGACCCCCTACCTTTGAATCCTCCTCTTGACTCTTAACTTTGTTCTTCTTTTCCACTTGACTCCCCTTGTTTCCTTTGTGATTGGTTCCTACCACCAAAATTGCCTCTTCCTTTGGAGTTTTTGCCTCTACCCCTTCCTTGTTGCTCTTGTTTCCTCCTCAACTTTTCTTCTACCTTACATGCCACTTGAAAGCACTCTTCTTCTATTTTAGGAGTCACTAGACTCATCTCATCTTGAATTGTGAATCTTAGGCCATTCAAATATCTAGCCACATTCTTTTTCTAACTCTCTTCATGGTCACATAGGATTCTAAGTTTATGAAACTCTTCAATGTAGGGTGCCACATCCATGTCCTTTTGCTTTAGGTTTTGTAGCTTTCTAAACACTTGCACTTTATGATCTGCAGGAAGAAATTTTGTCTTCAATCTTCTCACCATTATGTCCCATGAAGTAATCATGTTGTTTCCTTCTTTCACTCTTTCTCCTTGGTGATAATTCCACCAAGTCAAGGCAACCCCATTCAATTTGGTATTTGCAAACTTAACCTTCTTATCTTCTGCCATCTCCTTATATTCAAAGTAGTTGTTCAAGGCATCTACCCATTCTAGGAGTTCCTCAACATTCATCTTCCCCAATACATAGGGATGTCTATCTTTACCTTGGTGGCTTCTACTCTTATTGTCTTCAAGGCTCCAATGAACCTTCTCTCTTCAAGAGGGATCTTCTCTTCAGGGTTGGTATCATCTCCATCCTCTACCTCTTCTTCTAAGGTACTCTCTTCCTCAGCATTCCCCTTCCTTCTCTCTAAGGCCTCTATCCTATCTCTTAAGGCCTTCATTTCCCTTGCAACCATAGTAGACCCACCTTAAGGATGCATTTTTTTCTTCAAGCACCTCAACATACAATTCTTCTTTACTCTTCCATAATTAGAACTTGCTCTAATACCACTCTGATGTAGATTGAGTAGGTAATTACACCAATCTCAGATGGCAAAGGTTCTCTTATGAATGCTTCTCTCAAATACTCTTATCAATACTCCACCAAATCACTATCCCTCTATAAGGAAAACCCAACTCACCAAGGGTATTTGAAATTCAGACTACTGAGAGGCTTATAACCACTTGGAACATGCTCTAATAGACCAAAATAAAAACACCACAACCTGATTAGCACTTAGGAAACCTCATGAGTTAATTTCTCATACTATTAGGCCCCTTTACCCTTAAATGCTTGTAGCATTTCCCAGTAGGACATTCTAATTAAATTTCACCCACAAGCCTATATCTGGTGCAAACTATTGATTTTAGGCAACTATAATATGCCTCTATAAGACCTCAAAGTCTTACTTCTTGACAGTGGATGGAAAAGCAACCATGGACCAATCTATCATTGTCCTCAAGAGGCCTAGTTGATTGAACTTGACTGGTATTTAGTTACCTAGGTTCTCCCCTTCTCCCCAAAGCCTTGTTTCAAAATCCTACAGGATATTTTCAACCATTCCTACCATTCCTAAGTGCCACCTTGAACAAAATCTATGAAAACAAGGAAAACTCAAACTTTTGCTTTACAAGCTAGGCCTGTCACAGGAGGATGCTAGGCCTAGATCAGTTTGTAATATCCTCCACACAATAGGACACTCCCCAGAACCTTAAAACTATGAAAATAGACATAAAGACCTTCCATCCAACAAAAAATAAGCAACTTTACACTATGGGAATGGAAGATAGAGGCATTTTCAGCCAAAACCCTAGTTTTGAGGGTTTCTTGACTTGCTGCTACTAAAATGAAGATAAATCCTCTTATACCCAATTAAAATTCACCAAACCACTTTTGAATGAAATCCAACATACCCCTCTATCCAACCATAATAGGGTTGAGCATGTACAGATCGTACAAAGGTTGTACTACATAGAAAAATAGAGAAATTGTATGCAAAATTTCTAGAAAATAGAGTGTATGTGCATTAGATCTCCAAAAATGTTGAACATCAACCATGCCTCAACCAAAAGAGGATTATTTCAACCTTTTCCATACCTTCCCAATGTCCTCCAACAAAAAATTGGATTAGGTGGACGTTGGAAACTAACCTTTTTCATTTAGACCCCTAATTGCCTAGTTAAGGCAATTGACTACTACTTCTCAAAATCCTGATTGAAATAAGGCTTCAAAGGTGCATTCAAATGTATAAAAGACACCACAAACACTTTAAATATCAAGGAAACTCCCCTCAAGTACTTGGGTATATCAAGGAATTTTGATTCTTTAGTTTTTCTAGATGAACCAAGCTTACATGGTGAGGAAGGAGACCTTGTTCTTACAACAAGACTTGACTCCAAACCCAAAACTTGTTGCAAAACATGAAAGATGGTTCTTGGAACCTTATTACATCTCAAACTTCTTGACAACAAACAAAAAAAAACAAGCAATACCTCCAAGAGGCATGGGGATCCCAAGGTGCTCCTGCACCAATCAACCACATAGGTTAACTCCATTCATTGGTTTAAAAACATTGCAAGTCTGATCATAGAGTTTGGCATCCTCTTAGATTTTTAACCTGCATTTTTGAGATCTAAGGGATTGGTGACTCTACTAGGGAACACGCCAATTTTAAACCTTAGCCTTCCATCATATAGTCATTCCAAGACATCACAAAAAGGGTGAACACTCCGCTGGGGAGAAACACAATAATTTTCATACTTATGAAAAGTAGGTGGCGACTCTAAAATATTTTTATGATTGATAAGATAAACATAAAAATAGAAAGGATAGAAAAAATACACCAAAGATATTTTATATCATCCAACATGAATGGAAGAAGATATTTGCACCAAGAGAGTCTTAAGAAGAACAGTGTTAGGTGGATAGATAAGGATGGATCTCCTCAGGGAAAAAACAACACAAATAAGGGTGAGACAGTATCCAAATAGAAAGAAGATAATGTGAACACATTAGAGCAAACATTCACAACATTTAATTCCCTGCTTCACACTAATGGTGGAAATCCCTCAACACTACTTGAAATTTGCAATACAAATGATAATATCCTCAATTTTAGGGTAGACCCTCAAAAGGAAAATGAGTTCGAGGAATGGGTGGAAGAAGAAAGAAAACATAAAAAAAGAGGAATATGATAGGGGATTCTCATCACAAGGAGAACAAAACCATGAGGGGTTTGTTGATCAAACTACTGTTGATTTTGACAGTATGACTAACTAGGAGATTGAACTACATTTAGAGTGGAAAAGACAAAAAATTAGAAGGGGACAATAGATGATACAAGAAAGCCTAGGAGCTAGATCATCAACTGGAAAAATTGAACATCTAGGCACCAAATCCACCAAAATATATCTCGCCACATAAACAAGGTGGAAATTTCAATTCATAGGGGATATCTCAGAATACAAGTGCTCCAGGTACTTCAAAAGAACCTCATCATGTTGGTGGTAATCCAAGATAATGTGCTCAACATAATGTGCCACTACAAAGGTCCCAAACCCCAAATTCTAGCAATTTTCCTCAGTGTTATCCACCACCAAGCCAACAATATGCCCTACAACAGTAGCAACATATGTCACATCTGAATGTATATCCTCAACAACACATTCAACAAAATGTTTATCATCAGCCTCAATATGGATACCAATACCAACCCCAATCCACCACCTCTAAAATTTCACCCACAAAATCCTATGAGCACATGTAGACAATTTGATCTAACAAGGCACCAATTGTATCCATATCCAATTGATAGCAATTGGAGAAACATAGTTCCAAAATTCACTGGGAATAATGTTATATCAGCTGAAGGATATATCAAAAAATTCAATACCTTTATACAAGACATTGGTATGGACTATGAGGATGTAAATATGATATTGTTCATGATGTCCCTAACTAAAGAAGCAAGGGATTGGTTCAATGGTTTACCTGATGCTTCAATTGATTCTATAGAAGACTTTCAGAATCAATTTCTAGAAAAATATGGGAATTAGTGTGCTCCTGAATTTTCCCTTCATGAATTGATAAGTATTCAAAAGTATCAAAATGAGTCAGTTTATGACTTCAATAAGAGGTTTTCCAAACTATACAACAAAATACCACATGGATCCAAATTGACTAATCCGGCAGCCTTAAGTATTTATTTAAAAGGCCTTTGATCCAAAAATATGGTATGAACTTAGAAAAAAATTCCCTAGAAGTTTAGTGGAAGCACAAAAGACAACATTAACCATCGAGAACAATAGGAAGGCTGCATGGATGACTAGAAAAAGGGACAATATTAGAGCTCCCCAAAACTCTAACAATCCCCAGAATAAGTAGGAGAATCCATATAGAAATGAAAGACCAAGAGTACATGACATTCCATACAATGTAAATTGCAAAGATGGAAAACCTATAACTAATAGGCCTAAGTATAAAGAAACACTTAATCCCTTAAAGACAAAAGGAGCCTACATGGTCAATAACAACCCTTGGTGTCAAGTTTGCAAGCTACCTCATTCCTTGGATAATTGTGTTGTAGCACAATCAATACAAGAAGAAGAAATACCATATGACAATGAAGAGGAAGATCATATAATATATCTAACTTCACATACCTTGCATCTAATTGAACAAGAATACTCATCCTCAAGAGATGAAGGCTATGAGTATGATGTAAACAACTAAAGATACAATATTCACATGGAAAAACAATAGGTATTTTCTGATCAGGAGAATGAAAGTAATGATGAATCACAACCTCCTTTTCCACCACCTAAGTTAGGTAAGTATAAATTGAGGAGGCCAACTAAGGAAGAGATCAAAGAGTTAACTATTACTGCAGTGGAGCAAGAAAAAAGCAATTATAGGCTAAGAAATAGACAAAAAATGCAAATGAGGGAACTCTAAGAGGATTGTTTGTGAAAGATAAAGAAACAACACAAGAAAAACTAGAAAAGGTGGAGGATAAGGAGCCCAATAAGAATGAGAAGAGGAATGTTCCCAAAGAAAAAGACAAGGAATTATGCAAAAGAAAATAAAAAAGTGATGAAAAAAATAAGGAGAAAGAAGAAAATAAAGGAGAACCATTGGAACAAAGGAGGATAGCCAAAACAGAAACTGCCTCTTCATTTGATTTCACACAAGCATTGTCTCAGGTAAAGATGTCTATGCCATTTTTGGAAACAATGAAGATAAAAGAGTATAGAGATAGTGCTATTTAGCTAATATCCAATGGAACTAATAAAAGCACAAGCTTGGAGAACAAAGAGATCACCAAAATCAGTAATGGTAGGAAAGGAGATATAAAGGTCCCTAAGGTTTGTCTTGGTGATACACTAAAGAATCCTCCATAGGTCGATTTATTTTTTACCACGTTGCTCATAAACAGCAAATTGGTGAGGAATTGCATGATTGATTCAAGAGCTGCTATTAACATCATGCCAATAAGGGTCATGAAATAGCTTGGCATGTGGGTAGACACTACTGGTGGTAAATTCTATGCTATGGATGGTAGGCCTATACTAGTGGTAGGAATCATGAAGGATGTAAAATTGAAGGTAACCGCTTATCCACAAGCAACATACATAATTGGCATAACTGTAATAGACACACCCACTCACTTTGGGATGCTCCTGTCAAGACAATGGACTGCTTCAGTGGGAGGAAATGTGCAATTTGACTTATCCTATGCCTTAATGCTAATAAATGATGAAGAGATTAAATTGTACAGAGAACCAAGAGTGTACCAAATTGTGGAATATGTTAATCAAAATTAGATAAATTTCTTCTATGATGTGGACTTAGGAAGCTTTAGAATAGAGCATTCACAACCTGAATTGTTGAACACTGATCCAATTAGGGATGTTTCCAAGAATGATCATGGTGTATGGTGAATGTATTTTGATGGAGCATGCAACAAAGAAGGTAATGGAGCAAGGGTGGTTTTCATCTCACCTAAGGGTACAACATTCAAATATTCATTCTTGTCAACATTTGAATGTACAAATAATATAGCAGAGTATGAGGCCTTGCTGATTGGGTTGAACATGACTGTCAAACATAAAAGTAAACTACTGACTATTTTTTGAGATTCTAAGTTGATTATTTCACAAGTAATATCAAAGTATGCTACAAAAAAACAAAATTCTAAAGCAATACAAAAATGTTGTATGTGACACCATTGAATTGTTTGATTCTTTCTCTATTGAATGGATAGGTAGGTCCAAGAATTTAATGGTAGAATTCTTGGAAAATGTAGCTTTGAAGAGAGATGATGTCACTCTAGCAAGAATTTCACAAGTTGATCTCAAAACAAGATCTGCAATCCCTGATATCATTTCTAGTTGGAATTTTTTTTTTGATGATATTGATTTGATTAAGTTCTTACATTGCATTGATCAATATGAAGCCTAAGAAATTGATTTTAATGCATTTTTGGAAGAAGTAGATGACACAAAAATTGTGTTTGGAAAGGAAGTTGTTGATCTCAAGACTAATAATATTCCTAAAGGACGTGTGGCATTGGAAATGGTGTTTGATGGAAATGACCAAGCCCTTATGAAACAAACACCAATAAAAAGGGAAGACATTGAAGAAATTAACCTTGGAACTGAATTAGCCCCCAAAAAGGTGTACATAGGGAAAAGGATAAGCCCAACAATCAGGAAGATGTTGATTGCACTATTAAGGAAATATAAGCATGTTTTTGCATGGTCTTATGATGATCTCAAAACATATAGAGAGGATTTGTTCCAACATGAGATCCAATTGAAACTAGATGCAAAACCTTTTAGACAAAAACAAAGGCCCATAAATCCTACCTTAGAACCTAAAATGCATGAGGAACTTATGAAGCTTAGGGAGGGGGGTATCATCAAGTCTATCAAACATTAATCTTGGGTTTCTAATTTAGTACCAATTGGAAAGAAAAATGGAGATATAAGGCTCTATGTAGACTTCAGAAACTTGAATGTATCCTCTCTCAAGGATAACTACCCACTCCCAAACAAGGAGGCTATGTTGCAGTGGGTCACAGGATGTTAGTGGTTATCTATAATAGATATATTTTCAAGCTATAACCAGGTGAAAGTCAAGGAATTAGAGAAATACAAAACAACCTTCACCACACCATGGGGAACATATGTGTATGTTAGAATGCCATTTGGAATCACAAATGCTAGTGCAACTTTCCAGATAGCTATGGATGTTGCATTTGCTGATCTAATCAATGTAATAATGGTGGTATACCAGGATGACTTAACTGCATATTCAAAGAAAGTAGAGGATCATGTTGAGCATCTGGAAAAAAATCATTAGAGCCCTTGAATATGGCATCTCTCTAAATCCTAAAAAATGTCATTTTTTAGTAATAGAGGGAAAGTTACTGGGGCATATAGTGTCCAAAGAAGGGGTGAGGATTGATCCAAAAAGTGTGGAAGCCATAGACAAGACTCCTATTCCTAAGATAGTTAAATCCATCCAGTCCTTCTTTGGGAAAATCAATTTCATGAGAAGATTTATATCAAATTTTGCTGAGATAGTGAAACCAATTTCAAAGATGTTAAAGGGTGCAAATATTGATTGGAAAACTTAATTCATAGATGCATTCATATCCATCAACAAGTAAATAAAGGAAGCCATAGTGTTGAAGTCCCCTAATTTCAGTAAGCCTTTTCAAATCTTTTCATTTGCATCTTATGACACAATTGCTGCAGTAATGTTACAGAAAAATGATGAGGGGTATGAACAACCTATTTCTTTCTTCTACAAATCCCTCCAAAATGTAGAGTTGAAATATGAAATTGTAGAAAAATAGGCATATGTACTAGTAAAAATTTTCAAAGCATTTAGATCATATCTGGTGGGAGAAAAAATGATAGCTTATGTACCTAATGCTGCAGTAAAAGATGTGTTTGTAAATCAAAAGTTATAGGCTGAAGGTGTAGGTGGATAAATAGAATTCAATAATTTGACATTGATTTTCAAATCACCAAGCTTGTAAGAGGATAGGGGTTATGCAAATTAATGGATGAAAAAAATATTGAGGCTGACCAAGTGTACAATCTGAATGATGAAGATAACATGATTACCAGTATTGAACACACACCATGGTACACTGATTTTGTGTATTATCTTAAACGTATGAAATACCCTGAAGGATTTAATGATAACAAGGAAAGGACACTTAAATTGTAGGTTTAAAAGTATGTATTCATGAAAGGGGACCTATATTGGAAAAATAGGGATGGTGTTATGTTGTTGTGCCTAGATGAAGATCAAGCAAGGCATTAACTGAAGGAGATGCATGAAGGAGTGTGTGGAGGGAATTTATTAGCAAAGACCACTGCACATAAGGTGTTAAGGGCAGGCTACTATTGGCCTATATTTTTCAATGATGCCTATGATTATACTAGAAAATGTGAAGCATGTTAGAATTTTTCTAAGAAATTGGAGTATCAAGGGGAATTTCATTTGAGACCTTTGAAAGTTGAGGCTCCATTCTACCAATGGGGAATTTATTTCATAGGAGAGATTGCAGAAAAATCTAGTGGACATGGATGTATATTAGTAGCCATAGACTACTTTACAAAATGGGTGGAAGCTATACCTACCAAACAAGAAACTAGTAAGGTGGTAACAAAAATTTTATTGGAAAACATCATCACCAGATTTGGAGTGCCATCAAGAATTATAACTAACAATGTGATGTGCTTTAGGTCAAATGAATTCAAGGGATTTTGCTAGTCCTATGGTATAGTGATCTCATATTCTTCACTAGAATGGGCAAGATGAATCCAACAATAAGAGCATCTTGAAGATCATAAAAAGAATGTTGGATAATAACAAAAAGGCATGGGATTCCAAGTTGAGACTAGCTTTGTGGGGAAATAAAATCATTGTAAAGAAGGCCATTGGAAAATCACCTTTTGAACTTGTGTATGGGACTCAAGCTAGGCTCCCTTTGCATAATTTGTTATCAGTATGTAGTTTCATCTTGCAAGAAGACTTAGATATTCCTAAACCTATGGAGGAGAGGATGGAAGAGTTAATGGAACTTGATGAGGTCATGAATCAAGCTCAACAACACAATAAGAATAAATAATTGCAAATGAAATACCTATATGATGAAAGGGATAAAAATAGAAAATTTGAAGTAAATGACATGGTTCTCATGTGGAATGCCAAGAGTTGGGAAAAAGGGAAGCATGGGAATTTTGAAGCTCTATGTTTAGGACCATTTTTCATTGTTGGAGAGGATGGTGGAGATTCATATTACCTTCAGAACATGATAGGAGAAGAACAGGAATTATTAGTGCATGGACAATTCCTAAAACATTTCTTTTCTTAATATTTCATCCATAGTAGTTTAGGAGAAGGTCAAGAATTTCTAGTGCATGGAAAATTCTTGAGAAACCTTCTAAAATAATTCTCTTCCATTCATAGTAGTATAGGATTCCAATCCACCTCCATTTCCCACCCTTCCTAAATTCACTTCTATTTCCATACCATATGAATAAGAAATTTGGTCTACCTTCCTAGAGAGCTAGATTCTTGCTATACCCACAAGGGGTATATATCCCTAGTTAGATTCACTATTAGAACTAGAAAAATCTCACATTTTTCACTAGCCTTCACCCACCTATCTCCCATATATCACAAAAATTTGCCACACCTTAATTTCATGTTCAACACAAATTGTTGAACTTTGTGTGACAAGATCCATTCGACAACCCATGTTAACTAATGATCCCATGAATATGGACTTCAACACATAAGCATCCCCCTAATCATAGTTAAGTGAAAGCCATAAGAACAATTGATCCTTATCAGGAAGATCATGTGCATGTATTTCCAATCAACAAGTCGTAGCATTTCAATTCAATAATTTCTACATATCAGGAAGAGGTGAACGAAGTTACAATCATCAAAGACCCCAAAGATAACAAGTGTGCATAATCGAGAAGACAATTCCTATCATTTCACCAATGAAAACCTATCAGCAAGAGCAAGGTAATCAGAGAGAAGTTTTCAAATCATACCAAGCTCGTGACTCACGCTGATGGAAACCTCATCGGTAAGAAACATATGTACTTTCACCAATGAAGTAGGAGAACAACTATATCGGAGAGACATGTATAATCAGAGTAAATCCCTTAGATCTCTCTGACCATATGGGTTACACCGATGAAGGATATTTTTGTGGAAAGTCTCACCGACTTATCCAAATAAGTGATGTAGAAGAACTACATCAGGGAGATCAAGATCATTGAAAAGGCATTTTGTTCTCTCAATGATAGTACATGTCATCCTGATGGTAACATGGAATGGTCAAAATTTGTTGGAAAGAGATTGGGCAATGAGTAAAAGTATTTCTAATAGCCAAACCACCTTGACCTCGAGAGAACTTCATAATTTTCTCCAAACCACCTTGGAGAGAACTTCATAATTTTCTCCTTGAAATAATAAAAGTTGAAAAGTAAGAGAAATGACAGTTGTACAATATCAGTAAGAGTATTGGGTGGTCTTCCCAACTAAGAATGAAAATAAAAGGGACATTTCACATCAACAAGAAACTCAATTATGTCTTGGTGATCAATTATAAATGTATAAACAAAGGTGGTGCCAAATAAAACATAGAGTTCAACTTGAGATTAAAAGGTTTTCACCAATGTAGTTTTCTTATATCACTCTGATATTTCAAATTTTGAAAAACCTATTGCATTCATTTCCAGTGGTAAACATTAATGGCCGCATGAATGAACCTTATGTGAATGTTTTCTAATTGAAAAGAGATTGAACCAAAATAATTTTTAGAAGTTGCAGCGAGAAGGATGGGAGACCAAGTGGGAATCAAGGAATTCAGTGTTCCTAGAAATACACTAGGTTGAAAGCCAGAAGGTTTGCACAATTGAGGGCTGATGTAGAAAGACTAGAAGAAAAATGCAAACATATAGGTGATGTGTGGACTCCCATTAGAGGATATGAATTTTTCATATTCCATTATTGTCAGAGAAGTAGGTTTGAACTAGTCTGCAACCCTTGGAATTTCAATTTAGGAAAGTTGGTTGTCCCCAATGTATTTGTAAATGTAGAGCTCATAAAAATTATGGTCAGACATTATAATCCAAACCTTAAAGCTATTTTTAACTTGCAAGGTGAACCATTCATACATATATTCAATACTGCACTTTGTGAAGTCTTCAACCTAGATGACACATGTGACCAGCCTATTGTGCATGAGGATTTAGAGAAGGAGTATTGGAGAATGGATATCACTTACAAGGGATGGAGGTTACCATTGTGCAAGCCTAGGAAGGATGGAGACCTAGTTCCACTTGAAGATAGTGATGGATCTCCCTTTCATGTTGACTTGTTTCAACCCTACCTAAAACATACTTACTTCTTTATATGCCAAATAACGGGAATTGAGGCCTTTGAATTCATGTCTATAAGGCCAATGGTGATTGTTGCAAACATAAAATACCACAATGCAAGACCTTTTGATTATGATTCACATATTTCTAGAGGGTTTGACTCAGGGTTGATGGCCATCAAAACTGGATCTCCCACAATGCATTTCAAACACTATTCCCTTCTCATGCACATGATATTGTACTATGGAGAGGAGTTAGGAATGTGGCTAGAGGAATTGAGAATTATATAGTTTGATAAGGAAGATCAGCCATTACCAATGCAATCGTGGACTTCCATTTAGGATAGTTGATTTATTAATTCTAGTTATGTTTATTTTGTAGAATACTTTGTCAAGATATTGTATAGGTTTTATTATCATCCTTGTGGTTATTCAATGACTAATGAGATCAAAATATTCTTAAGGCCCAAGGATTTTAATGGACCACCAACTATAGGTCCTAATTGGGGTGATAGGTATTGTTATATTGATTCCACCATGATCAGAGTGTATGGTTTTGAAGACACACCTTTCTTGCTACCCAAAATTGTGCCAGATAGGATTGTAAATCTAGAGATTGTCCTAAAATTAGATTATTCCAATGTCATGAATTTGAGTGCCTATGAGAAATAGTCATTTATTCCTAGTACATTGTGCTTCAGAGATTTCACTATGGTGTCAAAGGAAGGATATGATCTTATTTTGGATAAGTTATCACATTTTAATATGAAGAAGGCTTAACCAAGGAAGACATTTGATCCTAAAGGTTATATTTATTTTTCTAGGAAGAAACAAAAATTAGGTGGACATGTTCATATACCATATGCTCATGATGATATAATTAGGAACATGGAAGAAAGGGAGGATAAATTGGCAATTGACGACTTCAATAAAGAAATGGAATAGAAAATGAAGGAGATGCAAGAAACAGAAATTTTGTCCTCTAGTAGTGAGGAATCTTCTTATGAAAGAGAACCCCAAGGACAAACTGACAAGATCCACAAACTAAGAATTGAAGAGTATCAACCTTTGAATAGAGAACAAGAAGTTGAAGAATCATCTGATACAAATACTAGGAAATTGGCCTATAAGTCCTTTGTCTCTAATGACCAGTTCATTAAGTCTCCTGAGTTTAAATCATTTTTGTACAAGCAAAATGGGAAAAAAATAAGGGAATCAGTCATAGATATCACACCCAATAATGAAAGCTAGTTGCTTAACACATTAAAGGTTGATGTAGAGAATGAAATGAAGATCATGACTCTAGAGAAAGGAAGAAAGTTATTAGAGGAGTCTGATGTGATGATCTTTCCTAGTTTGGATATAAATTTTTCTCCTTTTTTTTATAGTTTTCTACATAATAATGGTGCTAAGAATAAGCTCAGTCTAGAAGGGGTAACAAAAGTATACACTAGATCAAGATATAACCCTAATGAGAACTCTCTTATGATTCAAGATTTGTATCCCCCACATAAGAAATATGTGATTATTGACACTAAGAAGGCATTTGCTCATGTGATGACACTGAAAAATAGGAGAAAGTGATCATGTGGTCACAACTAATATTGGCATAAACGTATCCAATTTGAATAAAGCTTAGATTCAAATGTTAATCAAAGAATGAGATATGTACAAGATGAACAATGAAATGATCCTCAAGTAAAATGATTTTTTCAAAGACATGGTCAAAAATACATTCAAGGGATCCACTAAAATGTTAACTCAAGGAGAAGGTTCCCAATCAAAGGACAAAAGTGAGGAATCACAAGTGCACACCCTAGTGAGTAAAGCTAGATTTGACACACTTTATGCAATATTCCAAAAGAGGCATGCCAATCTAATGGTCTGGATAGACAAGTGTTGGGTAATCCACTCCAAGAGTCACACTACTATTCAAGAACATAAGAGAATAAATGATAGGATTGAGGAAAAGATCCAAGAAATACAAAAGGGAAGCACTTCTGACATTGGAGCCATTACAACCATTGAGGATATCATGAGGAAACATAAGGATTATCATAAGGAACTTCAAGTAGATGCCAAGGATTTTGTTGATGTTCCAAAGGAAGGGGTTCATGCACTATTCAAAGATGATGGAGAATTGAAAGATTAGAGTGAATGGATGAAAGTGTAAAATGATACTGCATGGAGCCTTTGAATCTATCAAGAATGAGGATTTAGCATTGGAGGAGGCTTGTGAGCATTTGGAGAAGATGATCATTATGGAGACAGTTGTGAGGAATGTTGCATAGGATGCTAACATGCACTTGAGTCAAGATTATTTAGATCATATAACACAAGTTCATTTGTGGCTCATTAGAGCATAATTGTTAATTTTTTATTGTTAGTTCCAAAAGACACTTATGAAGAGGTGTACCCTCTTCAAGATATTGATATATAAGTTAGACATATAGTGATTAGATGGTGAGAGTGAATAGGGAGAGAATAGATATACAAAAGATACTTTCAAAATGTTTATCATATAGATTATAATGTATGGACCATGATGCATGCATGAATTTTAGCAGTAATCAATAGAAGATCTTTAATTTTGTGTGACTCAATATTGGTGTCCATTGTTTTTTATTTAAAAAATTATCTATTTGTCTCCACATTGGTATTTCTCTATTATTTGAATTTGTGTATCCAATTTGATATTCAATTTCATCAAGACACATTTGTTGTTATTGTGTAATCATGTCGATTGGTTTCTATTAAAGAATTAAAATCCTTTTAATTGATTACAATAACCTGGAAGTAGCATTTGGATTAGTAAGAAGAGTTAGGTAATTGATAAGATTGTCATACTGTCTCCAACTTGTTATCTTGTTATTCAAATTGAGGATATACTTCATTTTTCAATACACACTTGTTTTCAGTGTGTGATTCTTTTAATTGGTTCCTTCAAAGAAGGATTAAAACCCTTTTAATAAATCACAGTAACCTGATAGGATCAATTGGATCAATAAGAAGAGTCTATTAGTCACATTCTTGCACATTTATACAAGGTATAAACAAATATAAGTTCCAAACAATCAGAACTGTAACCAACAATAGTCGCTTTCCATAAAAATTATTTGACTCTGCTTACCCAATAAAGCATTGGTCCTCTTCACATTTAATTATACTTATTAACTTTCATATTTAAATTTTCCAACTATCACATTAAAAGTAGGAATAGTTACCATCCATCATCTATCCCACACTTTATGCCATTGTGGATAGATCTATAAAATTCAATTAAGTCACACAATCTACTTCAACTATTAAGGTCTACCCACCTAGGTTTAATAGAGCCTGAAGTGCAGGGATTCATCAACCACATAACTTAACTCCATTCATTGGTTCAAAAATGTTGCAATTCTAATCATAGATCCTAGCATCCTCTTAGGATTTGTAACCTACATTTTTGAGATCCAATAGGGTGTCTTCAAAAAAAATTTCAAATTTCTTTTGTAGAAGATCTAGAGGGACCTTATTCTAGGCATTTATTTGATTATTAGGAACATGATTCTCATTATAGCAATTGGTATTATATGGGCGATCCTACAACTAAGGAGGTCTTTCATTCCTTTGATAACTTTTTGGTTGAACCTTTTCTTGTTTTGAAATTTTTTCATTTATAGTTTTCATAAAATTATCAATCTTATCCTCCACAGTGCCCCCTTTAGAACCTAAAATTTTATCCTCCTTTTTTGAATTTTTGAAGAGTTTTGTGTCATCTCTTCTTCCAACTTTACCCATTGCTTTGTTGATATTCTCAATATGCTCTGCCATCTTGTATGCTTCCCTCAATGTTTAAGGATTCTTATCCGGTGGGCGATAACTCATTTTTGTATCAAAAGCATTGTAGTAATTTACCAAGCACACATTTTCTTTCAATTGTAGATGAGGAGGAAACCTCTTATGAGCCTTTTAGAACCTTGTATTGAACTCGACCACAGAATCATTAGGACCTTTAACAATGTTATTAAATTGATTCAACAAAAAACTTGAATCAGTCTTGTCACCATATTTCTCTCTAAATATCCTTTTGAATTCCTCCCACAAGCCAATGCTCTCAGTAGGAAAACTCCTATACCACTCTCAAGCATCTTCTATGAGATATTGCATAAACAATTTCATCATGAAATCCTTTGCCTCTACCTCAAAGTCATCCATAACATTGGAAAATGCTTTGAGATAGTCTTCACCAATCATGGCATTATTACTAGAGAATCTTACTAGAGCAAGTTTAAAATCTTTAGGGAAAGGGTTAGGGTAACTAGTTATTCTAGTGAAACACAATTGTTGGTATCTATCTACTTGCAATGGTCTTCTAGTGTTTTTTTCCCTATGATAATTTATAGACTCATCATCCTTTTGGTTATCAGATCAATTACTGTCCTTTCCTTTTCCATCTCCATTGTTACCAACACCTTTCTTTTTTCCCTCATCATCTTCAGAATAAGAATTCTTGTTCTTATTATTTCCCCCATCTCCACCATCTTGATCTACCCCACCACCTCCATTGGGAGTACATCCTTCAGACTTATTTTTTTGTGACTCGCTAATATTATTTCCAAAGCCTGAAGCTTCTAGAGTTGGTGTGGAAATTTTAAGGAAAGCAATCTTCCTTGCTATTTCCGCATTAGTAGCTTCTATTTCAGCTTTCTTCAAATCCTCTTATAGTTTATCATTTACCAACTACAATATCAAGGGCTCAGGATTTGGGGACATAGTGGAAGGAGTAGGATCAACTTTGGGATTATTTATGGGGGTTTTAGCAGATGAAGTATGGGTATTTGTATTGATGTTGGTATTGGAGGTATTAAATGTAATCTTCTTTGTTTGATCAATGGGATTCTTCCCATGATCTAGAAATGATGCTTTCTTAGCAGTGGTAGAAGGATCTAAAGCTTTGGTAGTTGAAACATATGTGGTATAGGTACTAGCTACAAAGTTCCCTATATGAACTATCTCTTTAGGAATTTCATGAGTAATTTTAGCATTAAATTTAGAGACATTTTCTTCAAAGGTATTTCACCTAGCAACATCTTCTCTCATCTTCTCTATCTTTTTTTTTCTGAGCATCTCTCTCAAGTTTCTTACCTCTAATCCTATATTCTTTCTCTTTCAACCCCTTCAATCTATTCTCTTCTTCTTCCTTAAGCCTAATTTATTATTCTTCTAAGGTTCTCATGTCTTTGTCTATGTCTTCTTCATTTTCAAAGACATCTCCAAACTCACTTGGTGTAGGAGTATAGTAAGGTTGATCAATAGGTTCTTCCCTAAGAGAAAAGTGTACTTCTACATTAGGA
Organism: Sequoia sempervirens; assembly: GCA_007258455.2. Taxonomy (NCBI): domain Eukaryota; kingdom Viridiplantae; phylum Streptophyta; class Pinopsida; order Cupressales; family Cupressaceae; genus Sequoia; species Sequoia sempervirens. The sequence continues at coordinate 284,495,350 of VDFB02086081.1, read as the reverse complement.
GGCTCACCCCTTGGCTTAAAAGTATTTCCATTAAAAATAGACCCAACTCTAGGGGTTAAAGGTTCTGAAAACACTTTATTCTTACTCCAAAACTCTCATCTATCCTCCTCTCTTGAAATGTCAAGCTCATTATCAAACACTTGCTCAATAGAAAAAATTCCTTAATATATGTTAAAAATTTCAACTTCATGTACCTCAACCTGGACATTTTCACTACTTACTTCAACATTAAAAGTAGGAGATGCATCAGTTGGGGAATCAATAGACTTACTTGATTTAGAGTGTTTCTTAACCCAGGAGTGTTGCTTCTCCTCTGTAGGTTCATATTTCTCCTTTTTCTTCGGATTATTTTTTGTATAACTTCTGGTCTTCCTCATGGTGTCAAATATTTCAAAATCCTTCTTCTTGCATTCTTTTTGAGAGTTTATCTTTGTACTAGTGTTAGAGACTTCAGAGTCGCCATCCAAAATGCTAGGAAATAAAAAGTGATTGCACTTTCACTTTGTACTTGTAACCTCAAAAAATATTTCAAACATAACCTGACACAATGTGATAGAAAATTAACCAATACTTGATGCATAAGACTAGATGGGGCTTATGTGCCACAATTTTGAACCTGCTACGCCCTTAATATTATTGTACATCGGGTTATGAATAGTCGGCTTGTGGCTATCTTAACTCTCTATTAAGTCATATTATCATTAGTATATTGTTATTTAGTTGTTTAGGTCGGCCTAATTCTTATATAGGTGTGTCTAAGTCGGCCTAGGTGATATCCTTGGCATAAATAGGTATATATAGGAGGTTGTGAGTCTTATTTCATCATCAAGTGTGAAGTGTGTTCTCATTAGAGATATTTGGAGGTTTTCCCCCTCAAAGTGGCTTGTTATTCTCAGTTATTATCAAGTATTTGCAGCATATTTCATATCATATTCTTCTATTGTGCAAGTTATTTCCTAACAAGTGGTATCAGAGCATGATCTTGGCACCATAGAGGCAAGGTTTTTCTCAATTTTGGAGGCGATTTTGGGAAGAGCATATCTTTCAGATTTTGGTGAATTTTTTTCTGATTTTTAAAGGGTTTTTGAAGAACATATTGAAGAAGCTACAGTCCATATTTTCAGAAGAATTGGAGTAGAATTAAGCAAATTAGTGCAGAATTAGGGTTTCTACACTATTTTTTTGGAATCTACATATCTCGCACATATTGTTGAATTGGAGTCTAATTTTTATTGGGTCTTTGAAGAAATACTAAAGGAGATTACAGTAAAAATTTGAGAGAATTTAAGTTTCATTTGTGTGATTTATTTCAATATTAGTGGTTTCCATCATGACAGGGCCTGCAACAAGGGGTAAAAAGAATGTTGTCACTCCGGGGAAGACTCCTGATAAGGATGGTGAAACAATCGAGGATATTACTCATAATGAAGAAATCAATAAGGTCAAGGAAGAAATTTCCTCAATTAAGATGGATATCTCAGACATGCGAAACATGTTAAGCACCTACATAGCTGAATCAAGAAAGGAGTTCTCAAGTGCCAAGGTGAAAATTCTAGGTCAGCTACTACTGACACAAGCTTTAGTACTCCTATGGGATCTAGGAATTTATTTCCAAAGGTGGATATACGCAAGTTGGTGGTAAGGATCCTCTAACATGGATAAACCAAATGGAGAATTTTTTTGAAGTACACCAAATCCCAAATGGACAAAAGGTCACGATGGCTTCCTTATATCTAGAACCAGATCAATTCATTTGGTATCGTTGGCTTTGCACTCATCGAAGAAAAAAGGGGCTCACCATCTCATGGTCAATTTTTACAGAGGAACTCCAAGCACAATATAGCAATAGTGTCACAGACAACTTCTTCAGCCAGCTAGCTAAACTTCAACAAACAGGATCAGTTAAGGATTATATTCAGCAATTCCAAAATCTATCCTTAAGGGTGGATACAATTACGGAGGAAAACTTGAATGACTTATTCTTGGGTGTTCTCAAGGATCACATTCAACATGAGGTACGCATGTTTAGCCCTAATTCCATAAATGAGTCTTTTATCTTAGCACACAGGGTAGAGGAGAAATATTTGATTCCTAAGAAGCAAGGGGCTAATGTGACAAGAGAGAAAGGATATTCAACACAACCTACTAAGTTGACTCCACAACAAATTGAGGAGAAAAGAGCAAAAGGCTTGTGTTTCAATTGTGATAGCAAATACAGTCGAGGACATAAATGTAGTGAAAAGAAATTGTTTTATATTGAAGGTCCCAATGAGGAAGAAGAGGAGGAACCCATACTAGAAGATGAAAGGGAGTCAAATGAGGAATCACATGATTCTCAACCAATCATTTCTTGTCATGCACTCTCAGGTTTTAGTGCTCCACAAACTCTCAAGGTGGTGGGGTTCCTAAAGAAGCAGAAGGTAACAGTGTTGATCGACTCAGGTAGTACTCATAATTTCATCAACAAAAAGTTAGCTACTCGTCTAAATTGTTTCATATATCTAGCTCCAGAGTTTCAAGTTTTGATTGCAGATGGTGGTACATTAGTTGTTCAGGGAAGTGTCATAGCATTAAATTATCCATGGGAGATTATCAACTTGATACCCCAATGTATGCGATATCCATGGGTGCAGCAGATATTGTTTTGGGAGTACAATGGCTTACTACATTAGGAACAATTGAGATGAACTTCCAAGAACTATTCATGAGATTTCAATAGACGGAAGGCTAGTAGAGCTAAGGGGGTTGAAGGAAAAATCTCCACAAATGGTAAGCTCTCATCAAATGCAAAAGTTGCTTAAGAAAGGAGTGGATGGATTTGTGGCCCAACTATGTTCATTAGAAGTCTCTCAATCTATTACTCCTACTCATCCAGATTTGCAAGCTATAATTGATCGTCACTCAGTTGTTCTTGGAGATATGCCTAAAGGACTTCCTCCTAAGAGGGATCATGATCATGCCATCAAATTAGTCCCAGGGAGCCAACCACCGAACATCAGGCCTTACAGGTATCCACACATACAAAAGAGTGAGATAGAAAAAATTGTTGAAGAGATGCTAGAGGCAGGAATCATCAGGCATAGCCAAAGTGCTTACTCCTCGCCGGTGGTGATGGTACGTAAGAAGGATGATACTTGGCGCATGTGTCTAGATTATAGAGTGCTCAACATGTTCACCATTAAAGATAAGTTTCCAATTCCAGTCATTGATGATTTGCTAGATGAATTAAATGGAGCTATGTTTTTTACCAAGTTAGATCTTAGATCTGGTTATCACCAAATTCGGATTAAGGAGGAAGATATTTGTAAGACAGCATTTCAGACTCATGAGGGTCATTATGAATTTTTGGTGATGCCATTTGGTCTTACCAATGCACCATCTACATTCCAAAGTTTGATGAATTCCATTTTTAAGAAGTTCTTGAGAAAGTTTGTGTTAGTATTCTTTGATGATATATTGATTTATAGCAAGACTTGGGAAGAACATTTGCAACATGTGGACCAAGCATTACAAATACTTGAAGATCATAAACTCTATGCTAAGCCATCCAAGTGTGCTTTTGGTCTTATAGAGGTGGAGTATTTGGGACACATAGTTTCACATGAAGGAGTAAAGGTGGACCCTAACAAAATTAAGGCTATCATGGAATGGCCTATTCCAAAAACCATTAAGAAACTGAGAGGATTCTTGGGATTTGACAAGGTACTATAGAAGATTTGTGAAGAATTATGGTAGTATAGCACACCTCTCACCACTCTATTGAAGAAGGATTCTTTTCATTGGGAAGTCTGCCAATACAACATTTGAGAGATTGAAGGAGGCTATGTGTACAACTCCAGTACTTGCCACTCCTGACTTCACCAAGGAATTCATTGTGGAATGTGATGCTTCTGGAAATGGGATAGGAGCAATGCTCATGCAAGAAGGTCGACCAATTGCTTGAGAGTCGTCAATTAAAAGGTAAGAATCTACTAAAACCTATTTATGAGAAGGAAATGCTAGCAATACTCCATGCAGTGAAACAATGGCGGCCTTATCTATTGGGTAGACATTTCAAGGTTAAGACAGATCATGATAGCCTAAAATATTTTTTGGAACAACGACTATCTTCTGAAGAGCAACAAAAATGGGTCACTAAGATGTTAGGATATGACTTTGAGATTGTATATAAGAAAGGGAAAGAAAATATTGTCGCAGATGCACTGTCAAGGATGGATGAGAAAGATGAAGCCTTATTGTGTGCCCTTTCAATTTTACAAGCAAATTGGGTGGAGGAAGCCAAAGCAGAGTGGAAAAATGATGTTGCGACAAGTAATCTCATCGAGCAATTAAAAAGTGATTATAGTAGTTCAGATAAGTTTTGTTGGAAGGGAAATACTCTTTGGTATAAAGAGCATTTGTATCTCTGCAAGAATTCCAACCTTAAAATCAAGATTCTCACAGAGTTGCATGAGTCTCCAGTGGGTGGTCATTCAGGATTTTTGAAGACATATCATCGAGTCAAGCAAGATTTCTTTGGGAAGGGCTAAAGGGTGATGTTCAAAAATTTGTGGCTGAATGTTTGGTGTGTCAAAGGCATAAAGGGGAGACAATTAAGACACCAGGTCTCTTGCAACCCTTATCTATTTCCTAGCCCATGTTGGGAAGAGATATCCATGGACTTCATCAGGCTTCCCAAATCTAAAGGTCATAATGTCATCATGGTGGTAGTTGATCGGCTCACTAAATATGCACATTTCATTGCATTAGCACATCCTTTTACAAAGGCAATGGTAAAGCTTTTTGGAGAATATCCAAAAGCTACATGGTACACCTAAAGTTATTGTTAGTGATCATGATCCTATCTTCACTAGTCACTTTTGGAAAGATTTATTCTCATGTTTGGGTACTCAATTGGCTCTTAGCTCTTCATACCACCCTCAATCGATGGGAAAACAGAGGTTGTTAATAAGTGTTTGAAGGATATCTACGTTGTTTCACTTCAGAGAACAAGTCCAAAGTGGGTAGATTGGCTACCACTTAATGGTGGTATAACACTTCATAGCTCATCAAAATGTCTCCATTTTTGGCACTTTATGGATATCATCCTCCTTCCATCACATCATCAATTAAGGTGTCCCCAAGAGTTAGGCAGTAGAAGACCACTTGCTTCATCAACAACAAGTACTTTCAGGACTCAAGGAGAATTTAGCCATGGCACAAAATTGAATGAAACAATAGGCAAAACCAACATCGTAGTGAAAGAAGTTTTGAAGTTGGGGATTGGGTCTTCTTGAGATTGCAGCCTTATAAGCAAATATCACTAAAGCAGCAAAGAAAGAATAATAAGTTGTCTCCAAAGTATTATGGTCCATACCAAATCATGCAGAAGATCAGTAGTGTTGCTTACAAGCTTGAGTTGCCACCAACAACAAGGATACATCTAGTTTTTCATGTTTCCTGTTTGAAGAAGGTAATTGGGCATAATATTCCCACTCAAACAACACTTCCCGAGTTGGATGAAGAAGGGAGAATCATTTTGGAACCAGAGTGCATTCGTCAAACACGCACAAAGAAGCTAAGGAATAGAACTATCACTGAGTATCTCATCCAATGGAAGAATTTACCAGTTGAAGATGCCACATGGGAAGACAGGAGTTCATTCAAAAGTTTCCAAACTTGATTAGCATTGAGGACAATGCTTCTTTGAAGAAGGGGGCATGCTACGCCCTTAATATTATTGTACATCGGGTTATGAATAGTCAGCTTGTGGCTATCTTAACTCTATTAAGTCATATTATCATTAGTATATTGTTATTTAGTTGTTTAGGTTGGCCTAAGTCTTATATAGGTGTGTCTAAGTCGGCCTAGGTGATATCCTTGGCATAAATAGGTATATATAGGAGGTTGTGAGTCTTATTTCATCATCAAGTGTGAAGTGTGTTCTCATTAGAGATATTTGGAGGTTTTCCCCCTCAAAGTGGCTTGTTATTCTTAGTTATTATCAAGTATTTGCAGCATATTTCATATCATATTCTTCTATTGTGCAAGTTATTTCCTAACAGAACCAATTATTCTTCAACAATGAAGAATAATATAATACTCGACCCTAACTATACCAGATCTAGAATAGAGACTTTGGATTTAGCAAATCCAAAATAGAGTCACCAATCTGTTGGTTATTTTTTAAGAACCAAACTGGTCTTCAGAAATACCTATGGACTTTTCCATTTCCAATACTTAGTACTCTAAACAGATTGGCCAATGAATGAGTAAAAGGTACAAGACTTCTACTCCTACACTTTGGGCTCTGTGAAACCTAAGAACATGATCCCACAATGTATGCTCAAGAATTTGTGTGACTACTATTTCAATACGTTGTATAAAACAGATAATCCCCATACAATTACTCAACAACATAGTATATAAAACAAGTTGGAAACTCATTTATTGATATCCTACACTTGGAGTATGAGAATAGTGAAACTCAACATAAAATAACTATTGTAGTATGCATTTGAAATTTTGTGAAATAAAAGTGATTAGCTAATGAATTAACCTAGAAACTAAATTATGAATACTTTACATGAACTAGTGCCTTATCCCAAACATGGAGTCAATATCAACTTATGCAACTATACAACAACTCAACAATAGAAAAATAAAATCTCAAGAAACATTGCATTACAACATTCCCCTATCACATTCATGATCATCACTACTTACAAATATCCTAGCATCTAATTCTTATGAGTTAAAAATATCATCCAAGCATTTACATTAGTTCATTGAACTAATAAGGAAGAATGAAATTAAACATCCATTGAGAAACAATAGAGATGGACAAAAGAATCCTTGATTACTTTCATTTGTAACTCATAAAACGAGTACAAAGGAGAGACAATAGCCATGAAATTGGTATCACTCTACATTGTATTTTCTATATTGTTATCAAAATTATATACAAAACAACTCTGAACTTAAGAGAAATCTTACAACATGCTTGATATTCCTTTTACAATTCACAGTGTCAATTGTAAAACAATGGACCCCTACTTTCTAGCCTTGAATTCCTTCTTATAGAAATGAAGGAGAAAAACAAGCCTCAAGCCAGAAATTATGCATGTCAATACCCTATTGGACCACTACAATAAAGATTCCTTTTTTAGTTACTCAACATTCCCAAGAGGTGGGAAACATGTGTGAAATAAAAGTAGTCTTCATTTGTTGTTGGAGATCCGATCCAATTTTCAAAAAGTATCTCAAATAGTTACCTCAAAATTTGTGCCTATGCACACCAGGTAGAAAGAAAGAAAGTATGAAATAAAAAAAGAGAAAGGAAAAAGGATAAGTCCACGTCTATAGCCATGTCACCAATTCAATTTGAAAAAGATGCACTATATTTTCTATACTTTAGAAAAATCCTAATCTATACTAAATCCAGGCTATGTAGTGCATTTTCACCTATATGTTATTCATCATGTTTGCAAACTTTAGAATCAAAATTTTCAAATTACCATCCTACAAATTCTTATTAATCCACTACCCCCTCCAAGTATCTACCTATCCATGCTAGGAATTCTTCTTCAGTAGACCAGTTGAAATTCATAACCTCATCTACACTTTCTCTATAAGGCGGATACTTGGTGACAATTTGGTTAGCTTCCTTGTCAAATTCCAACAAGACAGTCTTTGCATGAGCCAACATATCCATATTTCTGTTTAGTGTTCCCATATCATATTTTTGATGAATTGAAATTGTCTGATCTGAAATAACTTTATTTTTTTCATCTTTCCATTCCTATAGGGTTTTTATACTACAATCATCCCTTAGAATGGCTGGAAGGAGGCCATGATGTGATTCATTAAAGGAATTCACCAACTCTCTTATTGTGTTCTCCAGAGGTTCAATATTTCCCCTGTACTCCTCAATCTTACCTACAAGAGTAACAATGAGCTTAAACTTTTCAGGCGGGTTAGCATCATCCTTAGCTCCAAATGACATCAATATCAATTCCTTCATCCTATGGATCCATGCTTCCATAAGTGGAATAGATCTTTCTCTGTCATTTTCAAAATTATTTATAGCAGCCTCTATGGATGAATAACTAGAGTGAATGCTATTCAATCTGTTATTCACTCTTCTATTCAAATGCTTCAATATTGTAGTGGAAATATCCATGTTGTATTAAAAACCTTCCTATCAAGATTATCACGTTTCCCTTTATATTTATTTATTTGCTTGAGCAACTCTTCTCTATTAATAACTTCCTCAACCTGTGGCATATCTGATGTACCATGCTCCATTATTGAAATAGGCACACTTCCCATGTTGTATGGCACAATTTATCAGGAGGAACTCACTTCAGTGATAAATTTAGGGGGTGCAGCTTCTAGTGAAGTAATAGGGGAATCAACATTGGTCTTCTTATTCTTTCCTAGTTGCAAACTTTGAAAATTATCCTCCAATAAATCTACCTTTTTCTACATTTTCATATTGTGTTGTTCAAGCTTCCCATATTTAACTAACAAATCATTATATTATGTCCTGAGTTCCTCCTTTTTTGTAGTTACAAATTCTATAGTGGCCCTTGTGAATTTTGCAACATGTACTGATATGTTTGCTACCTCTAGAGTTGATGTTTCTAACACCCTCTTTATTATTAGGCCTCCATTGTAGTTAGGTACAACCTCAAAAATGTTAGGTTTCCTTATACTTGGGGCTAGAGACTAGATAGATAATGCATCCCATTACTCACTAAAATTAGACCCTTGTAATGCAATTGCAGCCTCTCCTTCTAAATTATAGAGAGGTCTATCACATCTCTTTATTGTATCAAAGGCTATGGTAGAAGCTAAATCCCATTCTAGAAGCAACAAAATACCACTATTTCTTACCAATTCTCAACCCTCTTTTGCATTCATCTTTTGGAATTTAGCTCTCATTTCATTCAAGACCTTTGTCTAGATGGTAGCATCAGGTAGTTCTTGATGAAGGATTATTTCTATAGCTAGGATAATAGCATATTCATCTCTTTTAGCTTTGTATGCAAATTTCATAAAATCCTAAGATTTTACAAATGAGTCATCATCTAAAAACTTTGTACATGCTTCTACCCATATATTATCTTTCCTATTGAGCCCAATGAGATCAAATTTACTCAATATCATACCTAATTGTTGTGTCACCCTCATTACTAGTGCAGTGGGAACTCCTTCTTGTACTTCCTACTTTGATACCCAAATTTCATCATCAAAGTCTTCATTAGCATAATCCACCAAGCCAATCACTTCAACCTTTTGATTTTTCAATGGTGGCTCTTTTTGTGGTGATTCACTAAGTGGTGGAGAATCAATATCCAAAATTTCAAGCTTTGTTTTCCTTGGAGGAAATGGTGGTGGTACTTGTGGAACAAGAGAAGGAGGCTTGTGCTCCTCTTGTTGAGAGGGAGTAGGAGTTGCATCATTTTTCTTTTCTTTACTATGTCTCCTTACAAAGAACTTTATTCTTGGTTCTTCAGGGGCTTGAGATGTAGATTTGTATTCCATAGTAAGGACTTCTCCCCCTGATTTGTAAACTAGGACATTAAAGTTTTCCAAAACTTAATCCAATTACATATTTAATTTTTGATCGCAACAATAATGCATAATTATGTATCTTAACCATTGAAATTATGAAAAATAAAGTCCACTTATACTCTATCTAGATTCCAGAGACATAAGATAAGAAACTCAAAGAATCAAAATACTGAAAGAATTATGAGACAAAAGAAATAGAGAGATCACTCTTGATAACAGAGTTCACTCAATTTGAGCTACGTCTTCGAGTATGCTTCTAAATTTTGAACCATTTTATTAAGATTTCCAAGAACCTGAAAATGCCTTCTTACAATTCTCCAAGCTTAAAATAGTCTCCTCACAATCTCACTCACAAATCTTTACAATTCTTGGTGTAATATCACCTTGTAAAGTTCTCCTCCAAAAATTCCTCAAAAGAGCATAAAATTTTCTCTCAAAAAATCCAAATGAAAAAATCACACTGCTACCCCCCTTTTATACATAATTTTACATATGGGTTTAAAAACCTCCATAATAAATAAAATAACAAATTAACCCCCTCCTTTGGCTTTTATAATTATAAGCCTTACAAAAAACACACTAACCCGTTTATAAAAAACAATAACTTCCCCATAAAAATAAAAAAAATTTGTTTAACCCCTTGACACCTATTCACGGGTTTATTTGGTTTTAAGTTGTAAGTTGTTTTTCTTTAAAATCGAGGGTTATTTCTTTGTTTTTTTTTTTTCAGGAGATTTTGTTTAAATCCCACCAAATCCTCTTGGGATCCCACAAAATCTAATGGATTTTTGTGAGATAAAATAAGCCTCCACACTTTATTTTTCTTTCAAAAATAAACCATGGTGTACATGAATTTTGTGAGATTTTTTCCACATCACCTGGAATTTCCACATCACCATCCAGTCACCTACCATGTCACATGTTGACATCATCAATTTGACTAAAACTTTGATTGGCTCTATTTTGCTCATATGGACTCTATTTTTAAAACTGAAGATAGTTCTGGAACTAGCACGATGAGCACTACAACTTGGTGTCATTTTTTCTTGGATTTGAGACTATATACATCCAAATTTGACCACTTCCATATGGTCAAAGTCGCCTTCTTAATCATCCATTTGCTCCTGTAAATCATCCTCTTTGGCGGTATTAATTAAATCATTCATTTAATTAATATTGTGTATCTTGCATAAGGTTTCCCAAAGTATTTAATTTAATAAATACTTTTCCCCTCTTTCCTCTCTAAATTAGATAAATGCATCACTTTATTTAATTTATTCATATTATCTTTTGGAATTCTAAATTTATTTTTAAATTCTTTATTTTCTCTCTCATTGTCACATCCTCCAACTTTTGCAAGTTGGTCTCTAATCCCTCTTAGCAATCTAACCCTCTTTCTTAGTCATAATTAACTTATGATTAAGATTAAGATGTACACACCCCTAATCATCATTAGGGTCCCATCCTCCATAATTTCCCACTTGCCTCTAATGAGTCCTTAATTATTCTAATCAAGTACTTGCACAACCTTAATCACCTAATTAGGTCATCTCTAATCCCCATATCATTTATGGACTGTGTCCTTAATCAACTTCATTAAAAGCTTTCTCTTTTTGAACAAGGCATCTCCATTCCCCATGTGAATTTTTTATTCACCTTTAATCCCCCAATGCATTTAAAGGAATTTAAAATTCCTTCTCTCATCCCCATGAGAATATTTGAGGAATTTTTAATTCCCCATATGTCCTCTCACCCACATGGGGAAATGTACCTCCTTTATGAGGAGATCTTGTCCCAATCCCAAGGTACTATGTACCCCATCCATGTCATGTACTACCACTCCACCTCATGTCCACTTCGCCTTTTTGAGCCACTTCATATGCCACATGTCAAGATGTGAGGGCTTGTGAGTTCTCAACTCACCTTAGCCCTACATCTTGATCTTGGTGGCTCAATATTAACCATCCATTTTCCTAGAGATTTCCAAAATCTCTATAAATACCCCCTCTTTTCTCTCATTTTGGGGGAGATCATCCATTGTAGCCAAACTCTTGCAATTTTTTTCTAGAATCCATATTTAGCCATTTTTACACTTGCATCCACTTCCACTCATCTTCTCATCCTCATACCATGATCTAGCTTGCATCTTTTTCCATCAAAGGAGCATACAACACCAAAGATCAAAGACCCAACCAAAGGATCGATTCGAGACAAGGTAAAAGGTTTCATTTGTCATCTTTATTTTGTATTGAATCCAACTAGGCTAATCTTGAGGTGTAGATTGTTTTTAGTGTTATTTGCACTCTTTTGTTTGTTGTTCATTTTCTAGCACATAAATTTTCCCTATCATAGAGACAATCAATTTTTTTCCTTTTTGAACACTTGATTTACCTATTTGACTGAACCTTTGACTGAGCATAACTTCTACATATAGACTCCTTTTGGGCCCGTTGAAGTTGCATCAAGATCGTGTTAGTGAGCTCTATCCAATGATGTTAGTTATGAGAGATTCTAAGACTGATATTTATTTTTAGGTTTTTGGATCCTCCTAGATCATTCCTCCCCATTGTGAAGCTTTTGGACCTCCAAAAGGTCTTTTTTTATTTACAATTTAAGGGAGGGAATTTTTTCCTCACTTGCCCAGTATCATCTAACCTTCATTCTTGGAACCTGTGAATATGACTCATCACAACAAAAATCAAAACTAAACTGAGATTGTTAAGTACATTTTCCATATACACAT
>VDFB02086081.1:284445423-284482949 GCA_007258455.2 Sequoia sempervirens | reverse complement strand
AGCATTTGGAGAAGATGATCATTATGGAGACAGTTGTGAGGAATGTTGCATAGGATGCTAACATGCACTTGAGTCAAGATTATTTAGATCATATAACACAAGTTCATTTGTGGCTCATTAGAGCATAATTGTTAATTTTTTATTGTTAGTTCCAAAAGACACTTATGAAGAGGTGTACCCTCTTCAAGATATTGATATATAAGTTAGACATATAGTGATTAGATGGTGAGAGTGAATAGGGAGAGAATAGATATACAAAAGATACTTTCAAAATGTTTATCATATAGATTATAATGTATGGACCATGATGCATGCATGAATTTTAGCAGTAATCAATAGAAGATCTTTAATTTTGTGTGACTCAATATTGGTGTCCATTGTTTTTTATTTAAAAAATTATCTATTTGTCTCCACATTGGTATTTCTCTATTATTTGAATTTGTGTATCCAATTTGATATTCAATTTCATCAAGACACATTTGTTGTTATTGTGTAATCATGTCGATTGGTTTCTATTAAAGAATTAAAATCCTTTTAATTGATTACAATAACCTGGAAGTAGCATTTGGATTAGTAAGAAGAGTTAGGTTATTGATAAGATTGTCATACTATCTCCAACTTGTTATCTTGTTATTCAAATTGAGGATATACTTCATTTTTCAATACACACTTGTTTTCAGTGTGTGATTCTTTTAATTGGTTCCTTCAAAGAAGGATTAAAACCCTTTTAATAAATCACAGTAACCTGATAGGATCAATTGGATCAATAAGAAGAGTCTATTAGTCACATTCTTGCACATTTATACAAGGTATAAACAAATATAAGTTCCAAACAATCAGAACTATAACCAACAATAGTCACTTTCCATAAAAATTATTTGACTCTGCTTACCCAATAAAGCATTGGTCCTCTTCACATTTAATTATACTTATTAACTTTCATATTTAAATTTTCCAACTATCACATTAAAAGTAGGAATAGTTACCATCCATCATCTATCCCACACTTTATGCCATTGTGGATAGATCTATAAAATTCAATTAAGTCACACAATCTACTTCAACTATTAAGGTCTACCCACCTAGGTTTAATAGAGCCTGAAGTGCAGGGATTCATCAACCACATAACTTAACTCCATTCATTGGTTCAAAAATGTTGCAATTCTGATCATAGATCCTAGCATCCTCTTAGGATTTGTAACCTACATTTTTGAGATCCAATAGGGTGTCTTCAAAAAAAATTCCAAATTTCTTTTGTAGAGGATCTAGAGGGACCTTATTCTAGGCATTTCTTTGATTATTAGGAACATGATTCCCATTATAGCAATTGGTATTATATGGGCGATCCTACAACTAAGGAGGTCTTTCATTCCTTTGATAACTTTTTGGTTGAACCTTTTCTTGTTTTGCAATTTTTTCATTTATAGTTTTCATAAAATTATCAATCTTATCCTCCACAGTGCCCCCTTTAGAACCTAAAATTTTATCCTCCTTTTTTGAATTTTTGAAGAGTTTTGTGTCATCTCTTCTTCCAACTTTACCCATTGCTTTGTTGATATTCTCAATATGCTCTGCCATCTTGTATGCTTCCCTCAATGCTTAAGGATTCTTATCCGGTGGACGATAACTCATTTTTGTATCAAAAGCATTGTAGTAATTTACCAAGCACACATTTTCTTTCAATTGTAGATGAGGAGGAAACCTCTTATGAGCCTTTTAGAACCTTGTATTGAACTCGACCACAGAATCATTAGGACCTTTAACAATGTTATTAAATTGATTCAACAAAAAACTTGAATCAGTCTTGTCACCATATTTCTCTCTAAATATCCTTTTGAATTCCTCCCACAAGCCAATGCTCTCAGTAGGAAAACTCCTATACCACTCTCAAGCATCTTCTATGAGATATTGCATAAACAATTTCATCATGAAATCCTTTGCCTCTACCTCAAAGTCATCCATAACATTGGAAAATGCTTTGAGATAGTCTTCACCAATCATGGCATTATTACTAGAGAATCTTACTAGAGCAAGTTTAAAATCTTTAGGGAAAGGGTTAGGGTAACTAGTTATTCTAGTGAAACACAATTGTTGGTATCTATCTACTTGCAATGGTCTTCTAGTGTTTTTTTCCCTATGATAATTTATAGACTCATCATCCTTTTGGTTATCAGATCAATTACTGTCCTTTCCTTTTCCATCTCCATTGTTACCAACACCTTTCTTTTTTCCCTCATCATCTTCAGAATAAGAATTCTTGTTCTTATTATTTCCCCCATCTCCACCATCTTGATCTACCCCACCACCTCCATTGGGAGTACATCCTTCAGACTTATTTTTTTGTGACTCGCTAATATTATTTCCAAAGCCTGAAGCTTCTAGAGTTGGTGTGGAAATTTTAAGGAAAGCAATCTTCCTTGCTATTTCCGCATTAGTAGCTTCTATTTCAGCTTTCTTCAAATCCTCTTATAGTTTATCATTTACCAACTACAATATCAAGGGCTCAGGATTTGGGGACATAGTGGAAGGAGTAGGATCAACTTTGGGATTATTTATGGGGGTTTTAGCAGATGAAGTATGGGTATTTGTATTGATGTTGGTATTGGAGGTATTAAATGTAATCTTCTTTGTTTGATCAATGGGATTCTTCCCATGATCTAGAAATGATGCTTTCTTAGCAGTGGTAGAAGGATCTAAAGCTTTGGTAGTTGAAACATATGTGGTATAGGTACTAGCTACAAAGTTCCCTATATGAACTATCTCTTTAGGAATTTCATGAGTAATTTTAGCATTAAATTTAGAGACATTTTCTTCAAAGGTATTTCACCTAGCAACATCTTCTCTCATCTTCTCTATCTTTTTTTTTCTGAGCATCTCTCTCAAGTTTCTTACCTCTAATCCTATATTCTTTCTCTTTCAACCCCTTCAATCTATTCTCTTCTTCTTCCTTAAGCCTAATTTATTATTCTTCTAAGGTTCTCATGTCTTTGTCTATGTCTTCTTCATTTTCAAAGACATCTCCAAACTCACTTGGTGTAGGAGTATAGTAAGGTTGATCAATAGG
Organism: Sequoia sempervirens; assembly: GCA_007258455.2. Classification (NCBI taxonomy): domain Eukaryota; kingdom Viridiplantae; phylum Streptophyta; class Pinopsida; order Cupressales; family Cupressaceae; genus Sequoia; species Sequoia sempervirens. The sequence continues at coordinate 284,479,885 of VDFB02086081.1, read as the reverse complement.
TTCTTCCCTAAGAGAAAAGTGTACTTCTACATTAGGAGGCTCACCCCTTGGCTTAAAAGTATTTCCATTAAAAATAGACCCAACTCTAGGGGTTAAAGGTTCTGAAAACACTTTATTCTTACTCCAAAACTCTCATCTATCCTCCTCTCTTGAAATGTCAAGCTCATTATCAAACACTTGCTCAATAGAAAAAATTCCTTAATATATGTTAAAAATTTCAACTTCATGTACCTCAACTTGGACATTTTCACTACTTACTTCAACATTAAAAGTAGGAGATGCATCAGTTGGGGAATCAATAGACTTACTTGATTTAGAGTGTTTCTTAACCCAAGAGTGTTGCTTCTCCTCTGTAGGTTCATATTTCTCCTTTTTCTTCGGATTATTTTTTGTATAACTTCTGGTCTTCCTCATGGTGTCAAATATTTCAAAATCCTTCTTCTTGCATTCTTTTTGAGAGTTTATCTTTGTACTAGTGTTAGAGACTTCAGAGTCGCCATCCAAAATGCTAGGAAATAAAAAGTGATTGTACTTTCACTTTGTACTTGTAACCTCAAAAAATATTTCAAACATAACCTGACACAATGTGATAGAAAATTAACCAATACTTGATGCATAAGACTAGATGGGGCTTATGTGCCACAATTTTGAACCTGCTACGCCCTTAATATTATTGTACATCGGGTTATGAATAGTCGTCTTGTGGCTATCTTAACTCTCTATTAAGTCATATTATCATTAGTATATTTTTATTTAGTTGTTTAGGTCGGCCTAATTCTTATATAGGTGTGTCTAAGTCGGCCTAGGTGATATCCTTGGCATAAATAGGTATATATAGGAGGTTGTGAGTCTTATTTCATCATCAAGTGTGAAGTGTGTTCTCATTAGAGATATTTGGAGGTTTTCCCCCTCAAAGTGGCTTGTTATTCTCAGTTATTATCAAGTATTTGCAGCATATTTCATATCATATTCTTCTATTGTGCAAGTTATTTCCTAACAAGTGGTATCAGAGCATGATCTTGGCACCATAGAGGCAAGGTTTTTCTCAATTTTGGAGGCGATTTTGGGAAGAGCATATCTTTCAGATTTTGGTGAATTTTTTTCTGATTTTTAAAGGGTTTTTGAAGAACATATTGAAGAAGCTACAGTCCAGATTTCAGAAGAATTGGAGTATAATTAAGCGAATTAGTGCAGAATTAGGGTTTCTACACTATTTTTTTGGAATCTAGATATCTCGCACATATTGTTGAATTGGAGTCTAATTTTTATTGGGTTTTGAAGAAATACTAAAGGAGATTACAGTAAAAATTTGAGAGAATTTAAGTTTCATTTGTGTGATTTATTTCAATATTAGTGGTTTCCATCATGACAGGGCCTGCAACAAGGGGTAAAAAGAATGTTGTCACTCCGGGGAAGACTCCTGATAAGGATGGTGAAACAATCGAGGATATTACTCATAATGAAGAAATCAATAAGGTCAAGGAAGAAATTTCCTCAATTAAGATGGATATCTCAGACATGCGAAACATGTTAAGCACCTACATAGCTAAATCAAGAAAGGAGTTCTCAAGCGGCCAAGGTGAAAATTCTAGGTCAGCTACTACTGACACAAGCTTTAGTACTCCTATGGGATCTAGGAATTTATTTCCAAAGGTGGATATACGCAAGTTCAATGGTAAGGATCCTCTAACATGGATAAACCAAATGGAGAATTTTTTTGAAGTACACCAAATCCCAACTGGACAAAAGGTCACGATGGCTTCCTTATATCTAGAACCAGATCAATTCATTTGGTATCGTTGGCTTTGCACTCATCGAAGAAAAAAGGGGCTCACCGTCTCATGGTCAATTTTTACAGAGGAACTCCAAGCACAATATAGCAATAGTGTCACAGACAACTTCTTCAGCCAGCTAGCTAAACTTCAACAAATAGGATCATTAAGGATTATATTCAGCAATTCCAAAATCTATCCTTAAGGGTGGATACAATTACGAGGAGGAAAACTTGAATGACTTATTCTTGGGTGGTCTCAAGGATCACATTCAACATGAGGTACGCATGTTTAGCCCTAATTCCATAAATGAGTCTTTTATCTTAGCACGCAGGGTAGAGGAGAAATATTTGATTCCTAAGAAGCAAGGGGCTAATGTGACAAGAGAGAAAGGATATTCAACACAACCTACTAAGTTGACTCCACAACAAATTGAGGAGAAAAGAGCAAAAGGCTTGTGTTTCAATTGTGATAGCAAATACAGTCGAGGACATAAATGTAGTGAAAAGAAATTATTTTATATTGAAGGTCCCAATGAGGAAGAAGAGGAGGAACCCATACTAGAAGATGAAAGGGAGTCAAATGAGGAATCACATGATTCTCAACCAATCATTTCTTGTCATGCACTCTCAGGTTTCAGTGCTCCACAAACTCTCAAGGTGGTGGGGTTCCTAAAGAAGCAGAAGGTAACAGTGTTGATCGACTCAGGTAGTACTCATAATTTCATCAACAAAAAGTTAGCTACTCGTCTAAATTGTTTCATATATCTAGCTCCAGAGTTTCAAGTTTTGATTGCAGATGGTGGTACAGTTAGTTGTTCAGGGAAGTGTCATAGCATTAAATTATCCATGGGAGATTATCAACTTGATACCCCAATGTATGCGATATCCATGGGTGCAGCAGATATTGTTTTGGGAGTACAATGGCTTACTACATTAGGAACAATTGAGATGAACTTCCAAGAACTATTCATGAGATTTCAATCAGAAGGAAGGCTAGTAGAGCTAAGGGGGTTGAAGGAAAATCTCCACAAATGGTAAGCTCTCATCAAATGCAAAAGTTGCTTAAGAAAGGAGTGGATGGATTTGTGGCCCAACTATGTTCATTAGAAGTCTCTCAATCTAATACTCCTACTCATCCAAGATTTACCCAAGCTATAATTGATCACACTCAGTTGTTTCTTGGAGATATGCCTAAAGGACTTCCTCCTAAGAGGGATCATGATCATGCCATCAAGTAGTCCCGAGGAGCCAACCACCGAACATCAGGCCTTACAGGTATCCACACATACAAAAGAGTGAGATAGAAAAAATTGTTGAAGAGATGCTAGAGGCAGGAATCATAGGCATAGCCAAAGTGCTTACTCCTCGCCAGTGGTGATGGTACGTAAGAAGGATGATACTTGGCGCATGTGTCCAGATTATAGAGTGCTCAACATGTTCACCATTAAAGATAAGTTTCCAATTCCAGTCATTGATGATTTGCTAGATGAATTAAATGGAGCTATGTTTTTTACCAAGTTAGATCTTAGATCTGGTTATCACCAAATTCGGATTAAGGAGGAAGATATTTGTAAGACAGCATTTCAGACTCATGAGGGTCATTATGAATTTTTGGTGATGCCATTTGGTCTTACCAATGCACCATCTACATTCCAAAGTTTGATGAATTCCATTTTTAAGAAGTTCTTGAGAAAGTTTGTGTTAGTATTCTTTGATGATATATTAATTTATAGCAAGACTTGGGAAGAACATTTGCAACATGTGGACCAAGCATTACAAATACTTGAAGATCATAAACTCTATGCTAAGCCATCCAAGTGTGCTTTTGGTCTTATAGAGGTGGAGTATTTGGGACACATAGTTTCACATGAAGGAGTAAAGGTGGACCCTAACAAAATTAAGGCTATCATGGAATGGCCTATTCCAAAAACCATTAAGAAACTGAGAGGATTCTTGGGATTGATAGGGTACTATAGAAGATTTGTGAAGAATTATGGTAGTATAGCAGCACCTCTCACCACTCTATTGAAGAAGGATTCTTTTCATTGGAACGAGTCCGCCAATACAGCATTTGAGAGATTGAAGGAGGCTATGTGTACAACTCCAGTACTTGCCACTCCTGACTTCACCAAGGAATTCATTGTGGAATGTGATGCTTCTGGAAATGGGATAGGAGCAATGCTCATGCAAGAAGGTCGACCAATTGCTTTTGAGAGTCGTCAATTAAAAGGTAAGAATCTACTAAAACCTATTTATGAGAAGGAAATGCTAGCAATACTCCATGCAGTGAAACAATGGTGGCCTTATCTATTGGGTAGACATTTCAAGGTTAAGACAGATCATGATAGCCTAAAATATTTTTTGGAACAACGACTATCTTCTGAAGAGCAACAAAAATGGGTCACTAAGATGTTAGGATATGACTTTGAGATTGTATATAAGAAAGGGAAAGAAAATATTGTCGCAGATGCACTGTCAAGGATGGATGAGAAAGATGAAGCCTTATTGTGTGCCCTTTCAATTTTACAAGCAAATTGGGTGGAGGAAGCCAAAGCAGAGTGGAAAAATGATGTTGCGACAAGTAATCTCATCGAGCAATTAAAAAGTGATTATAGTAGTTCAGATAAGTTTTGTTGGAAGGGAAATACTCTTTGGTATAAAGAGCATTTGTATCTCTGCAAGAATTCCAACCTTAAAATCAAGATTCTCACAGAGTTGCATGAGTCTCCAGTGGGTGGTCATTCAGGATTTTTGAAGACATATCATCGAGTCAAGCAAGATTTCTTTTGGGAAGGGCTAAAGGGTGATGTTCAAAAATTTGTGGCTGAATGTTTGGTGTGTCAAAGGCATAAAGGGGAGACAATTAAGACACCAGGTCTCTTGCAACCCTTATCTATTCCTAGCCATGGGAAGAGATATCCATGGACTTCATCACGGGGCTTCCCAAATCTAAAGGTCATAATGTCATCATGGTGGTAGTTGATCGGGTCACTAAATATGCACATTTCATTGCATTAGCACATCCTTTTACAACAAGTGCGTGGCTAAAGCTTTTTTGGAGAATATCCAAAAGCTACATGGTACACCTAAAGTTATTGTTAGTGATCGTGATCCTATCTTCACTAGTCACTTTTGGAAAGATTTATTCTCATGTTTGGGTACTCAATTGGCTCTTAGCTCTTCATACCACCCTCAATCAGATGGGCAAAGAGGTTGTTAATAAGTGTTTGGAAGGATATCTACGTTGTTTCACTTCAGAGAAACAGTCTCAGTGGGTAGATTGGCTACCACTTGCGGAATGGTGGTATAACACTTCTTTTCATAGCTCATCAAAAATGTCTCCATTTTTGGCACTTTATGGATATCATCCTCCTTCCATCACATCATCAATTAAGGTGTCCCCAAGAGTTCAGGCAGTAGAAGACCACTTGCTTCATCAACAACAAGTACTTTCAGGACTCAAGGAGAATTTAGCCATGGCACAAAATTGAATGAAACAACAGGCAAACCAACATCGTAGTGAAAGAAGTTTTGAAGTTGGGGATTGGGTCTTCTTGTGATTGCAGCCTTATAAGCAAATCTCACTAAAGCAGCAAAGAAAGAATAATAAGTTGTCTCCAAAGTATTATGGTCCATACCAAATCATGCAGAAGATCGGTAGTGTTGCTTACAAGCTTGAGTTGCCACCAACAACAAGGATACATCCAGTTTTTCATGTTTCCTGTTTGAAGAAGGTAATTGGGCATAATATTCCCACTCAAACAACACTTCCCAAGTTGGATGAAGAAGGGAGAATCATTTTGGAACCAGAGTGCATTCGTCAAACACGCACAAAGAAGCTAAGGAATAGAACTATCACTAAGTATCTCATCCAATGGAAGAATTTACCAGTTGAAGATGCCACATGGGAAGACGAGGAGTTCATTCAAAAGTTTCCAAACTTGATTAGCATTGAGGACAATGCTTCTTTGAAGAAGGGGGGCATGCTACGCCCTTAATATTATTGTACATCGGGTTATGAATAGTCGGCTTGTGGCTATCTTAACTCTCTATTAAGTCATATTATCATTAGTATATTGTTATTTAGTTGTTTAGGTTGGCCTAAGTCTTATATAGGTGTGTCTAAGTCGGCCTAGGTGATATCCTTGGCATAAATAGGTATATATAGGAGGTTGTGAGTCTTATTTCATCATCAAGTGTGAAGTGTGTTCTCATTAGAGATATTTGGAGGTTTTCCCCCTCAAAGTGGCTTGTTATTCTTAGTTATTATCAAGTATTTACAGCATATTTCATATCATATTCTTCTATTGTGCAAGTTATTTCCTAACAGAACCAATTATTCTTCAACAATGAAGAATAATATAATACTCGACCCTAACTATACCAGATCTAGAATAGAGACTTTGGATTTAGCAAATCCAAAATAGAGTCACCAATCTGTTGGTTATTTTTTAAGAACCAAACTGGTCTTTAGAAATACCTATGGACTTTTCCATTTCCAATACTTAGTACTCTAAACAGACTGGCCAATGAATGAGTAAAAGCTACAAGACTTCTACTCCTACACTTTGGGCTCTGTGAAACCTAAGAGCATGATCCCACAATGTATGCTCAAGAATTTGTGTGACTACTATTTCAATACGTTGTATAAAACAGATAATCCTCATACAATTACTCAACAACATAGTATATAAAACAAGTTGGAAACTCATTTATTGATATCCTACACTTGGAGTATGAGAATAGTGAAACTCAACATAAAATAACTATTGTAGTATGCATTTGAAATTTTGTGAAATAAAAGTGATTAGCTAATGAATTAACCTAGAAACTAAATTATGAATACTTTGCATGAACTAGTGCCTTATCCCAAACATGGAGTCAATATCAACTTATGCAACTATACAACAACTCAACAATAGAAAAATACAATCTCAAGAAACATTGCATTACAACATTCCCCTATCACATTCATGATCATCACTACTTACAAATATCCTAGCATCTAATTCTTATGAGTTAAAAATATCATCCAAGCATTTACATTAGTTCATTGAACTAATAAGGAAGAATGAAATTAAACATCCATTGAGAAACAATAGAGATGGACAAAAGAATCCTTGATTACTTTCATTCATAACTCATAAAACAAGTACAAAGGAGAGACAATAGCCATGAAATTGGTATCACTCTGCATTGTATTTTCTATATTGTTATCAAAATTTTATACAGAACAACTCTGAACTTAAGAAAAATCTTACAACATGCTTGATATTCCTTTTACAATTCACAGTGTCAATTGTAAAACAATGGACCCCTACTTTCTAGCCTTGAATTCCTTCTTATAGAAATGAAGGAGAAAAACAAGCCTCAAGCCAGAAAGTACGCATGTCAATACCCTATTGGACCACTACAATAAAGATTCCTTTTTTAGTTACTCAACATTCCCAAGAGGTGGGAAACATGTGTGAAATAAAAGTAGTCTTCATTTGTTGTTGGAGATCCGATCCAATTTTCAAAAAGTATCTCAAATAGTTACCTCAAAATTTGTGCCTATGCACACCAGGTAGAAAGAAAGAAAGTATGAAATAAAAAAAGAGAAGGGAAAAAGGATAATTCCACATCTATAGCCATGTCACCAATTCAATTTGAAAAAGATGCACTATATTTTCTATACTTTAGAAAAATCCTAATCTATACTAAATCCAGGCTATGTAGTGCATTTTCACCTATATGTTATTCATCATGTTTGCAAACTTTAGAATCAAAATTTTCAAATTACCATCCTACAAATTCTTATTAATCCACTACCCCCTCCAAGTATCTACCTATCCATGCTAGGAATTCTTCTTCAGTAGACCAGTTGAAATTCATAACCTCATCTACACTTTCTCTATAAGGCGGATACTTGGTGACAATTTGGTTAGCTTCCTTGTCAAATTCCAACAAGACAGTCTTTGCATGAGCCAACATATCCATATTTCTGTTTAGTGTTCCCATATCATATTTTTGATGAATTGAAATTGTCTGATCTGAAATAACTTTATTTTTTTCATCTTTCCATTCCTATAGGGTTTTTATACTACAATCATCCCTTAGAATGGCTGGAAGGAGGCCATGATGTGATTCATTAAAGGAATTCACCAACTCTCTTATTGTGTTCTCCAGAGGTTCAATATTTCCCCTGTACTCCTCAATCTTACCTACAAGAGTAACAATGAGCTTAAACTTTTCAGGCGGGTTAGCATCATCCTTAGCTCCAAATGACATCAATATCAATTCCTTCATCCTATGGATCCATGCTTCCATAAGTGGAATAGATCTTTCTCTGTCATTTTCAAAATTATTTATAGCAGCCTCCATGGATGAATAACTATAGTGAATGCTATTCAATCTGTTATTCACTCTTCTATTCAAATGCTTCAATATTGTAGTGGAAATATCCATGTTGTATTAAAAACCTCCCTATCAAGATTATCATGTTTCCCTTTATATTTATTTATTTGCTTGAGCAACTCTTCTCTATTAATAGCTTCCTCAACCTGTGGAATATCTGATGTACCATGCTCCATTATTGAAATAGGCACACTTCCCATGTTGTATGGCACAATTTATCAGGAGGAACTCACTTCAGTGATAAATTTAGGGGGTGCAGCTTCTAGTGAAGTAATAGGGGAATCAACATTGGTCTTCTTATTCTTTCCTAGTTGCAAACTTTGAAAATTATCCTCCAATAAATCTACCTTTTTCTACATTTTCATATTGTGTTGTTCAAGCTTCCCATATTTAACTAACAAATCATTATATTATGTCCTGAGTTTCTCCTTTTTTGTAGTTACAAATTCTATAGTGGCCCTTGTGAATTTTGCAACATGTACTGATATGTTTGCTACCTCTAGAGTTGATGTTTCTAACACCCTCTTTATTATTAGGCCTCCATTGTAGTTAGGTACAACCTCAAAAATGTTAGGCTTCCTTATACTCGGGGCTAGAGACTAGATAGATAATGCATCCCATTACTCACTAAAATTAGACCCTTGTAATGCAATTGCAGCCTCTCCTTCTAAATTATAGAGAGGTCTATCACATCTCTTTATTGTATCAAAGGCTATGGTAGAAGCTAAATCCCATTCCAGAAGCAACAAAATACCACTATTTCTTACTAATTCTCAACCCTCTTTTGCATTCATCTTTTGGAATTTAGCTCTCATTTCATTCAAGACCTTTGTCTAGATGGTAGCATCAGGTAGTTCTTGATGAAGGATTATTTCTATAGCTAGGATAATAGCATATTCATCTCTTTTAGCTTTGTATGCAAATTTCATAAAATCCTAAGATTTTACAAATGATTCATCATCTAAAAACTTTGTACATGCTTCTACCCATATATCATCTTTCCTATTAAGCCCAATGAGATCAACTTTACTCAATCTCATACCTAATTGTTGTGTCACCCTCATTACTAGTGTAGTGGGAACTCCTTCTTGTACTTCCTACTTTGATACCCAAATTTCATCATCAAAGTCTTCATTAGCATAATCCACCAAGCCAATCACTTCAACCTTTTGATTTTTCAACGGTGGCTCTTTTTGTGGTGATTCACTAAGTGGTGGAGAATCAATATCCAAAATTTCAAGCTTTGTTTTCCTTGGAGGAAATGGTGGTGGTACTTGTGGAACAAGAGAAGGAGGCTTGTGCTCCTCTTGTTGAGAGGGAGTAGGAGTTGCATCATTTTTCTTTTCCTTACTATGTCTCCTTACAAAGAACTTTATTCTTGGTTCTTCAGGGGCTTGAGATGTAGATTTTTATTCCATAGTAGGGACTTCTCCCCCTGATTTGTAAACTAGGACATTAAAGTTTTCCAAAACTTAATCCAATTACATATTTAATTTTTGATCGCAACAATAATGCGTAATTATGTATCTTAACCATTGAAATTATGACAAATAAAGTCCACTTATACTCTATCTAGATTCCAGAGACATAAGATAAGAAACTCAAAGAATCAAAATACTGAAAGAATTATGAGACAAAAGAAATAGAGAGATCACTCTTGATAACAGAGTTCACTCAATTTGAGCTACGTCTTCGAGTATGCTTCTAAATTTTGAACCATTTTATTAAGATTTCCAAGAACCTGAAAATGCCTTCTTACAATTCTCCAAGCTTAAAATAGTCTCCTCACAATCTCACTCACAAATCTTTACAATTCTTGGTGTAATATCACCTTGTAAAGTTCTCCTCCAAAAATTCCTCAAAAGAGCATAAAATTTTCTCTCAAAAAATCCAAATGAAAAAATTACACTGCTACCCCCCTTTTATACATAATTTTACATATGGGTTTAAAAACCTCCATAATAAATAAAATAACAAATTAACCCCCTCCTTTGGCTTTTATAATTATAAGCCTTACAAAAAACACACTAACCCGTTTATAAAAAACAATAACTTCCCCATAAAAATAAAAAAAATTTGTTTAACCCCTTGACACCTATTCACGGGTTTATTTGGTTTTAAGTTGTAAGTTGTTTTTCTTTAAAATCGAGGGTTATTTCTTTGTTTTTTTTTTTTCAGGAGATTTTGTTTAAATCCCACCAAATCCTCTTGGGATCCCACAAAATCTAATGGATTTTTGTGAGATAAAATAAGCCTCCACACTTTATTTTTCTTTCAAAAATAAACCATGGTGTACATGAATTTTGTGAGATTTTTTCCACATCACCTGGAATTTCCACATCACCATCCAGTCACCTACCATGTCACATGTTGACATCATCAATTTGACTAAAACTTTGATTGGCTCTATTTTGCTCATATGGACTCTATTTTTAAAACTGAAGATAGTTCTGGAACTAGCACGATGAGCACTACAACTTGGTGTCATTTTTTCTTGGATTTGAGACTATATACATCCAAATTTGACCACTTCCATATGGTCAAAGTCGCCTTCTTAATCATCCATTTGCTCCTGTAAATCATCCTCTTTGGCGGTATTAATTAAATCATTCATTTAATTAATATTGTGTATCTTGCATAAGGTTTCCCAAAGTATTTAATTTAATAAATACTTTTCCCCTCTTTCCTCTCTAAATTAGATAAATGCATCACTTTATTTAATTTATTCATATTATCTTTTGGAATTCTAAATTTATTTTTAAATTCTTTATTTTCTCTCTCATTGTCACATCCTCCAACTTTTGCAAGTTGGTCTCTAATCCCTCTTAGCAATCTAACCCTCTTTCTTAGTCATAATTAACTTATGATTAAGATGTACACACCCCTAATCATCATTAGGGTCCCATCCTCCATAATTTCCCACTTGCCTCTAATGAGTCCTTAATTATTCTAATCAAGTACTTGCACAACCTTAATCACCTAATTAGGTCATCTCTAATCCCCATATCATTTATGGACTGTGTCCTTAATCAACTTCATTAAAAGCTTTCTCTTTTTGAACAAGGCATCTCCATTCCCCATGTGAATTTTTTATTCACCTTTAATCCCCCAATGCATTTAAAGGAATTTAAAATTCCTTCTCTCATCCCCATGAGAATATTTGAGGAATTTTTAATTCCCCATATGTCCTCTCACCCACATGGGGAAAAGTACCTCCTTTATGAGGAGATCTTGTCCCAATCCCAAGGTACTATGTACCCCATCCATGTCATGTACTACCACTCCACCTCATGTCCACTTCGCCTTTTTGAGCCACTTCATATGCCACATGTCAAGATGTGAGGGCTTGTGAGTTCTCAACTCACCTTAGCCCTACATCTTGATCTTGGTGGCTCAATCTTAACCGTCCATTTTCCTAGAGATTTCCAAAATCTCTATAAATACCCCCTCTTTTCTCTCATTTTGGGGGAGATCATCCATTGTAGCCAAACTCTTGCAATTTTTTTCTAGAATCCATATTTAGCCATTTTTACACTTGCATCCACTTCCACTCATCTTCTCATCCTCATACCATCATCTAGCTTGCATCTTTTTCCATCAAAGGAGCATACAACACCAAAGATCGAAGACCCAACCAAAGGATCGATTCGAGACAAGGTAAAAGGTTTCATTTGTCATCTTTATTTTGTATTGAATCCAACTAGGCTAATCTTGAGGTGTAGATTGTTTTTAGTGTTATTTGCACTCTTTTGTTTGTTGTTCATTTTCTAGCACATAAATTTGCCCTATCATAGAGACAATCAATTTTTTTCCTTTTTGAACACCTGATTTACCTATTTGACTGAACCTTTGACTGAGCATAACTTCTACATATAGACTCCTTTTGGGCCCATTGAAGTTGCGTCAAGATCGTGTTAGTGAGCTCTATCCAATGATGTTAGTTATGAGATATTCTAAGACTGATATTTATTTTTAGGTTTTTGGATCCTCCTAGATCATTCCTCCCCATTGTGAAGCTTTTGGACCTCCAAAAGATCTTTTTTTATTTACAATTTAAGGGAGGGAATTTTTTCCTCACCTGCCTAGTATCATCTAACCTTCATTCTTGGAACCTGTGAATATGACTCATCACAACAAAAATCAAAACTAAACTGAGATTGTTAAGTACATTAGCCATATACACATCCACATTCGGTGTTGCCACTACCAACCTGTTAGAACTGTAAAATTTGAAAATTTTATAGTTGTTTGTACTCATGAAAATTTTCCAAAGAGGCCCATATCATGAATATAAATTTGATGTATTTTTCTTTTTCACCCATGTTCTAGTTAGTATTTACCATTTGGTCCCATAAAATTCACCTAACCCCAAGCATTTGAATATATAAAGTCATATCGACATGAGATGATAAAGGTCTTCCCGACCAGTAAGTTATTTTATACTAACACATATTTTTCAATGCATCGGCAAGAGGTCGTGAATGTCTTACTGATATAATTTTATTTGAGGATTCATATCAGCATGATAGAGTTCATAGTCTCAACGACAAAAGGATCCTATCAGCAAGACAATAGTCATCAAGGTGAGTCATATCAAGAACATATGTGTCTTAGTGATCGAAGCACAAATAACTATATCGACCAGACATGGGCCATCAGAGTGAAGTCTCACAGCATCCATCTGATCTTGCTGATAAAAAAAAAGAGGGTTTTGTCGATATGAGTTCATGGAGTCCCACCGACCCCCTATGTTACACCAACAAGATTGCATTTGTAAAACCTTGGCGATACATTTTGATCACCGGCAAGACTTGTTTCATCAGAGAGAGATATGAGAGTCATGTTGAGTGTTGTTCCATCAGCAAGAAAATAATTATGTCTCGGCAATAAGAAAACAGACCAAAGAAAATATCTCGGCGAGGTACAAAATAAGCGAAGGAACGTCTGCTCGACTTATAAAGTCATAGCGACAGGTTTGCATTGGTGGGAGTTATAGTGATATACTTGAGATTGAAGAGATAATTCTTGGGAAGACTCATAATGCCAGTGGAACTATGAGACATCTTAGTGATATATGATCTATTGATACCAAAGATACAACTTAATCAAAATAACTCTTGGGGAGACTCGAAATGTCAGGGAAACTACAAGATGCCTTAGCAGATGTTTTAATGAATGTTGGTAAAAGCTCTAATAGAAGGATCGTCCAAGATTTAAAAATGTCTCGCCGACAACATTGCATGATGTGACAATGAGAATTTCAAAAAAGACCTACTACACTCGTGTTTCAGCTAAAACATTAATGGTGCCATAGAGGATAAGTAACTTCATGAATTAAGGAAAATTCAATTGAAAACACTATTGTGGAATTGATAACAGAGAAAGTAGAAGGACAAATGAAGAACCAAGGCATTTTTTAGCTCAAAAGTTTCAAGCGACACACAGTAAGCTTTTTGTGCCTTGACTTCTGTAACTTTTGATTTCTACAATTTTTAAAGAATGGAAGCCACTAGTTCAGGAAAATTGAAGAGGAGAAAACATGGGGAAAGTCGTCAGTCTAGAGGAAAAACATAGAAAACCAAAACTAAGCCAGAGGGCACTGAGCAAAAGTTAAGCCAAGATCTTATCAACCAATTACCTAGCTCTGGACCTAAAGCCAGTCGATCTGCACAGCTTAGGGTAGAAGTGGATAAACTAGATGAAAAATGTAAGCTCATAGGAGATATTTGGACACCAATAAGAGGCTATGAAATTTTTAGTTTTCATTACTATAAGAGGAATCGCTTTGAACCAGTATGTAATCCATGGAAGTTTAATCTAGGAAAGTTGGTCTGCCCTAATGTATTTGTCAATGTTGAATTGGTGAGATTGTTGGCCACTCATTATAATTCAAAACTCAAAGCCATATGTGACCCATCCAGAAAACCATTGATACATATATCAGAAGATGCAATAGGAGAGGTTTTCAAATTGGAAGGGGTTTGCAATGAGAAAATCATATATTAAGAATTAGAAAGGGAATTCAAGAGGATGGACACAATTTATAAAGGTTGGAGGTTGCCACTACACAAAATTAAACAAGATGGCAAACCAATTCCACTAGAGGATAGTGATGGACACACCTTCCATATTGATCTTTTTGAACCCTATATGAAGTATACTTATTTCTTAGTAGGCCAAGTATTGGAAATGGAAGTCCCTAAATATATGTCAATTGTGCCTATGATAATTTCATAAGATATTCAATATCACAACTCTAGACCTTTAGATTATGCCTCATACATTTTTAAGGGGCATGATTCTGGGTTGATGAGTGTGAAAAGTGGATCCTCTATCTTACATCTTAAGGATTATTCGTTGTTGATGCATATGGTTCAATGGGCCAATTAGTCACAATTGGGGGGATTGGTATTGTTTGGATGATTCTACTATGATTACAGTTTATGGATTTGAAGATGCCCCATTCATTTTTCCTAATATAGTCTTAGACAGGATTGCATCCTTGGAAATTGTTTGGTAGGTGGACTTATCCAGTGTTATGAATTTGAGTTCCTTTGGAAAATAGGATTTTATGCCTAGTACATTGTGCTTTGGAGATTTTATTGTACTAGCTAAGGAAAGGTACAACTTGATCCTTGATAATTTATTGCAATACAACATGAAAAGAGGACCACCTAGAAAGAATTTTGATCTAAAAGGGTATATCAATTCTACTAGACAAAAGATAAACTTTGGAGGATATCGACATGTACCCTATTAGTTTTATGATATGATCAGGAACCTGGAAGCTAAAGAAGTAGAAATGGTGGTAGAAAAATATAATCAAGGGTTGAAAAATATAAAGATGTTATCTTTTGGGGAAGAGGCATGTGAGGGTAATGTGCCATAGGGTCAATCCAATAAGATGTCAAGATTGAAAACTCAGGACTACACCTTCCCTACCAGAGAATTAAATGTGGAAGAAAGTATAGATACAAATGCAAGGAACATGGAGTATAAGTCATTTGTATCAGATAATTAATTTATAAATTCTCCAGAATTTAAAGCATTCTTGTATAAACAAAAAGGAAAAGAGATAAGAGAAATGGTTGATAATGTTACACCAAGTAATGAAGAATAGTTACTGAATGATCTAAAAATGAGTGTGGACAGAGAGATGGTAGGGATGACCCTTGAAAAGGGGAGGAAAATTCTAGAGAGTGTTGGTGTTACGATTTTTCTAGGGTTGGATCTCAATTTTGCATTAATCTTTGATAGTTTTCTACAAGATAGTAATGCTACACACAAGCTCAGGCCAGAAAAGGTGATAGAAGTATATGCAGGGTCATTAATGATTTGGGCCTTGTATCCACCTCATAGGAAATCCATTGTTATTGATACTGAGAAGGAATTTGAGCATGTTATGAATTTAAAGTTTGGAGAGGCTGATCTTGTGAAAACTATAGAGATTGGAATCAATGTAGCAAAACTAAAAAAAGCTCAAATACAAATGTTAATCAAGGAAAGAGAAATATACAAAATGAATAATGAGAGGATGTTGAGAGAAAATGACCACTTGAAATATTTGTTAGGAATTAAAATGAAATCAACCAAGCTACTCAGTCATGGTGAAAGTTCACAAGAAAAGGATCATTGGGAAGGATCAAGTACATACTCTCAAGGGAAATATGATGCACTTGTAGAAATAATTAAGAAAAGACAAGCCATTCTAAAAACTTGGTTAAATAATCTCTAGGAACACACTCACATAACTTTGTTGCATTGCAAGAACACAAAAGAATGGATAGTAGGATTCTAGAGAAGCTTCAAGAAATAAACTAGAGGGATGTTTCTGATAATGTGGCGATTGAGGCTATGAATCATCTTATGAATAAGCACTGAGAGTTCTTTGAAGAATTGCGAGGGGATGTGCATGGATTAATTAATGCCACCAAAAAAGGGTTGACTGCGTTCTTTGATGATAAAGGGAGATTGAAAGAAATGACTAAGTGAAAAGGTGAAAGTGAATTAATATTGCAAGAAATTATGAAGACAACCACCATGAAAGATACAACACTGGATGAAGCATGAGAACAAAATCAAAAGATGGTGAAAATGGAGATCACAATTCGAAATGCACTGGGGGCCGGGTGCATGAAGATGGTCGTACTTTTGTGGCCAAATTTTTTTTTGGAAAGAAATAACGCGAGCGTGTTATAACATGCTCTCGTTATAACACACTCTCATTATAACGCACTCTCGTTATAACACGCTCTCATTAAGTTTTTTTAAAAGAAAAAAAAGAAGTTAAAACTATCATTTTCTATTTACTATTTCTCAGCTCTACCCGTGGCCAAAAACCCTCACTTTCACGCTCGCATTCTAGGAGGAAGGATTTCTAAATTTTTTATCAACAACAGTTGGATTTTCTTTGCAAATATGGTGCCACGATGACAAAGAGGTGTGGGAGGTAAGTATTGTTGCTATTTGTTTTGAATTTCTTAGTTTGAAATTGATTTTGTTTGTTTTAGGTTAGATTTGATTTTTTTTTTAATTTGTAGGAAATCTTGCAATTCCTCAACAAGAAGAGGAGGAAAATCCTCAACAACAAAATCAACCTCCCCCACCAATCACTCAATACCCTCTTGGCACTCAAGAAAATATGAGTGAAATTGACAACTATAGAAAACAACTTGAGGATCTTATCAGTAGGTTGAGTGATCCAAATGCTTCAACCACAAAAAGAATGCATCTAGAAAATTCATTGAAAGAGATGTTAAAAAATGTAGATGCAATTACCCAACAAATATCTGGATGGAAAGATAGGAGGCAGGTAGCCAGGGCATATTATGTAGACAAATTATCATATAAACAAGTAAAAGATTTAAAAATTACTAAAGGTGATTTGTGCTCTCTATTCACTAACCCTAAAACAAATCAAAATCTTACCCTTAATGCAAAGAGGTTTCCTATTCATTGGTGCCACTACCAAGAGATTAGGAACCATTTTTATGATAGATGGTATTTGGTCTATGATTACCCATCGTGCAATAATTGTGAAGTCCCCCAATATTTTCTTAAGAAACTATACACTGAGTTCGTATTGAACCAAATCCCAAATTATTTTGATATGAGGGAGTACCAGGGGAGAGGTGGGGGGTCAGCTCAGGATAGGCCGGTGCACAGCCAGATCCTACATGGCAAGGGAGACGACCTCTTGCTAGGCTGCCTCGTGAGCACATTGTTATGCCTGTTGTTGCGAAGGAGAGTGCTGACGTAGAGACATTGTAGGTGATCAACACTTTGACCCGAAGTGTCATCCATCATAGTAGCCCTATTGTACAACGCCATCCAGGGGAGTCTTCAGGTGGTGACCTTCAAACCCATGTGTGTCAATCTTGCGGGGTGACTTGTTAATATGACCCCACTGACACACAGGAGGCTGCTATGCAGGATCTATATGTTGCTAAGGGGATGGAGAGGATGTCTAACATTTTGCATCATGCATATGGCATTGATAGTCAGGTAAAAGTCAGCATGTTCATTGAATTTAATTTATTAAATTTTGATTCTGAAATGCATGATTAACTAATTTAGTTTTATTATTTTAATAAAATTGTAGGGTAACAGTGTTGAGACTAGATACACTAGTCCTCCACCTACTTATTTCTGCAGTACACCTATCAGTGGGGTATGTAACTAGTAAACAATTATAAATTTATTACATGTTAATAGCATTGTTTTACGAATGGTATTTTAATACATGTGATTTTGGATGTTGAATAGGCTAATATTGGTGGTTTCAAGCAAACACCTCCTAGTGCCAGTGGATTCACTCAAACGTACACAGAGGTAATATAATAAAGAGAACTTAACTAATGAATTCTACTTAATAGATTTGTGTATTTTATATTCATATTGTTGGTTACATTGCATTACACATCATTCAAACTCAAAGCATTAGTACTTCAAATTCCATAACTAATAACTAGATGTTGATAAATGAAAAAATTTCAACTGTACAATATAGTTGTTTAGAAAGTCAACATAAGCAACATGATGCAATTACTTCACATGGAGGTATGTGCTTGCAAAGGTGCACCACCATGACAAACTATGGATGCTTGGAAAAAATCTATGAAACCATAATAGTAAGCAATAGCATAGACAAGGCAGTTAGTGATGCAGAGTATCATATCAAAACACTCAATCATCAAGGTACATCTAATGCAGAGCATCCAACAAACACCATCAACATCATTTCTTCAAGAGATTTCAATCCCAAATAGAATTAGGAGAAGATCAAATATAATTTCATCATAAATCTACTTTTCATTCAATCAAAATCCACTCAAATTCTCTTAGCCATTCCATAGGCCATCATTCATCATTCCACTAATCAGTATTCCAATTGATTCATTCAAAGCAAAAACCATATTAAAGAAAACTTTGACTTAATCAATTAGATTCACATCATTATCAACCACCATAAAAACAACATAAACCTGATTATTGGCACTTGAACAATTCATCCTTTCATTTATTCACCAAGGCAACAAATTAATTAAACCATACCTCACTATTATCAGTCCATTATCAAGCAATGTACTCACCATATTTTGACTGCAACAATCTATTTATAGGTTACAAACTCTTTCTACGACAAAATATTGATTATCATCTTATGGTTAATCACCAATTTTCTCAAAGGGCTTCATAATAGTCACCCATCCAACCATCAAAGTCACCAAACCTGTCTTATACACCTTAAAAAAAATTAGTAACATCAATCATATCATTAGTTTGATAGTAACCAAGCACTCAATCATATCACAAAAGCTTTGAAAGGACACAAGTCAAAAATGTTGAAGATAGGAGAGATTGCCACCCCAGGAGGTAGCTCTATTTCATAAGCATTTTGGCCAAACTTGTAGACCACCTTGCAAGGTCCTATCCTCTTCATCATGAGTTTGGTATACTTTCCTTTTGGAAGTCTCTCCTTCTTCAAGTGTACCATCACCAAGTCTCCAACCTTGAATTGGACATTCCTCGTCTTTAAATCTGCCTTTTCCTTATACTTCTCAACATTCTTTTGAAGGGTTTCCTTCACTTGTTGATGAATATCCCTGATTGTAACAACAAAGTCCTCACCTTGAGCACTTCTCCTAGTAACTCCTTATAGATCTCTTAATTCATAGACCCCTCTAGGGTGCATGCCATAGACTACCTCAAAAGGTCTTCTACAAATGCTCCTATTCATGAAGTCATTATATGAAAATTCAGCGTGAGGCAAAATAAGATCCCAAGATTGTCCATGCTCCTTGGTAAGGAATCTTAAGAGGTTTCCTATTGATCTATTCACCACTTTAGTTTGTCAATCCATTTGTGGATGGTATGCTGAACTAAAGGACAGATTTTTGCCTTGATTTTCTTCCACAAGGTCGTCCAAAAGTGACCAATGAATTTAGAATCCCTTTCAGAAACAATGCTTAAAGGCAATCCATGTATCCTAACAACCTCCTTAAAGAAGAGACCTACTATATGAGATGCATAGTTGGCGCATTTGCAAGGAAGAAAATGTGCCATCTTACTAAATCTATCAACTACCACAAAGATACTATCAAAACCTTTTTGGGTTCTAGGCAACCCCAAGACAAAGTCGATACTTACACACTCTGAATGCCTATTGGGAATGGGCAGTGGTTGATAGAGTTCTGCATTTGATGAAGTTCCCTTTGCCCTTTGACATATTATGCATCCTTCCACATACCTTCTCACATCCACCTATAACTTTGGCCAATAGTAAAATCTCCTAACTTGTTCTAAGGTCTTGTCAAGGCCAAAGTGACCTCCAAGACTCCCACTATGTTTCTCCTTTATGATATTCTCCCTCATTGAGCATTTACGCACACACAATTGGCTTCCTTTGAAGAGAAAACCATTCTGCAATAAAAAGTAAAGAATTCACCATGAAAAGAATTCAAATGCTGCTCACAAACTTTGTTTACCTCCTTGAAATATGAATCTTCATGATACATATCCTTCAATGCTTCAACCCCCATGCTTTGGAGTTGGATCTCTTGCACTACAAGTGACCTTCTACTAAGAGCATCTCCCACCTTATTTTCTTGGCCCTTCTTATGCTTTATTGTGAAAGTATAGGCTTGCAAAGACTCTACCCACTTCATGTGCCTATGATTGAGTTTGTCTTGTGCATTCAAAGAACTCAAGGCATGATTATCAGTATAAACAACAAATTATTTAGGTAAAAAGTAGTGCCTCTTCTTTTTGAGGGATTGGAACATAGCATATAATTCCAAATCATAGGAAGAATACTTCCTCTTTGCTTCATTCAGCCTCTCACTATAAAATGCAACTGGTCTGCCTTCTTGGCTCAAAATAGCCCCTATTGCTTGATTGCTAGCATCACACTCAATGGTAAAAAATTTATCAAAATCAAGGAGCACAATTATAGGCTATTGTGCTACTCTCATTTTCAAATATTCAAACCCTTTATTAGCCTCATTGGTCCAAGAAAACTTACCTTTGTTACCTCCTTTGATGGTGTCCAAGATTGGTGCACAAATTTGGCTAAAGTTCTTGATGAACTTTCTATAAAATCTTGCAAGTCCATGGAAGATTCTCACATCTCCCATGGATTTTGGTGTTGGCCTTGAGTAAGAATAGCATGCACCTTTGAAGGATCCATCTTCAAACTTCCCTTGGAGATGACAAAACCAAGGTAAACTAGTTATTCCTTCATGAATTCACACTTTTCCATGTTGATCAACAACTTCTCCTCTTGTAACCTCCTTAGTACCATGTCAAGGTGCTTCAAATTTTCTTCTTTAGACCTGCTAAACACAAGGATTCCATCTAAATAAACTACAACAAAATTTTCAATGAAAGGTCTCAATACCTCATTCATAAGGCACATAAATGTACTAGGGGCTTTTGATAACCCAAAGGGCATCACCAACCAATCATAGAGCCCTTCATTAGTCTTAAAATTTGTCTTCCATTCATCCCCCTCTCTGATCCTTATCTGATGGTACCCGCTCTTTAGATCAATCTTGGAAAAGTAAGATGCTCTTGATAGACAATCCATGAGGTCCTCCATTATTGGCATCGGGAACCTATATCTGATTGGATGATCCTATTAATGGCTCTTGAACCAGTGTAAAGCATCCAATTCCCATCCTTCCTTGGTGCTAGGATAGTAGGAACAACACATGGGATCAAACTCTTCCTCACTAGCCCTTTATCCGTCAACTCTTGCACTTGTCTTGCAATCTCCTCATTTTGAGTAGGTGTCATCTTGTATGTAGCCTTATTAGGCAATGCAATCCCTGGAATCAAATCAATATGGTGGCTTATATCCCTAATGGGAGGTAGGGAACTAGGTAATTCATTCACCGTTATGTCCTTATACCTTTTGCAACAACTCTTGGACTTCGTTCGGTGCATCTTCCTTCTTCTTTGTGGGAAAATCTACTTCACTTTTTGGCTTCATAATCAGGAAGAATCCTCTTCCTCCTCCTTCATTCAAGGTCTTTATAAACTCCTTCTCACCCACCATCAAAACACTAGGCCCTTCATGCTTTGCCTTGTCTTCTTCTAGGAGAGGTGAAAGTTTGTAAGTCTTTCCATCCTTCAAAATGGAGTATGTGTTCTTCTCCCCATCATTCTTGGTCTTCCTATCGAAGTGCCAAGGCCTACCAAAAATATATAGCTTAATACTTGTACTCAAAATTTGGTTCATTAGATCTCATACATTATAAGTCATGACATGGATCTCGCTATTGTAACTTTTTTGTGATTGAATAATTTGTTGTTTTATTTTCAGATGTTGGTTGTGGGAACACCTCCAAATGTTACAAGGGTAATGGATATCGGTGTTTCATCCGCTATACAATCCTCCATGTCTCTGATAGAGGAAATATGAGGCAAATTACTAAATTTACGTTTACATTTGTTGTTATAGATGTTAATTCTAGTGAAAAATAAAACCATTATTGATTTGTAGTTTAATTACTATTTGGATGGTTTATACAGGGCTTGAGCATGCCAGAGCATCAGCATGCAAATATTTCCATCATGGAGAGTGATCATGAGATGGCAGTAAGTGATTTTTTTGTTAAATATATCATTTCTTATAATGTAATTTCTATATATTAATGTCTTCTTACTGTAATAGTTAAGACTTCACCAGGAGCTAAACTATAGGAGGAGCAGCAGGAGCACAACATAAACGACAAACTTATTGCCATCAGATCGCTAAACAAAGGGAAAAATTTATTTCCAAAGCATGGAGAGAAATGAATTTTGATTCCAGAGCCCTTTGTTGTATGCCTAGACATGGCAATTTTGTACATATCTTGTATTGGATATATTTGACATTGTATGCCTATATGACATTTGAGCATAAGCCTATATGGCTATTTTTTAACTATATTTTATACTTATATCGACATATATTGATGTACGTGTACATGGCTATTTGGTTAATACAAAAAAAAATTATCGATGGTGTCCATATTTGCTCTTTTTGACAATGTCAAAAGCATGGCTACATACAGATTAGGCAAAAGACTTTTCCTTTTAGATTAGCAATGCATGGATGTTTCAAAAAGTATCCTTGATATTACAAAAGGATATGTGTTTATACCATAGCAGCAAAAATATTTTGGGGAAAATTTTGACAAACCAAAAGTATAAGATTTTTTGAAAAAATTAGGAAAAAGTCTAGAAAAAATCGGAAAAAAACAGATTTTAAAAAAAAGGTAAAAAAAGGTAGAACAATTTCTGAGATAAAAACTTTAATTTTTTTTTAAAAGGAATTTCCATAGCATAGAGATATAGAGAGAAAATAAAATAAAGAGTTTAACTAATAAATTGTAAAAAATAGATTTTTGTAGTTCATATTCATATCATTGATTACATTGCATTGCACATATTTCAAACTCAAAGCATTGCTTCACATTGCATAACTAATAACTAGATGTTGATAGATGACAAAATTTAAATTACAATATATAGTTTTTACAAAGTCAACCTAAGCAGTTATGCAATTACTTTACATTGCATAACTAATAACTAGGAGCAACTCCCAATTGCATTTACTTGTCATGGCATTCTATGAGACCACATTTCTTTGAGGAATTTTTTCAAACAATTCACTACCTTGTCTATACTACCACATTTTTGATACATGTCTACCAAAGCATTTTTTCAAATAGTTCACTGCGTTGTTGCTATGGCTGAAAGCCTAAAACAAGTGCTTTCAAAAAAGCTATGGATGCTTCAAAAAAATCTATCAAAAGCATAATAGTAAGCAATATCATAGACAAGGCAGTGAACTCTTTGAAAAAATGCCTCAAAGAAATGAGGTCTCATGGTGATGGAATGCCATGACAATGAAATGCTTTTGATTGTCATGAAATTCCATCACCATGAGACCTCATTTCTTTGAGGCATTTTTTCAAAGAGTTCACTGCCTTGTCTATGCTAACACATTTTTCATACATGTCTATCAAAGCATTTTCTCAAATAGTTCATTGCCTTGCTGCTATGGCTAAAAGCCTAAAACAGGTGCTTTCAAACAAGCTATGGATTGTCATGGCATTCCATCACCATGAGACCACATTTCTTTGAGGCATTTTTTCAAACAGTTCTCTGCCTTGTCTATGCTACCACACTTTTCATACATGTTTACCAAAGAATTTTATCAAACAGTTCACCTCCTTGCTGCTATGGCTAAAAGCCTAAAATAGGTGCTTCAAAATAAGCTATTGATTCTTGGAAAAAATCTATCAAAGCATAATTTAATAAGCAATAGCATAGACAAGGCAACAAACTATTAGAATAAAAGCCTCAAAGAAATGTGGTCTCAATGGTGGTGGAATGCCATGACAATCCATAGCAATTTTCTTGTCATGGCATTCGTCATGGAATTCCATCACCATGAGACCACATTTATTTGAGGCATTTTTTCAAACAGTTCTCTGCCTTGTCTATGCTACCACATTTTTCATACGTGTTTACCAAAGCATTTTATCAAATAGTTCACCTCCTTTCTCCTATGGCTAAAATCCTAAAATAGGTGCTTCCAAACAAGCTATGGATGCTTGGAAAAAATCTATCAAAGCATAATTTAATAAGCAATAGCATAGACAAGGCAGGGAACTGTTTGAATAAAATCCTCAAAGAAATATGGTCAGAATGGTGGTGGAATGCCATGACAATCCATAGCAATTTGCTTATCATGGCATTCGTCATGGAATTCATCATGGCATTCCATCACCATGAGACCACATTTCTTTGAGGCATTTTTCAAACAGTTCAATGCCTTGTCTATGCTACCACATTTTTCATACGTGTTTACCAAAGCATTTTATCAAACAGTTCACTCCTTGCTGCTATGGCTGAAAGCCTAAAATAGGTGCTTCCAAACAAGCTATGGATGCTTGGAAAAAATCTATCAAAGCATAATTTAATAAGCAATAGCATAGACAAGGCAGTGAACTGTTTGAATAAAAGCCTCAAAGAAATGTGGTCTCAATGGTGGTGGAATGCCATGAAAATCCATAGCAATTTGCTTGTCATGGCATTTGTCATGGCATTCCATAGCTTCTTTGAGGCATTTTTTCAAATAGTTCATTTTCCTTGTCTATGCTACCCACATTACTATGCGTGTTTGCAAAACATTTTATCAAACAGTTCACTCCCTTATCCTATGGCTAAAATCCTAAAATAGGTGCTTCCAAACAAGCTATGGATGCTTGGAAAAAATCTATCAAAGCATAATTTAATAAGCAATAGCATAGACAAGGCAGCGAACTATTTGAATAAAAGCCTAAAATAAATGTGGTCTCAATGGTGGTGGAATTCTATGACAATCCATAGCAATTTTTTTGTCATGGCATTAGTCATGCCATTCCATACCATGAGACCCCATTTCTTTGAGGCATTTTCAAACAATTCAACGCCTTGTCTATGCTACCACATACATGTCTACCAATGCATTTTATCAAACAATTCACTGCCTTGTTGCTATGGCTAAAAGCCTAAAAAAGGTACTTTCGAACAAGCTATGGATGCTTGGAAAAAATCTATTAAAGCATAATAGTAAGCAACAAGCTATGGTCTCATGGTTTTTTTCACACAAAAATTAGTGTGATTTTATTCATTCAAGTTTATGGTGATTTTGTTGTTTTATATGATCATATGTGATATTCTAATCCTAATTAATGCTTCTAGGTTGCATAGATATATATATATATATATATATATATATATATATATATATATATATATATATATATATATATATATATATATATATTTACATGTTTTTTGTACCAGCGAACCCAAAACGAACTGAACCCCCCTCAAATTTTTTTTGGCCAAACCAGCATATTTGGGTGAGAAAGAAGACCATGCCTAGTGTGAATTTTCCTATTTGAACGTGTTGGAATAGTCTGTTTGGTCACACGAGTTGTAGAACGAAAGTTGCACCACTTTGCAACTTTCCACTACTTCCATTTGACACTTTTTTCATCAACTAAAATTTGGACACCACAGGAAAACCACTCTAAGATAAAGAAAACTGAGAGAGGTTATTGTAGAGGGGCCCAACGTAATCCCATGGGATCAAACGAGAAGTTCTAAGCATCACGGTGTCCGAGTAACCTCATGTTGAAGTTTGCAGCGATTTTTCTCTATGGACCCTTAAGGGGTTGATCTGGTTGAACATAGCTCAGAGCGATTCCGCATGTTTGGGTGCAAAAGAGGACCATTCCTAGTGTAAAAATTCCTATTCAGACACGTTGGAATAGTTCGTTTGGTCACACGAGTTGCAGAAAAAAAGTTGCACCACTTTGCAACTTTCCACTACTTCCATTTGACACTTTTTTCATCAACTAAAACTTTGACACCATGGAAAAATCACTTCAAGATAATGTAAACCAAGAGAGGTTATTGTAGAGGGTCTCAACATGATCCCATAAGATCAGACGAGAAGTTTCTAAGCATCACAGTGTCCCGGTAATCTCATGCTGAAGTTTGCAGCCATTTTTCCCTTTGGACCCTTAAGGGATCGATCTGGTTGAACATAGTTCGAATCAATTCCACATGTTTGGGTGCGAAATAGGACCATTCATAGCATAAAAATTCCTATTTGGACATGTTGGAATAGTTCGTTTGGTCACACGAGTTGCATAACAAAAATTGCACCACTTGGCAACTTTTCACTACTTCCATTTGACACTTTTTTCATCAACTAAAAAGTGGAGACTACGGGAAAACCACTCTGAGATAATGAAAACCAAGAGAGGTTATTGTAGAGGTCCTAAATCGATCCCATAGGATCAAACAGAAAGTTTCTAAGCATCAGAGTGTTCGAATAACTTCATGCTAAAATTTGTAGGCATTTTTCCCTTTGGACCCTTAAGGGATCGATCCAGTTGAACGTAGCTCGGAGTGATTCCACGTGTTTGGGTGCAAAATCATACCATGCCTAGCGTAAAAATGCCTAATTAGATGCGTTGGAACAATTTTTTTGGTCACACAATTTGTAGAACAAAAATTACACCACTTTGCAACTTTCCACTGCTTCTGTTTGACACTTTTTCCATCAACTGAAAATTGGAGACTACGGGAAAACCACTTCGAGATAATGAAAATCGAGAGAGGTTATTGTAGAGAGGTCCAAAATGATCCCATAGGATTAGACAAGAATTTTCTAAGCATCACAGTGTCTGAGTAACCTCATGCTGAAGTTTGTAGTAATTTTTTCCTTTGGACCCTTAAGCGATCAATCTGGTTGAACGTAGCTCGGAGTGATTCCGCCTGTTTGGATGCTAAAGAGAATCATGCCTAGCGAAAAAAATTCTATTCAGATGCGTTGGAACAGTCCGTTTGGTCACACGAGTTGCAAAATAAAAATTGCACCACTATGCAACTTTCCACTGCTTCCATTTGACACTTTTTCCATCAACTAAAAACTAGAGACTATGGGAAAACCACTCCGAGATAACAAAAACTAATAGAGGTTATCATAGAGGGGCCCAACACGATCCCATAAGATCAAATAAGAATTTTCTAAGTGGCACGGTGTTCGAGTAACCTCATGCTAAAGTTTGCAGGCATTTTTCCCTTTAGACCCTTAAGGGATTGATCTAGTTGAACATAGCTCTGAGTGATTCCACATGTTTGGGTGTGAAAGAGAACCATGCCTAGCATAAAAATGCCTATTTAGATGTGTTGGAATAGTCTGTTTGGTCACATGAGTTGCAGAATGAAAATTGCACCACTTTGCAACTTTCCATTGCTTCCATTTGACACTTTTTCCATCAACTAAAAACTAGAGACTACGGGAAAACCACTTCGAGATAATGAAAATTGAGAGAGGTTATTGTAGAGGGGCCCAACTCGATCCCATAGGATTATATGGGAATTTTCTAAGCATCATGGTGTCCGAGTAACCTCATGCTAAATTTTGCAGGCATTTTTGCCTTTGAACCCTTGAGGGATTGATCCGGTTGAACATAGCTCAGAGAAATTCCGCGTGTTTGGGTACAAAAGAGGACCATTCCTAGTGTAAGCATGCCTATTACATGATAAATGGTCTGTAAAGCCCTTATTTAACACAAATAACCCTAAAACACTTAAATTACAAGGTTCACCACATGAATCCCCTTATTGATCAACTTCTTTACATCATGACTAAATTGACCTAATACATACAAAAATGGTATTGAATCCTTATTAAATGAAAC
The DNA here is from genome assembly GCA_007258455.2 of Sequoia sempervirens. Lineage (NCBI taxonomy): Eukaryota > Viridiplantae > Streptophyta > Pinopsida > Cupressales > Cupressaceae > Sequoia > Sequoia sempervirens. The sequence goes on along the minus strand of VDFB02086081.1, from coordinate 284,451,958 downwards.
ATAATTACCTCAAACCATCTAAGAACACCCTAAATGATCAAATGACCAAATAATAGAAACCACAAGGGTTCAAGTGTTGAAAAGATGGAGTTGGTGCTTCTGCTTTCAAAAGTATGATTAACAACATACAATGTTCACAAGGCCTTTTTGAAGGCATATCAACCTCCTCAACTGACTACAACCACTTTTCAACTTCTTTTACAAGTGTGACCCTCAACTTCTAAGTATTTGCAAAATGACAACTTTTGGTTTGACAACATTACATTGTTATGTGAAACTTTTGAAATATTGATGTAAATGAATCCATACCTAAACTAGTGACCTTATGATGGCCTCATTACATCATCTTGACCCTTACATTATGAATTTACATAAATTTTCACATTTAGGCCATTCAAGGCTTCATTACACCAAATTGACAACATGCTAACATGACATTGCAACCTCATATCCTACCAGTATAGATTTACTTAAAACACTGTTGTGCATATTCTTACAAATTAATCCAATGAACCATCCGGGTTTGCTCTACTCTTTATTGTGTCAAGTATTTCCTCATGGTCAGACTCACGAACCTTCCACAAGGTCTTGTTCAAAGGTCTACCTCGATATTTTCTCAAACAAACATTAGATGCCACGACAAGGTTTGAGTAATGAAGAATCTTACGATGCGTGTCAAATTCCTCAAACAACCAATGTTTAACACTCTTATGTGGGTACCTTCTCAGCCACATTCCAATAACAACAAATGATCCTACAGGGTATTTAATGTTTTCTCCATCTATAATTTGGGATTCCAATTTCTTTTTTGCCTCAACACAACGACACAAGTAATAGTTTGTACCCTCTTCCTTGTCTTCATCTGCAATAACTACATAAACATGCCCTACATTTATATGTGTGACATATCTCTTGAAATTAGTCAACATTATGAATATAGTACAAAGTAAGATAACAATATGGAATTTCCAATACTAAGCAAGTAGATATATTACCTGGTTGAACTAGATCCGATACATGGTCAAAGTTGACCGATGATTCCATCTGTGTTAGTTCCAATGCCATCGGAGGGCAATACGTGTGAAGTGGGCTAAGATAACTTCTCAACCATTTGTCAACCCACTCCCCTGACTCACAATCATTCTAGGCTTGCATTGTACATGAAGAACAAAAGCATGCCATTTTACATGTATCGATACTCTATGAATGTGCATTTGAGCTAAGGAAAGAGTGCAACTCACTCGATCCTATTAGTGTACAACAATCCTCATATGGTACAATGTTAGTATCATCCATCAACCAAAAAAATCTATGAACTGAAGACATACCTTCATTACCTAGACCCATCAAACCATTACACCACTTGACAATTGATCTTGCATTTGTCAACTATGCTTTGTCTTTATACTTTAACTCTTCTCATGCTAATGCTCTTTTCATGCATGCTCCTGCACCGTCATGCTCCCCCTTTCCATGTCTGGCCTCACAAAAGTTCCATATATGTTGAACATGTGTAGTGAGATGTGGCCTGCACAACCAGTAGAACATGTGCGCATTCTTGAACTGTGTTGCACAGTTATCTAACCATATTATATGTCGATCGTATGATATGCCCCTTTGAGCCAAATGATTGTAGAACATCTGGAAGCAACCTTGCATGAAATCTAGAGAATGTGTGCGATCATCACTAATATAAAAGTGATACTCCCTCAATACCTTCCTTTCGTCCTCTATACTTTCAACTGCATGTATGAATGCTTTGTGCACAAATATCAAAACCTATGTGGAGTTGTAATACTATGACTGAACCTCATGTTGTGGTTGTAGAGTGTAGTTCTCTGCAAATTCAACCACTGGTACTATGCTGCCAAGTGGAAAGGTGTCCTTGCATAGCTTGAATTGCACGTCCATCCATCAAGCTCTATGGGTATGCCTTGCATACTCATACACTAGATTCTCACAAAATATGGACATGAACTAATACACTGGAATCTTCTGAATAACCAATTCACACATTTTTTCTTCAGACCCATATTTTGTAGCATATGCCACTTTTTTATACTTCCCAAACTCTACTAGTTTTTGTCCCACCTCATATGTGCTTTCCATATGTTGACATACTAGCATCCGTTGCAAGCCACAACACTCGCATGAACCATCCAAGCATGTTGTCCTATAGAATATTTTTCCATCCTCTATTTCACATAATTTTTTTGATAAGAACTCTCTTGATGATTTTGGTGGGGCTTCTATGCCACAATCCTACAAAACATCGTTAGTATGCAAATATAAACATATAGAATGATAAACATCATAATGGTTAAAGAATTCAATATGTAGTTTACAACAACAAGTAGTGCATGTGTGATTTATCTTGACATAAAAAGGTTTAATCATTTCAAAAAATCTTTGAAAAATACTAATTTGAGGATAATCATTTTGAAACTTATGAAATAATTAGGTTTGAGTCGTATCCAAAAAATTCTTTGGATGTGGCTCACAGTTTTGACTACTGATTCTCCTTCTTACGACATCCCTTTGATACAAAAATGGCCTTGTATTATCCTTCCAATAATCTTCAATTAGTGTTCTCAATGCTTCAACAACTTTTTTATCTTTGTGTGGCAGTCTCCCTAAGAATGCCCATAATTCATTTGAATCGGTGCCCTCAATTCTTTTTTGCATTTGAATGGCTTTTGATAAAAAAATTCTACTAATTCCCATTTGTTCACTTGTCTTTTTAATGAGGTGAGATCTCTTTGTTTGATAGCTTACCAAAGTTGATGTAATGACACGTCGGGTGACATTACTATCCTTTGAGCATGAGGTCTTACCCACATTGTTAGAAGCATCCATTAGATTCTTCACAATAGTGTTTTCACTGGATGCATTCGATGTTCTCAACCCAAGAGTCTTCATGATGCTTCTGTACTTTATACCCCGCATCATTTGAACAAATAGTTGACATCTTGCAGTCTCATTTATCCTTTCAAAGAACATTTTCTAGATCTTATTAGCATATCTTCTACAAGTGCGTTTTGGAATCTTACCTTCCATGTGCTGCAAAATATCCTCATCAATATTAATCAAAAACTTTGGCTTTCTATGCAAAATTCTAGGTGGTGTTCTCTTAGGTACATACATCTCAACATTAGCAATTTCATCAATATTTAATTGAGGTGGGGTAGATTGCGTACCTTTGATCGAGGGTGGAATAGAAGACATACCTTGAGGTTCATGTGGGGATGATGGCATACCTTGTTCCTCAACTCCGAGTGATGATGTACTCCCAACTTCAGATGTGGTGGATGGTGTCCAACCATACTCACTTGTGGTAGATGGTGTCCCTCCATATTCACTTGCTGCTTAATGGTGTCCCTTGTATTCACTTGCAGTAGAGGGTGTGTCTCCAACTACGGTATCTGCATCTCCCCTAGCATGACTTCTTAGCATTACGTGCCTTTGTGCTGCCAATTTATTTTCTTTTTTTAGCAGTTGAGGTTCCTCTTCAAGCGGCTTGTTTTCATCAATCGTTCCCAATTTCTGCTTTTCATGATATTCCCTCATCCATTTTTTCTTTATCTTTGATGGCTTGGAGCTGATCATCGATTAGTTTTTTCCTTTTAACAGTTCGTTTCTTCGGCATGACGAATAATTTTACTTGTGCAAAAAGTGCTAAGTTGTCAAATTAACTAATTGAAAGATTTGGAAGCATACACAAATAAAGTCAATGAAAGCTAGTTTGTATAACTGTTTGAAAAAATAACTCAATGAAAGCTTTGGAAGCATACACAAAGAAAGTCAATTGTTAAATTTAACAAAATGCCTCAAAGAGATGTGGTTTAAAAATGTAATAGGAAAGTGTATTGAATTGTGTGATTTAAAATGTCCATTGACAATGTAAGGTTGTAACATGACAAACTGGTGCAGGAGCACCTAGGTCATGAAATTCCTTCAAAAGGCTAATTTGTTCAATTTGTAATGCTCAAGCAAATATGATGAGTGAAGGTCATTAAATTATGAATTTCAATGTATTTGCACCATGAAATAGGTCACTAGGTGATATTATTGAAAAGTTGCTTTTTATAACAAAAGTTGTCTATTATTGTAAAAATGTAAAATTGCACAAAATCAGGAAGGTGAAGAGTCTTTTTTGTGGAAGGGAAAGGATGGGTTGATGAAGATGAAGAGGCAATTATTTAAACTGATTTAGACACCTTTAAAAAGAATTGTAAGCTCGTGAAAGGAAGATCTTGTATCCCAAAAATCCATAAAAATTAATAAAAAAACATCTGCTCAGTTATTTTGGAAATCTTTTCTATTCTTTTTTTTAGGTTGCATAGTGATTCAAGCATTCTAAGATTTGATTCTTGTCAAAAAAAGAGACTTCTTTCATTCTTGAAAGTTGTAGGAATTGTAATTCAAATAATCAATCTAATTTGAACTTAGTTTCCTAAGTCTCGATCTATGGTTTCCTTAGAATTGTTTTGAGAGTCTAAAAAGTGATTCTTATCCATTCCACCAATGTAGGGCTAGTAGGTCAGTGGAATGGGTCATATTTAGTGTCTTTTCAATGTGAAGATGTGTGTGGCAGGGGTAAATAGAAATAAGAAGTTGGGATACTATTGCATGAACAAATTTCTGAATTTTCTCATTCAAAAAAATGATGTTTTCAAGTAGGGTTTGAGGAAACAACATGTAGAGGAGGTTAGAAATGATTTCAAAATATTTTGCAGACATAATGAAGCATGTTTCAATTGTTGGGTGGAGTATAAACTTTAATAAACTTTTATAGTATGTTGAAATAAATGTTCTACTCTGTTTTGTGAAATAAGTGTATAAACTTTTATAGTATGTTGAAAAGGATCAAAATAGGCCTAAGAATCTATATTGGGATTGTGTAAATGCTTTATGATAGAGAAGGAATCACCTGATTAGATGGAATTTTGGCCTCCTAGAGATATTTGGCATTGTTTGCTAAAAACAAAGAATATGTAGAAACAGTGAAAGGAATGTTGTTAAGTGCTTGGGAGCAGTCTCATTTGTGATGCCACAATTGTGTCTATGCTTGGTAATGTTTTGAAGGTAGATTGTGAAATATTTGATGATTTGGGCATATGTTTCCAATATATGGCAATGGTTTCTTGAATGCAAAGTAGTCAGAGTGTTTCTATACTAATATATTGGAATATTACAATCAAAACATGATGAAATTGGTATCTTAAAGGTCTGGTGACAGTGTTAAACTAATGTTGCTTGTTGTTGTTACAAATGGTGTTTAAGTGAAGATAGGATGATGGATGTGTTGATTTGAGCAAAGATATCTTAAATGGTTGGGATGATGTTTGGTTGCAGGTCTAAGGAACATAGGTGTTTGATTGTTTTTTCCTTAAAGGGGTAAGTTGAGTTGATGAGTGATTGTTGTATTGTTTATGACAAGAACAAAGTTGAAAGTTGATTCTGAAAATGGTTTGCTATATGGATATGGTGAATTGGCTATTGATAGCCTTATAACTTGAAATGAAATAAATGGATTTTGGTTGAATGAAAAGTAGTTTTGGATGAGTTTGACAAAGTTTGTATAAATTGATCTTTTACTCTTTATTGATTTGGGAAGGAAGTTCCCTAAATAAATGATGTTGTTGAGTGTCTTGGAAATATAATATTGCATCACAAACAAACAATTTGATCAATATGGAATAAGCAAAACAACAAAAATCAAAGCAAGCCATAATAGAATGAAAGAAAATGTACAAAGATTTCACATACCTAAAAAAGTAAAGTTTCAAATAGAGGAGTTCTACCCAATTATGCAGCCTTTACTTTTTCCTTCCTCAAAATCCTCAAAAATTTGACTTATTCAAAAGCTTGTTCCCCTCCAAATTTCAATTGTATATCAATTATCACTATAATTCAAACTTGAATTGATATTATATGCCTCTCAATGTGAAAACTATGATATTTCATGTAAAGGTGATGGAATCTCAAAATCATGCAAGCACACTTCACTTAATCGACAAAAAGCTACTTTTTGTCAGATCACGCACAAAACTAGGAGAATATGTAGAATGTGGGCTAAAATCATGGGTATATTGTGATTTTTTACAATTTTTAGTGATAACACGAGCGCATTACTTAATCTTAAATGAACATATCTCTACTAGTTAATAACATGCTCGCATTATGATAAACTTGGTTTTTTAAAGCTTTAGATGGTACATTTATAGGGTAGAGGATTAAGGGTACTAGGGAGAGAGCTAGAGGGAGTGAGAGAGAGAGATACCTGAGAGAGGGAGATTTGAGAGAGAGAGAGACAAAGAGAGAGGAAGGGAATGAGAGAGAGATAAAGGAGGGAAGGGCTAAGGGTAGAGGGTAGAGGATTTAAGGGTGAATATTTTAAGGTTTACAATTAAGGGTAGAGGGGAGAGAGATAGAGATAGAGGGAGTGAGTGAGAGGAAAAGACCTAATAGAATGAGAGGGGGTAGGAGGGAGAGGATTGAGAGAGGGAGAGAGAGACCGAACAGAGGGAGAGGG
>VDFB02086081.1:284307698-284445323 GCA_007258455.2 Sequoia sempervirens | reverse complement strand
CTCTTCCTCCCTCCCTCCCACTCTCTCACACCCTCTCCCACCCACTCCCACTCTCTTCATCCCTCCCTCCCACTCTCTCCCAACCTCTCCCACTCTCTCCCACCCTCTTCCACTCTCTCCCACTCCCTCTCCCTACCTATCTCTGAAGTACCTATCTTTGAAGTCTCTCCCTCTCACCCTACCTAGCTAAGTCCTCCTCACTCTAACCCCTTTTCTCCCACTCCATCTCTTTTAAACTCACTTCCACCCCCTTTCCCCATCCCACCCTACCTAGACAACTCTCTCTCTCTCTCTCTTAAAATTCTCCCTCCCTCTAAAGACATACATAAATACATTCAAGCATAATACATATGTACATAAAATCCTACATCCATACAATATACATGCACTAATACATACATGCATACATACGTACAAGGATATATACATACATTAACATTAACGAATACATAACATTAATGAAGACACAATGCAAGTGCGTTATGTCTTGCTTGGCATGTATCCCAGATAAGCAAAATGTCAAAACTAGGAAATAATGCAAGTGCGTTATATTTTGCTTTGGGAATCCCTGAGCCTTAGCATTGGTATTTTCCTTGGAATACCAACCCAAAGGCTTGGAGGGCATTCCCAATGACTAGAGACATGTTTTTGCAAATTCTACAATTTTTTCACATAATCGGGTTCATGCTCACCATCAGGATTGCATCTAGTTCAATATCGACAAAAGCAAACACATGGGTAATGTTAGGTTCTCTCTTAGCTATCCAACGATGTAATTTTTTTCACTTTTTAACAATATTAAGCCTTTCATCCATAATTTATTTTGTTTGTATGTCTCTTTTTTGCCAAAAAGCAATGTTTGGTTTTTTTTCATTATAAATTAACCGTTCATCGAAATTTCAAATAAATTACATTTTTAGAAACTAGACTCTATTCTAAAATTTTAAAAAAATCAATTACCTTCAAAAAAATTTAGGGGTAGCACGGCCAAAATTCTGCTTTTCAAGAAGTGCCCACTTAGAAAACTAGTAAGAAATCAAATATTCATTAAAAAATTATCAAGAAAAATAGTGCATCAACTAGATACTATTAGCTAACTTTTCACTGTAGCGATTTTAAAAATACTACAAAAAAGTTCACCATGCTCAGGTCGTACAAGAGTTGCTATGTTATGTTTTTCTGAAAAAATAGCACCAATCTGTGTACGTCCCTCTTTTGAACCCCTTAATATAATCCATTTTCAAAATAAATTAGTAGTTTAGAAAGTAGACTTAGAGCACTTTGATCCCTATTTTTGTTCCATCTCAAAATTTTGAGTGTAACTATCCTCAATTTCATGTCCAAGGTCAATATTTCTTGATTTCAGAAAAAAAAGTGGCCACTTAAGCCCACTTTTTGGGAACCATCTTGGTGCACTTATCTTGGGAGATGCAGATACAAATGAGCATTGGGACTACTTGGACCACTTGTCAAAGATTCATTTGTGGCTTAAGAGAGCTTAATTACCCTTTTTAAATTTATTGTTGTTTTAACATAAGACATTTTTAAAGGATGTGTCCTTTCGAGCAATTGATGTATAAATATCCATCTTGATTGTGAAAAGGATGGAGAATAGTGAATAGAAGAAAGATACAGTAGATTACAATGTTTTACAATTATGAGATTATGATGCATGTTTGAAACTATGGAGATATCAATGAAAATCATTTGATGTGGTGGCATGTTTCTGGTATCAGTTGTTTGTTGTGTTAATTGAAAGTATTACTGAAGTTGTCTCCAAGGTTGATTTTTTCTAGTTATTTAAATTGACATAACAAGCTTATATTCAATTTATCGGTGCACAGTTGTTGCAGCTGTATGGTTGATTAATTGGTTCTTTCAAAAAAAGATGAAATCCTTTTAGTTGATCATAGTAATTAGGGAATCTCATTTGGATCATTAAGAAGAATTTGGTAATCATATTCTTGAATGTTTATAAAAGTTATAGACTCAAATTTATATGCCAAACAATTAGAGTATCTTCTAGAAAGAGGTTAATCATTTTAGATTTCTCATTTGACTCCACATACCCAATAAGGCACTAGTCTCTACATTTTCATTATTTTAGTTTCACTCATTTTTTATATTTGTTAAATTGAACATATTATGTTTTAGCCTTGATATTGCTATACAATCTATACCAAAATAAAATTTATTTATCCACTCCCATTTTCCATCATGGGTAAATTACTTTAAGGAATAAACATAAGTCAAGCTTTCCTCATTCATATAGGTATACCCGCCTAGGTCTAGCAGCACCTAAAGAGAAGAAGGTCTAAACCATTTGGCCTTATCTGTTACCCTAAAATATACCAAGATTTTGGCAACCTCTTGAGGTATTTCACCTGCATTTTTGAGAGCTAACAAATTGGAGACTCCACTGGGGAGTCAACTTAGAGTCAGGGCCTTAGTCATAGAGTCAAAAATCTTGTAAAGACTCTGTTGGGAATAAGAAACAACAAACACTTTCTCACTTTTAAGAATGTGAGTGGCAACTTTGACAAGAACATTGCATCAATTCAATATGAATGGTAGAAGATCCCAATACAAAGGAGGTCCCACTGGCAACAATAAGTGGCCACACAAGGATGATAAAGGTAAGAAGATATCTGATGACATGTGCATAACAAACAAAGACAAAGCATCATGACCATATTGTGAGACATATGACCATTATGATACATGGAGAGATAGTTCAGGAGGAGAACCTTGTACCCCTGAAGAAAAAATAAATTATTTTCTTAATCCTCAAAAACAACAAGAATTCAATGCTAAAATTGAAGCTGAAGGAATCAAATATCAACAGGAAAACAGTCAGAGAATGGAGGGTAACCAAAATGAGCTCATAGATAATGTACCCCCTCAAGAAAATTATGAGTTCTTGACTCACAAAGAAATAGAAATATAGTTGGAGTTTCATAAACAAGAAGTAGAAAGAGCAAATGTAGAACATGAACAAAAGAAGCTCCAAATGATAAAGGAAATCAGGGACTTCAAATTGCAGAAATCCCAAATTGATGCTTAGACAACTAGTCTTTCAAAGTATATACTGCCTTGTCGGTAGAGAAATAATAGTGCAGGGCCTTCAGATCCATCAAAAACTCCTCACAATCAAATAGGAAATCAATACAAGCAGCCAAACCATCAATCACATATTTCCTCACAATATACAAATACACAACCACCTCATGGTGAACATTATGTGCCACATCCTCATACATAATACAATAATCCATTGTACCAGTATCAACACCCACCCAACCCTCCCCCTCAACAATATACAACAATGATCAAAATTTTTGATTTAACAAGGTGTCAATTATTCCCTTACCCTATGGATGGCAGTTGGAGAAGTCTTGTTCCTAAGTTTATAGGGAGTAGTGCAATTACTATTGAAGATCATTTAAGGATTTTTAATGCTTTCATCCAAGATTTGGATATGCCTTATGAGGATTTACATATGAGGCTATTCATGATGTCGCTCACTGAAGAAGCTAGGGATTGGTTCAATATCCTACCAACAACTTCTATTGATTCTATCCAAGAATTTCAAGATCGATTTCTCAAGAAATATAGGAATCTTAGTACACTAGATTGTGCTTTCCATGAGTTAGTAAATATTCAAAAAAAATAGAACGAGTCAATTTATGATTTTAACTGAAGATTCAATAAATTGTAGAATAAGATACCACTTGGGTTAAAATTGGCAGACCCTACAGTACTAAGTGTTTATTTTCAAGCATTTGATCCAAAAATAGGGTATGAACTGAGGAATAGGTTTCCAAGAGATTTAGCTGAAGCCAAAAAGATAGCACTAACCATTGAAAACAATAAGAAATTTGTTGGGATGATCAGTAAGAGAGACAATCCTAGGGTTCCTCAGCAAGTCAATAATTATCAATACAAACAGGAGAACACATACAAAAATGAGAGGCCTAGGTTACATGACATGCCTTACAATACAAATTGGAAGGATGGAAAACCTGTAATAGATAGACCTAGGAACAAAGAAACATTTGATCCATTAAGGAAGAAGGGAGCATATATGGTCAATAATAGTTGTTGGTGTGAAGGTTGTGATGGGCCACATTCCCTAGATCACTGTGTTGTAGCCCAAAAAATGTAGGAAGAAGGAATGTTAGTGGATAACAGTGGAGAGGATCACACAATGTCAAATAATTTTCACCCTATTGAGGAGAGATACTCATCTTCAGAAGATGATGGCCATGAGTACAATGTTTCAAATCAAAGGTGCAATTTCCACATGGTTGAACAATGAGTCTTTTCCAATTCTGAACAAAATCATATAAAAAAAATCCTATTGACGTGACTGCTCCATGCAATATGACGAGACCCACTGAAGAGGAAATAAAGAGGTTAACCATTTTTGTAGTTGAAAAAAGAAAAGAGCAAGTATTTTTTAAGAAATAGGACAATGAATGAAAAAGAAGGTGTCCCCGAGGGAATATTTATGAAAGATAGAGAGGAAACACAAGGAGTTATGAGGAAAATAGAAGATAAGCAACATGATAAGAATGAATAGAAGCTTGTTCAAAAGGAGGAAGATAAAGAGTTATACAAATAAAAGTAGAAGATTGATCAATTGAATAAAAGGGAAAAGGATGAAAACAAAGAAGAAACATTAGAGAAAAATAAAATAATGAAGGTGAAGGGTTCCTATTTTTATTTCACTTAGGCTTTATCTCAGGTAAAAATGTCTATCCCATTGCTTGAGATGATGAAAATTAAGGAATATAGGGATAATGCTATTCAATTGATATCAAATGGAAATGAGAAAAATACAAGTTCTGAAAATAACACATCCACTAAAATGGTTAATAAGCAAGAGAAGGTAAGCATCCCAGAAGTTTTCCTAAATGATGTACTGATAAATCCACCACAAGTTGATTCATATTTCACCACGTTACTTATAAACAACAAACTGTTAAGGAATTGCATGATAGACTCTAGTGCTGCTATCAATATTATGCCAATTGGACTTATAAAATAGCTTGGCATGTGGTTGGATACTAATGGAGGGAAGTGTTATGCAATGGATAGTAGGCCTATTCCAGTAGTGGGTGTTAGGAAAGATGTTGAAGTCAAACTAGCTACTTATCCTCAAGTGGCCTATAATATAGATATAACAGTAATTGATACCCCTCCTCAGTTTGGGATGCTTCTATCAAGACAGTGGACGACAACGGTTGGGGGAAATGTCCAATTTAATTTTTCTTATGCAACAATTCCAGTGAACGGTGAGGAAGTTAAGTTGTATAGGGAGCCAAGTATGAACCAAATTGTAGATTTTTTACCTCAAGATCAAGTCAATTGTTTTTGTGATGTGGACCTTGGGAATTTTAAGATAGAACCAACCCAGCCAGAATTAGTCAATACTGATCCAATTGATAAGCATGTTGCAAAAAAATGTGATGGTGTGTGGAGAATATACTTTGATGGAACATGTAGCCAAGAAGGTAATGGAGTAGGAATAGTATTTGTTTCACCTGAAGGAGTTACATTTAAATATTCATTTTTTATGGCATTTGAATGTACAAACAATGTGGCAAATTATGAAGCTTTATTGATAGGTTTGAATATAGTTGTAAAACATAAGATCAAGTTGCTAGCTATTCTAGGGGATTCTGAGTTAGTTGTTTCTCAAGTTAAATCAAAATATACAGCAAAACAAAAGAGATTGAAGCACTATAGGAATGTTTTATGGGATACAATTGAGTTCTTTGATGCTTTCTCCATTGAGTGGATAGATAGGTAGAAAAACATAATGACATACTTTTTAGCCAATGTAGCACTAAGAAGAGATGACATTACACTGGTTGAAATGTCTCAAATTGAGTTCAAAACAAGACCCAATGTGCCTGAAAATATATACAGTTGGCAAGTTTTCAATGATGATACTGACCTCCTAAAATTTCTTCATTGTATAGATGAATATGAAGCTCAAGAAATTGATTTCAATGCCTTTGTAGAAGATGGAAATCAGATGGTATTCAGGAAGGAAATCTTATAGCTTTAAACTAATAAGCTTCCCAAAGGGATAGTAGCATTAGAGAGGGTATATGATGGAAATGATCGGTCCCTCATGAAGCAAACACATTTCAAGAGGGAGTATATTGAAGAGGTCAATCGAGGGACTGAGCTAGCACAAAGAAAAGTGTATATAAGGAAGAAAATAAGCCCACCAATTCGAAGAATGTTGATTGCATAATTGAGGAAATATAAACATGTGTTTGCATGGTCTTATGAAGATCTCAAAGCATATAGGGATGATTTTTTCAACATGAAATCCCATTGAAACTAGATGCAAAGCCATTTAGGTAGAACCAAAGACCCATCAACCCAACATTGGAACCAAAAATGCAGGAGGAATTGGCAAAGCTTAGAGATGGGGGTGTCATCAAACCAATCAGGCATTCAACATGGGTTTCAAACCTAGTTCTTATGAGGAAGAAGAACAGGGATATCAGATTATGTGTGGATTTGAGAAATCTAAATGTAGCATCCCTCAAGGATAATTACCCTTTGCCTAATATGGAAGCTTTACTACATAAAGTGACAGGATGTGAGCTGTTATCTATGATGGATGGGTTCTCTGATTACAATCAGGTCAAAGTCAAAGAATCTGAGTAGTACAAGATAAATTTTACAACCCATGGGGAACATATATTTATGTGAGAATGCCATTTGGCCTCACAAATGGAGGAGAAACCTTTCAAAGAGCTATGGACGTAGCATTTGCAAATTTGATTAATGCTATAATGGTGGTATATCAAGATGACCTTACTACTTATTCAAAAATGGTTGAAGATCATGTGGGACATCTGGAAAAGTTATTTATTAAAGCTTTAGAATATGGTATTAGTTTGAACCCTAAAAAAAGTCATTTTTTAGTCATAGAGGGAAAAATCTTAGGAAATATTGTGTCAAAGGAGGGAATTAGAATAGATCCTGAGAGGGTTGAGGCCATAGATAAAGTACCTATTCCTAAAACTGTCAAGGCCATCCAGTCATTTTTTGGACAGATCAACTTTGTCAGGACATTTGTGTCTAATTTGGTTGAAATTGTTAAGCCCATATAAAAAATGTTAAGGAAGGGACAAAAAATAGATTGGACTACAGAAGCATTAGAAGCTTTTATATCAATCAAAAATGCCATCAAGGAAGCCCCTATCCTTAAATCTCTAGATTTTTCAAAACCCTTTCAAATATTTTCATTTGCTTCATTGCACACTATAGATGTTGTTATGTTACAAAAGAATGAGGAAGGTAATGAGCAACCTGTGTCTTTTTTCAGCAAGTCATTGCAGGAGTCAAAATTGAAATATGATATAATGGAAAAATAGGCATTTGTGTTGGTGAAAGCCATGAAGGCTTTTAGACCATATCTTGTTGGAGCTAAGGTGATTACTTATGTCCCTCATCCAGCTATTAAAGATATCTTGATGCAGTCAGAAGTAACAGGAAAGAGATCTAGGTGGATTAATAAAATTCAAGAATTTGATATGGAAATACAAATCACTAAACTAGTGAGAGGTCAGGGCTTGGCCAGGTTAATGGCAGAAGCAAATATCGAAGAAAATCAAATTTGTAATATAGAAGAGGAAGAAAATGCAATTACGAGTATTGAACACACTCCTTGGTATACAGATATTGTGTATTACCTCAGATACATGAAGTGACCTGAGGGATTAAGTGATAATCAAAGAAGAACCTTGAAGTTGCATGCATCTAAATATGTGTTCATGGAAGGAGATTTGTTTTGGAAAAACAAGGAAGGGATGTTGTTATTATGTCTATATGAGTTACAAGCTAAGCATGTCTTAAGAGAGATGCATGAAGGGGTCTGTGGAGGCCATTATTCTACAAATACAACTGCACATAAGATTCTCAGGGAAGGTTATTATTGGTCAAAATTCTTTAATGATTCCTTTTCATACGTAAGAAGATGTGAAGCATGCCATAATTTCTCTGGGAAAATGAAGTATCAGGGAGCTTTACCACTTAGACCTTTGTATGTTGAAGCCCCTTTTCATTAGTGGGGGATTGATTTTATGGGGGAGATACATGAGAAATAAAGTGGAGGGCATAAGTGGATACTGGTAGCCACTGATTACTTCACCAAATGGGTAGAGGTAGTCCCAACTAAGCAAGCAACAAATAAAGTTGTGATCAATTTTTTAATGGATAATATTATTACCATATTTGGTACACCATTAAGATTGATTATAGATAATGGGATGTGTTTCAGATTTGATGAGTTCAAAAAAAATTTCAATACATATGGAATTACTATCTCTTATGCAGCTCCTTACCATCCACAAGCTAATGGTTAGGCAGAGTCCAGCAACAAAAGTCTTCTGAAGATCATAAGGAGAATGCTAGGTGGGATAAAAAGGCCTGGGATTCAAAATTGAAAATGGCTATGTGGGCTGATAGGATCATTGTGAAAAAGGCAATTGGAAAATCCCCATTTGAATTAGTATATGAAACACAAGCTAGGATGCCTTTACAAAATTTGTTACCATTTTACAAATTTATCCTTCGGGAAGATATAGACATTCCTGAACCAATGGAGGAAAGAATGGAGTAGCTGGCTAAACTTGATGAGATAAAAATAGTAGCTAAAAACCAGAATGTGAAGTTGCAAGAACAAATGAAGTAATTATTTGATAGAAAAGAAAAAGATAGAAAATTTGAAGAGAATGATCTAGTGCTAATGTGGAATGCAAGGTGTCGGGAGAAGGGAAAGCACGTGAAATTTGAAGCCTTGTGGTTGGAACCCTTTGTTGTTGTTGGTAAAAGATGCGAGGATTCATCTTATTTACAAAACATCAATGGTGAAGAACATGAGTTTCCTGTACATGGGAAATTTTTTAAGCATTTTTTCTCTTGAAGAATACATGAGATTAAGGGTTTCCAGTGCATGGAGAACTCTTGACAATCCTCTCAGAATTTTCTCCATGCATAGTAGTTTAGGAAATAAAAGGAACAGGAATTTCCAGTACATGGACAGTCCTAAAATTCCTTCATTTAAAATAAACTCTCTCCATGTACAGTAGTATAGGATCATTTTCATCTCCACTTCTTTTCATTCCATCCTTCTCATTAGCTCATAACCCCAAATTTTGGTCTGCTCATCCAAGAATTTGAATCCTTGCAATGATCTCACAATCATTCATCCCCAGACTGAGCCATTGTTACAGCTGTAAAATTTTAAAATCTTATAGTTTTTTGTACTCATCAAAGTTTTCCAAAGAGGCCCATATCATGAATATAAATTTGATGTATTTTTCTTTATCGCCCATGTTCTAGTCATTATTTACCATTTGGTCCCATAAAATTCACTTGACCCCAAGCATATAAAGTCATATCGGCATGAGATGATATAGGTCTTCCTAACCCATAAGTTATTATATACTAACACATATTTTTTAGTGCATCGACAAGAGGTCATAAATTTCTTACCGATATAATTTTATTTGAGGATTCATATCGGCATGATGTAGTTCGTAGTCTCAACAACAAAAGGATCCTATTGGCAAGACAACAGTCATCGAGGTGAGTCATATCGAGCACATATGTGTCTTACCGATCGAAGCACAAAGAACTATATTGGCCGGACTTGGGCTGTCAGAGTGAAGTCCCGTAGCATCCATCTGGTCTTGCCGATAAAGCAAAGGAGGATTTTTTCAATATGAGTTCATGGAGTTCTGGCGACCCCCTATGTTACACCAACAAGATTGCATTTGTAAAGCCTTGGTGATACGTTCTGATCATCGAGACTCGTTTCATTAGAGAGAGATATGAAAGTCATGCTGAGTGTTGTTCCATCGAAAATAAAATAATTATGTCTCGGCGATAAGAAAATAGACCAAAGGAAACATCTCAGTGAGGTACAAAATAAGCAGAGGAACCTCTGCTTGACTTATAAAGTCATAGCAACAGGTTTGCATCGGTGGGAGTTATAGCGATATACTTGAAATTGAAGGGATAATTCTTGGGGAGAATCATAATGCCGATGGAACTACGAGACATCTTAGAAATATATGATCTATTGATAGCAAAGAAACAAGTGAATCAAAATAACTCTTGGGGAGACTCAAAATTTTGGGGAAACTACAAGATGCATTAGCGGATGTTTTAATAAATGCTGGTAAAAGCCCTAATAGAAGGATCACCCAAGATTTAAAAATGTCTCGCCAACAACATTGCATGATGTGATAGTGAGAGTTTTGAAAAAATACCTGCTACACTTGTGTTTCAGCTTAAACATTAATAGTGCCACGAAGCATAAGTAACTTCATGAATTAAGGAAAATTCAATTGAAAACACTGCTACAGAATTGATGGCAGAGAAAGCAGAAGGATGAACGAAGAACCAGGGCATTTTTTCAGCTCAAAAGTTTCAAGTGAAACACAGTAAGCTTTTTGCGCCTTTACTTCTATAACTTTTGATTTCTGCAATATTTGAAGAATGGAAGCCACTAGTTCATGAAAATTGAAGGGGAGAAAACATGGGGAAAGTAGTCAGTCTAGAGGAAAAAAAGAGAAAACCGAAAATGAGCCAGAGGGCACTGAGTGAAAGTTAAGCCAAGATCTTATTGACCAATTACCTAGCTCTGGACCTAAAGCAAGGTGATCTACACATCTTAGGGTAGAAGTGGATAAAATAGATGAGAAATGTAAGCTCATAGGAGATATTTGGACACCAATAAGAGGCTATCAAATTTTTAGTTTTCATTACTATCAGAGGAATCGCTTTGAACCAATATGCAATCCATGGAAGTTTAATCTGGGAAAGCTAGTATGCCCTAATCTATTTGTCAATGTTGAATTGGTGAGATTGTTAGCCGCTCATTATAATTCAAAACTCAAAGCACCCTATGACCCATCCAAAAAACCATTGATACATATATCAGAAGATGCAATAGGAAAGGTTTTCAAATTGGAAGGGGTTTACAATGATAAAATCATATGTGAAGAATTAGAAAGGGAATTCAGGAGGACAGACACAATTTATAAAGGTTGGAGGTTTCCACTGCACATAATTAAATAGGATGGAAAACCAGTTCCACTAGAGGATAGTGATGGACTCCACTTCCATGTTGATCTTTTCGAACCCTATATGAAGTATACTTATTTCTTGACAAGCCAATTATTGGAAATGGAAGTCCCTAAATATATGTCAATCGTGTTGATGATAATTTCAACAGATATTCAATATCAAAACTCTAGACCTTTTGATTATGCCTCATACATTTTTAAGGGGCTTGGTTCTAGGTTAATGACTGTGAAAAGTGGAGCCTCTATCTTTCATCTTAGGAATTATTTGTTGTTGATGAATATGGTGTTGTATTTTTGACAAGAGTTAGGGTTGTGGCCTCAAGAGATGAGAATTTCCCAATTTGATAAGGAAGGTATGTCATTACCTGTTCAATTATGGACTGTTGTTTGGGATAATAGGTTTGCTAATTCTTGTTTCATACACTTTGAGGAATATTTTGTAAAACCATTGTACAAATTCTACAATCATCCATGTGCTTATTCTATATCTGATGAGGTAAAGAGATCTCTCAGGCCTAAAGAATTCAATGGGAAAATTATCACAATTGGGGGGATTGGTATTGTTTGGATGATGCTACTATGATTAGGGTTTATGGATTTGAAGATGCCCCATTCATTTTTCCTAAAACAGTCTCGGATAGGATTGCATGCTTGGAAATTGTTAGGCAGATGGGCTTTTCCAGTGTTATGAATTTGAGTTCCTTTGCAAAATAGGATTCTATTCCGAATACATTATGCTTTGGAGATTTTACTATACTAGGTAAGGAAGGGTACAACTTGATCCTTGATAAGTTATTGCAATACAACATGAAAAGAGGACCACCTAGAAATAATTTTGATCCAGAAGGGTATATCAATTCTACTAGACAAAAGATAAACTTTGGAGGATATCAACATGTACCCTATCAGTTTGATGATATGATCAGGAACCTGGAAGTTGAAGAAGTAGAAATGGTGGTGAAAAATATAATCAAGGGTTGCAGGATACAAAGTTGTTATCCTCTGGTGGAGAGGCATCTGAGGGTAATGTTCTATAGGGTCAATCCAATAATATTTCAAGATTGAAAACTCAGGACTACACCTGCCCTACCAGGGAATTAAATGTGGAAGAGAGTATAGATATAGATGCAAGGAACGTGGAGTATAAGTCATTTGTATCAGATAATGAATTTATAAATTCTTCAGAATTTAAAGCATTCTTATATAAACATAAAGGAAAAGAGAGAAGATAAATAGTTGATAATGTTACACCAAGTAATGAAGAATAGTTACTGAATGATCTAAAAATGAGTTTGGACAGAGAGATGGTGAGGATGACCCCTAAAAAAGGGGAGGAAAATGTGAGAGTGCTGGTGTTATGATTTTTCCAGGGTTGGATCTCAATTATGCATTTATCTATGATAGTTTTTTGAAAGATAGTAATGCTACACACAAGATGAGCCCAAAAAAGGTCACAAAAGTATATGGAGGGTCAAAATACAATCCAGATGAAGTGTCATTAATGATTTGGGCCTTGTATCCACCTCACAAGAAATCAGTTGTTATTGATACATAAAAGGCATTCAGGTATGTTATGAATTTAAAGGTTGGAGAGGCTAATTTTGTGGCAACTACAGAGATTGGAATCAATGTAGCAAAACTGAACAAAGCTCAAATACAGATGTTAATCAAGGAAAGAGAAATGTACAAAATGAATAATGAGAGGATGTTGAGAGAAAATGACCACTTGAAAGATTTGTTAGGAATTACAATGAAATCAACCAAGCTGCTCACTCATGGTGAAAGTTCACAAGCAAAGGATCATTGGGAAGGATCAAGTGCATACTCTCAAGGGAAATATGATGCACTTGTAGCAATAATTAAGAAAAGACAAGCTAGTCTAACAACTTGGTTAAATAAGCTCTAGGGAATACACTCACATAACTTTGCTACATTGCAAGAATATGAAAGAATGGATGGTAGGATTCTAGAGAAGCTTCAAGAAAAACCAGAGGATGTTTATGATATTGTGGTGATTGAGGCTGCAAATCATCTTATGAATAAGCATCGAGACTTCTTTGAAGAATTGCGAGGGGATGCGTAGGGATTAATTAATGCCACCAAAAAAGGGTTGACTACATTCTTTGATGATAAAGGGAGATTAAAAGAAATGACAGTGGAAAGGTGAAAGTGAATTAATATTGCAAGAAATTCTAAAGAGAACTACCATGAAAGATACAACACTAGATGAAGCATGCGAACAAAATGAAAAGATGGTAAAAATGGAGATCACAATCCAGAATGCATTGGGAGATGAAAATACGTATGAGTGCTAGGACTACTTGGACCACTTGTCAAAGATTAATTTGTGGCTTCACATAGATTAATTACCCTTTTGAAATTTATTGTTGTTTTACCATAAGACATTTTGAAAGGATGTGTCCTTTTGAGCAATTGATGTATAAATATCCATTTTGATAGCGAAAAGGATGGCAAATAGTGAATAGAAGAAAGATACAGTAGATTACAATGTTTTACAATTATGAGACTATGATGCATGTTTGAAACTATGGAGATATCAATGAAAATCATTTGATGTGGTGGCATGTTTCTGTTATCAGTTGTTTGTTGTGTTAATTGAAAGTATTACTAAAGTTGTCTCCAAGGTTGATTTTTTCTAGTTATTTAAATTGATATAAAAAGCTTATATTCATCAAAGTTATTAGATTTCCACAATCCATAAGAGTATGAATAGTTGTTTCTAGATTCGATTGTGTAAGCTTTTTTGAATCAACATTTTGAATCACACTCTGTGATCCATCATTAGGATAGAGAGCTCAAGGATATGAAAATTTGTTGCAGACCTAATAGTTATAAGAAGAGGCAGAAGAATGTTAGAGGGATAGGAGGCACAAGGCCCAAGGGATGGCAAGCTAGAAAAATAATAATATAGAAATTAAAAATAAAGGAGACAATTGACAATTAAAAGAACCAATGACCATATAAAGAAATGCAAACAAATATATAGTTGGTTTTTGGTTTTTCTTCTTTCTCATTTGTTTTCATTTCTTTATATGGTCATTGGTTCTTTTAATTGTCAATTGTCTCCTTTATTTTTAATTTCTATATTATTATTTTTATAGCTTGCCATCCCTTGGGCCTTGTGCCTCCTATCCCTCTAACATTCTTCTACCTCTTCTTATACCTGTTAGGTCTGTAACAAATTTTTCTATCCTTGAGCTCTCTATCCTGATGATGGATCACGGAGTGTGATTCAAAACGTTGATTCAAAAAAGCTTACACAATCGAATCCAGAAACAACTATTCATAAGCTTATATTCAGTTTATCGGTGCACACTTGTTGCATCTGTATGGTTGATTTATTGGTTCTTTCAAGAAAATATTAAATCCTTTTAGTTGATCATAGTAATTAGGGAATCTCATTTGGATCATTAAGACGAATTTGGTAATCATATTCTTGAATTTTTATACAATTTATAGACTCAATTTATATGCCAAACAATTAGAGTATATACCAGAAAGAGGTTACTCATTTTAGATTTCTCATTTGTCACCACATACCCAATAAGGCACTAGTCTCTACATTTTCATCATTTTATTTTCACTTATTTTTTATATTTGTTAAATTGAACATATTATGTTTTAGCCTTGATATTTCTATACAATCTATACCAAAATAAAATTTATTTATCCACTCACATTTTCCATCGTGGGTAAATTACTTTAAGGAATAAACATAAGTCAAGCCTGCCTCATTCATATAGGTGTATCAGCCTAGGTCTAGCAACACCTGAAGAGAAGAAGGTCTAAACCATTTGGCCTTGTATTTTACCCTAAAACGTACCAAGAGCTTGGAAACCTCTTGGGTTATTTCACTTTTTTTTTTTGAGAGCTAACAAATTGGCAACTCCACTGGGGAGTCAACTTAGAGTCAGGGCCTTAGTCATGGAGTCAAAAATCCTGTAAAGACTCCACTGGGAATAAGAAACAACAAACACTTTCCCACTTTTAAGAAAGTTAGTGGCGACTTTGACAAGAACATTGCATCAATTATACATGAATGGTAGAAGATCCCAATACAAAGGAGGTCCCACTGGCAACAGTAAGTGGCCACACAAGGATGATAAGGGTAAGAAGATATCTGATGACATGTGTATAACAAATAAAGAAAAAGCATAAAGACCACATTGTGAGACATATGACTGTTATGATACATGGAGAGATAGTTCAGGAGGAGAACCTTGTACCCCTGAAGAAAAAAAAATCCTTTTTATAATCCTCAGAAACAGGCAGAATTCGATGCTAAACTTGAAGTTGAAGGAATCCGATATCAATAGGAAAATGATTAGAGAATGGAGGGTAACCAAAATGAGCTCATAGATAATGTAACCCCTCAAGAAAATTATGAGTTCTTGACTCACAAAGAAATAGAAATACAGTTGGAGTTTCATAAACTAGAAGTAGAAAGAGAAAAAGTAGAACATGAACAAAAGAAGCTTCAAATGATAAAGGCAATCCAAGACTTCAAATTATAGAAAGCCTAGATTGATGCTCATACAACTAGTCTTTCAAAGTATATACCGCCTCATAGGTAGGGAAATAATAGTGTAGGGCCTTCAGATCCATCAAAGGCTCCTCACAATCAGATAGAAAATCAATACAAGAAGCCAAACCATCCACCACATATTTCCTCACAATATACAAATACACAACCACCTCATGGTCAACATTATGTGCCACATCCTCATACACAATACAATAATTTGTTGTACCAATATCAGCACCCACTTAAACCTCCCCCTTAACAATATACAACAATGATCAGACAATTTGACTTAACAGAGTTTCAATTATACCCTTACCCTATGGATGGTAGTTGGAGAAGTCTTGTTCCTAAGTTTACAAGGAGCAGTGCAATTACAGTTGAAGATCATTTAAGGATTTTTAATGCTTTCATCCTATATTTGGATATGCCTTATGAGGATTTACATATGAGGCTATTCATGATGTCACTCACTAAAGAAGCTAGGGATTGGTTCAATAGCCTACCAACAACATCTATTGATTCTATCCAAGAATGTCAAGATTGATTTCCTCGAGCAATATGGGAATCTATGTGCACCAAATTATGCTTTCCATGAGTTAGTAAAGATTTAAAAAGATTAGAATGATTCAATTTATTATTTTAATTGAAGATTCAATAAATTGGAGAATAAGATACCACTTGGGTCAAAATTGACAGACCCTGCTACATTGAGTGTTTATTTGCAAGCGTTCGATCTAGAAACAGGGTATGAACTAAGGAATAGGTTTCCAAGAGATTTAGCTAAAGCCTAAAAGATAGCACTAAACATTGAAAAAAATAAGAAAGTTGTTGGGATGATCAGTAATAGAGACAATCCTAGGGTTCCTCAGCAAGTCAATAATTATCAATACAAATAGGAGAACACATATAGAAATGAGAGGCCTAGGTTACATGACATGCCTTACAATAAAGAAGAAGGGAGCGTATATGGTCAATAATAGTTGTTGGTGTGAAGGTTGTGATGGGCCACATTCCCCAGATCAGTGTTGTAGCCCAAAAAATGTAGGAAGAAGGAATGTTAGTGGGTAACAACGAAGAGGATCACACAGTGTATTTGACGTCAAATAATTTTCACCCTATTGAGGAGAGATACTCATCTTCAAAAGATGAAGGCTATGAGTACAATGTTTCAAATCAAAGGTGCAATATCCACATGGCTGAACAAAAAGTCTTTTCTGATTCTGAAGAAAATCATATAGAACATCCTGTTGAGGTGCCTGCTCCATGCAATATGAGGTGACCAACTAAAGAGGAAATAAAGAGGTTAACCATTGTTGTAGTTGAAAAAGAAAAGAGAAATTTTTGGTTAAGAAATAAGATAGTGAATGAAAAAGAAGGTTTCCCTAGGGGAATATTTATGAAAGATAGAGAGGAAACACAAGGAGTTCTGAGGAAAATAGAAGATAAGCAACACGATAAGAACAAACAAAAGCTTGTTCAAAAGGAGGAAGATAAAGAGTTATACAAAGAAAAGTAGAAGATTGATCAATTGAATAAAAGGGAAAAGGAATGAAGAAAAGGAGAAACATTAGAGTCAAAGAAAATGATGAAGGCAGAGGGTTCCTATTTTGATTTCACTCAAGCTTTATCTTAGGTAAAAATGTATGTCCCATTGCTTGAGATGATGAAAATTAAGGAATATAGGGATAATTCTATTCAATTCTATTCAAATCAAAATGAGAAAAATACAAGTTCTGAAAATAACACATCCACTAAAATGGTTAATAAGCAAGAGAAAGTAAGTGTCCCAGAAGATTTTGTAAATGATGTATTGATAAATCCCCCACAAGTTGATCCATTTTTCACCACGTTACTTATAAAAACCAAACTGTTAAGGAATTTCATGATAGACTCTAGTTCTGATATCAATATTATGCCAGTTGGACTTATGAAACAACTTGGCATGTGGGTGGATACTAATGGAGGGAAGTGTTATGCAATGGATAGTAGGCCTGTTCCAGTAGTTGGTGTTATGAAAGATGTCGAAGTCAAACTAGCTGCTTATCCTCAGGTGGCCTATAATATAGATATACCAGTAATTGATACCCCTCTCAGTTTGGGATGCTTCTATCAAGATAGTGGATGACAACGGTTGGGGGAAATGTCCAATTTGATTTGTATTATGCAACAATTCTAGTGAATGGTGAGGAAGTTAAGTTGTAAAGGGAGCCAAGGATGCACCAAATTATAGATTGTGTTCCTCAAGATCAAGTTAATTGTTTTTGTGATGTGGACCTTGGGAATTTTAAGATAGAACCAACCCAGCCAAAATTAGTCAATGTTGATCCAATTGATAAGCATGTTGCAAAAAACTCTGATGGTGTGTGGAATATGTACTTTGATGGAGCAGGAATAGTATTTGTTTCACCTGAAGGAGTTACATTTAAATATTCATTTTTGATGGCATTTGAATGTACAAACAATGTGGTAGATTATGAAGCTTTATTAATAGGTTTGAATATAGTTGTAAAACATAAGATCAAGTTGTTAGCTATTCTAGGGGATTCTGAGTTAGTTTTTTCTCAAGTTAAATAAAAATATGCAGCAAAACACAAGAGATTGAATCAATATAGGAATTTTGTATAGGATATAATTTAGTTGTTTGATGCTTTCTCTATTGAGTGGATAGATAGGTCAAAAAACACTAAGAAGAGATGACATTACACTGGCTGGAGTGTCTCAAATTGAGTTCAAAACAAGACCTGTTGTGCCTAACAATATATACAGTTGGGAGGTTTTCAATGATGATATTGACCTCCTAAAATTTCTTCACTATATAGATCAATATGAAGCTCAAGAAATTTACTTCAATGCCTTTCTAGAAGAAGTAGATGGAAAGTAGATGGTATTCAAGAAGGAAATCTTACAGCTTAAAACTAATAAGCTTCCCAAAGGGCTAGTAGCATTGGAGAGGGTATATGATGGAAATGATTGGTCCCTCATGAAGCAGACACCAATCCAGAGGGAGGATATTGAAGAGGTCAATCTAGGGACTGAGCTGGCACCAAGAAAAGTGTATATAGGGAAGAAAATAAGCCCACCAATTCAAAGAATGTTGATTGCATTATTGAGAAAATATAAACATGTGTTTGCATGGTCTTATGAAGATCTCAAAGCATATAGGGAGGATTTGTTTCAACATGAAATCCCATTGAAACCAAATGCAAAGCCATTTAGGTAGAAGCAAAGACCCATCAACCCAACATTGGAGCAAAAAATGCATGAGGAATTGGAAAAGCTTAGATATGGGAGTATCATCAAACCAATCAGGCATTCAACATGGATTTCAAGCCTAGTTCTTGTGAGGAAGAAGAATGATAATATCAGATTATGTGTTGATTTCAGAAATCTAAATGTAGCATCCCTCAAGGATAATTACCGTTTGCCCAATATGGATGCTATACTACACAAAGTGATGGGATGTGAGCTATTATCTATGATGGATGGGTTCTCTGGTTAAAATTAGGTCAAAGTCAAAGAATCTGAGTAGTACAAGACAACCTTTACAACCCCATGGGGAACATATGTTTATGTGAGAATACCATTTGGCCTCACAAATGTAGGAGCAACCTTTCAAAGAGCTATGGATGTAGCATTTGTAGATTTGATTAATGCTATAATGGTGGTATATCAAGATGACCTTATTCCTTATTCAAAAAGGGCTGAAGATCATGTGGGACATCTAGAAAAGGTATTTATTAAAGCTTTAGAATATGGTATTAGTTTGAACCCTAAAAAATGTCATTTTTTAGTCACAAAGGGAAAACTCTTAGGACATATTGTGTCAAAGGAGGGAATTAGAATAGATCCTGAGTGGGTTGAGGCCATAGATAAAGTCCCTATTCCTAAGACTGTCAAGGACATGCAGTCATTTTTTGGACAGATCAACTTTGTCAGGAGATTTGTGTCTAATTTTTCTGAAATTATTAAGCCCATATCAAAAATGTTAAGGGACAAAAAATAGATTGGACTGCAGAAGCATTAGAAGCTTTTATATCAATCAAAAATGCCATCAAGGAAGCCCCTATTCTGAAATCTCCATATTTTTCAAAACCCTTTCAAATATTTTCATTTGCTTCGTTGCACACTATTTTTGTTGTTATGTTACAAAAGAATGAGGAAGGTCATGAGCAGCCTGTGTCTTTTTTCAGCAAGTCATTACAGGGGTCAGAATTGAAATATGATATAATGGAAAAACAAGAATTTGCATTGGTGAAAGCCATGAAGGCTTTTAGACCATATCTTGTTGGAGCTAAGGTGATTTCTTATGTCCCTCATGCAACTGTTAAAGATATCTTGACGCAGTCAGAAGTAACAGGAAAGAGATGCGGGTGGATTAATAAAATTCAAGAATTTGATATGGAAATACAAATCACTAAACTAGTGAGAGGTCAGGGCTTGGCCAGGTTAATGGTAGAAGCAAATCAAATTTGTAATATAGAAGAGGAAGAAAATGCAATTGCGAGTATTGTGCACACTCTTTGGTATACAAATATCTTGTATTACCTTAGATACATGAAGTGCCCTAAAGGATTAAGCGATAATCAGAGAAGAACCTTGAAGTTGCATGCATCTAAATATGTGTTCATGGAAGGAGATTTGTTTTGGAAAAATAGGGACGGGATGTTGTTATTATGTCTAGATGAGTTACAAGCTAAGCATGTCTTAAGAGAGATGCATGAAGGGGTCTATGGAGGACATTATTCTGCAAAGACAACTGCACATAAGATTCTTAGGGCAGGTTATTACTGGCCAAAATTCTTTAATGATTCCTTTTCATACATAAGAAGATGTGAAGCATGCTAGAAGTTCTTGGAGAAAATTAAGTATTAGGGAGCTTTACCACTTAGACCTTTGCAAGACAGAGCCCTTTTCATCAGTGGGGGATTGATTTATTTGGGAGATACAGGATAAATCAAGTGGAGGAAATAAGTGGATACTGGTAGCTACTAATTACTTCACCAAATGGGTAGAGGTAGTCCCAACTAAGCGAGCAACAAGTAAAGTTGTGATCAATTTTTTAATGGATGATATTATTACCAGATTTGGTACACCATTAAGATTGATTACAGATAATGGGATGTGTTTCAGATCTAATGAGTTCAATTTTTTTTGCAATACATATGGAATTACTATCTCTTATGTAGCTCCTTACCATCCACAAGCTAATGGTCAAGCAAAGTCTAGGAACAAAAATCTTCTGAAGATCATAAGGAGAATGCTAGGTGGGAATAAAAAGGCTTGGGATTCAAAACTAAAAATGGTTGTGTGGGCTGATAGGATCATTGTGAAAAAGGAAATTGGAAAATCCCCATTTGAATTAATATATGGAACACAAGCTAGGATGCATTTACAATTTTTTTTACCAATTTACAAATTTATCCTTCAGGAAGATATAGACATTCCTGAACCAATGGATGAAAGAATGGAGCAACTAGCTGAACTTGATGAGATAAGAAGAGTAGCTCAAAACCAGAATGTGAAGTTGCAGGCACAAATGAAGTAATTATTTGATAGAAATGCAAAAGATAGAAAAATTGAAGAGAATGATCTAGTGTTGATGTGGAATGCAAGGTGTTAGGAGAAGGGAAAGCAAGGTAAATTTAAAGCCTTGTGGTTGGGACCCTTTGTTGTTGTTGGTAAAATGGGTGAAGATTCATATTATTTACAAAACATGACTAGTGAAGAATAGGAGTTTCCTGTACATGGGAAATTTTTAAGATTTTTTTCTCTTGAAGAATACATGAGATTAAGGGTTGCCAGTGCATGGACAACTCTTGAAAATCCCCTCAGAATTTTCTCCTTGCACAGTAGTTTAGGAAATAAAAGGAAGAGGAATTTCCAGTACATGGACAGTCCTAAAATTCCTTTATTTAAAATAAATTCT
Organism: Sequoia sempervirens; assembly: GCA_007258455.2. Taxonomy (NCBI): domain Eukaryota; kingdom Viridiplantae; phylum Streptophyta; class Pinopsida; order Cupressales; family Cupressaceae; genus Sequoia; species Sequoia sempervirens. The sequence goes on along the minus strand of VDFB02086081.1, from coordinate 284,423,728 downwards.
CTCCATGTACATTAGTATAGGATCATTTTCATCTCCACTTTTTTTCATTTCATCCTTCTCATTAGTTCATAACCCTAAAAGTTTGGTCTACCCATCCAAAAATCTAAATCCTTGCAATTATCTCACAACTATTCATCCCCAGACGGAGCCACTATTAGAACTGTAAAATTTAAAAAAATTATAGTTGTCTATACTCATGAAAGTTTTCAAAAGACAACCATATCATGAATATAAATTTGATGTATTTTTATTTTTTGACCATGTTCTAGTCAGTATTTACCATTTGGTCCCATAAAATTCACCTAACCCCAAGCATTTGAATATATAAAGTCATATCGGCATGAGATGATATAGGTCTTCTTGACCTATAAGTTATTTTATACTAACACATATTTTTTAGTGCATCGGCAAGAGGTTGTGAATATCTTACCGATATCATTTTATCTGAGGATTCATATCAGCATCATTTAGTTTGCAGTCTCAATGAAAAAAGGATCCTATCGGCAAGACAACAGTCATCAGGGTGAGTCATATCGAGCACATATGTGTCTTACCGATCGAAGCACAAAGAACTATATCGGCCAAAATTCGGTCGTTAGAGTAAAGTCCCGTAGCATCCATCCGGTCTTGCCAATAAAGCGAAGGAGGATTTTGTTGATATGAGTTCATGGAGTCCCACTGACCCCCTATGTTACACCGACACGATTGCATTTTTAAATCCTTGGTGATATGCTTTGATCACCGGTGAGACTGGTTTCATCGGAGAGAGATATGAGAGTCATGCCGAGTGTTGTTCCATCGGCAAGAAAATACTTATGTCTCGGTGATCAAAAAATAGACCAAAGGAAATATCTCAACAAGGCACGAAATAAGTGGAGGAATGTATGCCTGACTTATAAAGTCACAACAACAGGTTTGCATCAGTGGGAGTTATAGCAATATACTTAAGATTGAAGGGATAATTCTCAGGGAGACTCATAATGCTAGTGGAACTACGAGACATATTAGCGATATATGATCTATTGATAGCAAAGATACAACTGAATCAAAATAACTCTCGACGAGACTCGAAATGTCAAGGAAACTACAAGATGCCTTAGCGGATGTTTTAATGAATGTTGGTAAAAGCCCTAATACAAGGATCGCCCAAGATTTAAAAATGTCTCGCCAATAACATTGTATGATGTGATAGTGAGAGTTTCCAAAAAAGACCTGCTACACTCGTGTTTTAGCTACAACATTAATGGCACCACAGATCATAAGTAACTTAATGAATTATGGAAAATTCAATTGAAAACACTATTGTAGAATTGATAGCAGAGAAAGCAGAAGGACGAACGAAGAACAAGGGAATTTTTTCAGCTCAAAAGTTTCAAGGGAAACACAGTAAGCTTTTTGCACCTTGACTTCTGCAACTTTTGATTTCTGCAATTTTTAAAGAATGGAAGCCACTAGTTTAGGAAAATTGAAGGGGAGAAAACATGGGGAATGTAGTCAGTCTAGAGTAAAAAAACAAAAACCGAAACTGAGCTAGAGGGAACTAAGCAAAAGTTAAGCCAAGATCTTATCGACCAATTACCTGGCTCTAGACCTAAAGCCAGGGAATCTGCACAACTTAGGGCAGAAGTGGATAAACTAGATGACAAATGTAAACTCATAGGAGATATTTGGACACCAATAAGAGGCTATCAAATTTTTAGTTTTCATTACTATCGGAGGAATCACTTTGAACTAGTATGTAATCCATGGAAGTTTAATCTGGGAAAGTTGGTTTTCCCTAATGTATTTTTCAATGTTGAATTGGTGAGATTTTTGGCCACTCATTATAATTCAAAACTCAAAGCCATCTATGACCCATCTGGAAAACCATTGATACATATATTAGAAGATGCAATAGGAAAGGTTTTCAAATTGGAAGGTGTTTGCAATGAGAAAATAATATGTGAAGAATTAGAAAGGGAATTTAGGAGGATGGACACAATTTATAAAGGTTGGAGGTTTCCACTACACAAAATTAAACCAGATGGAAAACCATTTCCACTAAAGGATAGTGATGGACCCCCCTTCCATGTTGATCTTTTCGAACCCTATATGAAGTATACTTATTTCTCAGTAAACCAAGTATTGGGAATGGAAGTCACTGAATATATGTCAATTGTGCCTATGATAATTTTAGCAGATATTCAATATCACAACTCTAGACCTTTTGATTATGCCTTATACATTTTTAAGGGGCTCGATTCTGGATTGATGACTGTGAAAAGTGGAGCCTCTATCTTACATCTTATGCATTATTTGTTGTTGACACATATGGTGTTGTATTTTGGACAGGAGTTAGGGTTGTGGCCTCAAGAGATGAGAATTTCCCAATTTGATAAGGAAGGTATGTCATTACTTGTTCAACTATGGACTATTGTTTGGGACAATAGGTTTGCTAATTCTTATTTCATACACTTTGAGGAATATTTTGTAAAACCATTGTACAAATTCTACAATCATCCATGTGCTTATTCTCTATTTGATGAGGTAAAGAGGTTTCTCAGGCCTAAAGACTTCAATGGGCCAATTAGTCATAATTGGGGGGATTGGTATTGTTTGGATGGTGCTACTATGATTAGGGTTTATGGATTTGAAGATGCCCCTTCATTTTCCCTAAAATAGTCACGAACATGATTGCATACTTGAAAATTGTTAGGCATATGGACTTTTCTAGTCTTATGAATTTGAGTTCCTTTGGAAAATAGGATTTTATTCCTAGTACATTGTGGTTTGGAGATTTTACTGTACTAGCTAAGGGTACAACTTGATCCTTGATAAGTTATTGCAATATAACATGAAAAGAGGACCACCTAGAAAGAATTTTGATTCAGAAGGGTATATCAATTATGCTAGACAAAAGATAAACTTTGGAGGATATCAACATGTACCCTATCAGTTTGATTATATGATCAGGAGCATGGAAGCTGAAGAAGCAGAAATGGTGGTAGAAAAATATAATCAAGGGTTGCAGGATACAAAGTTGTTATCTTCTAGGGAAGAGGAATCTAAGGGTAATGTGCCACAGGGTCAATCCAATAAGATGTCAAGATTGAAAAATTGGGACTACACCTTCCCTGCTAGGGAATTAAATGTGGAAGAGAGTATAGATATAGATGCAAGGAATGTGGAGTATAAGTCAGTTGTATCATATAATGAATTTATTAATTCTCCATAATTTAAAGCATTCTTGTATAAACAAAAAGGAAAATAGATAAGAGAAATGGTTGATAATGTTACACCAAGTAATGAAGAACAATTACCGAATGATCTAAAAATGAGTGTGGATAGAGAGATGGCAGGTATGACCCCTAAAAAGGGGAGGAAAATGTTAGAGAGTGTTGGTGTTATGATTTTTCTAGGGTTGGATCTCAATTTTGCATTAATCTTTGATAGTTTTCTGAAAGATTGTAATGCTACACACAAGCTTTACCCAGAAAAGGTGATAGAAGTATATGCAAATTTAAAATGCAATCTAGATGAAGGGTCATTAATGATTTGGGCCTTGTATCCAGCTCACAGGAAATCAATTTTTATTGATACTGAGAAGGCATTCAGGCATGTTATGAATTTAAAGGTTGGAAAGGTTGATCCTATGGCAACTGTAGAGATTGGAATCAATGTAGCAAAACTGAACAAAGCTCAAATACAGATGTTATTCAAGGAAAGAGAAATGTACAAAATGAATAATGAGAGGATGTTGAGAGAAAATGACCGCCTAAAAGATTTGTTAGGAATTACAATGAAATCAACCAAGCGGCTCACTCATGGTGAAAGTTCACAAGCAAAGGATCATTGGGAAGGATCAAGTACATAATCTCAAGGGAAATATGATGCACTTGTAGCAATAATTAAGAAAAGACAAGACATTCTAACAACTTGGTTAACTAAGCTCTGGGGAACACACTCACATAACTTTGCTACATTGCAAGTACATGAAAGAATGGATGGTAGGATTCTGGAGAAGCTTCAAGAAATAAACCAGAGGGATGTTTCTGATAATGTGGTGATTGAGGTTGTGAATCATCTTATGAATAAGCACTGAGACTTATTTGAAGAATTGTGAGGGGATGCACAGGGATTAATTAATGCCACCAAAAAATGGGTTGACTACGTTCTTTGATGATAAAGGGAGATTAAAAGAAATGACTAAGTGGAAAGGTGAAATTGAATTAATATTGCAAGAAATTCTGAAGACAACTACTGCGAAAGATACAACACTAGATGAAGCATGTGAACAGAATGAAAAGATGGTGAAAATGGAGATCACAATCTAGAATGCATTGGGAGATGCAGATACGCATGAGCATCGGGACTACTTGGACCACTTGTCAAAGATTCATTTGTGGATTAACAGAGCTTAATTACCCTTTTTAAATTTATTGTTGTTTTAACATAAGACATTTTGAAAGGATGTGTCCTTTCGAGCAATTGATGTATAAATATCCATTTTGATAGCGAAAAGGATGGCAGATAGTGAATAGAAGAAAGATATAGTAGATTACAATGTTTTACAATTATGAGACTATGATGCATGTTTGAAACTATGGAGATATCAATGAAAATTGTTTGATGTGGTGGCGTGTTTCTAGTATCAGTTGTTTGTTGTGTTAATTGAAATTATTACTGAAGTTGTCTCCAAGGTTGATTTTTTCTAGTTATTTAAGATGATATAACAAGCTTATATTCATTTTATCGGTGCAGTCTTGTTGCATCTGTATGGTTGATTAATTGGTTCTTTCAAGAAAAGATTAAATCCTTTTAGTTGATCATAGTAATTAGGGAATCTCATTTGGATCATTAAGAAGAATTTGGTAATCATATTCTTGCGTGTTTATACAAGTGATAGACTCAAATTTATATGCCAAATAATTAGAGTATCTGCTATAAAGAGGTTACTCTTTTTAGATTTCTCATTTGACTCTGCATATCCAATAAGGCACTAGTCTCTACATTTTCATCATTTTAGTTTCACTCATTTTTTATATCTGTTAAATTGTACATATTAGGTTTTAGCCTTGATATTGCTATACAATCTATACCAAAATAAAATTTATTTATCCACTCCCATTTTCCATCGTGGGTAAATTACTTTAATGAATAAACATAAGTCAAGCCTACCTCATTAATATAGGTATACCCACCTATGTCTAGTAACACCTAAAGAGAAGAAGTTTTAAACTATTTGGCCTTGTTTGTTACCCTAAAACGTACCAAGATTTTGGCAACCTCTTGAGGTATTTCACCTTCATTTTTGAGAGCTAACACAACCATACACTACTAAAAAGTAGAAGGTTGAATAACAAAACTAAATTTACGAGTGAGAAAAAGAATGTACCAACATCATGCCTGTCTTTCATAACTGGAACAACCTTAGGATTAGATATGTTTTTATGTAATGAAACTTCTTGTGGTATAGACATAAGTGCCAAATTATTGCTTGCATTAACTACTCTTTTCAATTGTCCCATTGTCACAAAAATTTTATTAGTCTTAATTGGATGAGAATGCACAATGTATTCAATTCCTTCCTTAAATAAATGATATTGAATATGTTCCCTGTAGAAGATTTATTTTCTATCATATAAGTATAGGCTACCCAACACAACCCCATAGATATCTAGTGGAACCACATCAAATTCAACCTCATCTATGAACTTAGATGTTATTACAAATCTTAAATTGCATTGCTTAGTTACTCACAATCTGTTATCATTGCACACCCAACCTAATGGATAAGGTTTCTAATGTGGCTTTGTTTTCAATCCCAATTGTTTAACAAATTCTTCTAAAATTAAATTAACTTGGGACCCACTATCTATCAGTGCATCAATCTTAGTGTTCTTAGAAATCACCCTTATATGAAATAATTCACATCTTTTTCTATCTTCAGGAATAACATGACTTTTAGAAGTAGAAGCACATGAAACATCAGTGGCAGAATCATTACCAACAAAAGATTTACCTTTCAAACCCACAACTGTTATCTTTATTTTGTCATCAGAATCCGATCCAAGATCCTAAATGACAGTTGTGGCCTTTTTCTTTCCTTTACAATCCTTAAACCATTTTGGTTTCAATTCTGGATGCAATTTCCAACACTTTGCATCTGTGTGTCCATTCTTTTGAAAATGTGAACAAGTAGGCTTTTCACCTTCCTCTTTCTTCGTAGTAGTTGCTTTCTTCTCCTTTCCCTTTTTATTTCCTTCAGTTGGAGGAAAAAATTCTTTATTGAAACTTATGTTCCTTCCACCTGCTTCAATATGGGTTTCTTGTACACACACATCATCAAAATTAGATGGATTAAACATAAGAATTGTATGTTTCAAATGCGAATGCAATCCACCTATGTATTTTAATAAATTTTCTTATGTATAAAGAGGAATACTATAATGCCCTACCACACAACCCCAAAGAAAACTAATACATCTAACATTTATGGTATAATTTTTTTTTAAACTATTAAAGTGTATAAATTACTGTATACATTAAATTTAAAAGATTTCAAATTAAACACCTAAGTCCTTTGGGGTACACGAGGTGACATTACATAGCTAACCCATTCATTCACTTAACTTCAATTTTAAACATTAATAAATAATAGACAACGTGAAAAAAATAATCCATATAATACCATACACACAAATTACACTAAATTAATCATGAAGATATTAAGTACATATTTCCATAGATACAACATAACATCATCAGTATTTACAAATGGTAGTTCAAGAATGATTACATGGTATGATAATGCATTACATCAGTCTGATACTACATCACAATGAACACATATACATAATTACATCATAGGTCTTCCCAACGCACGTGGGAGTGATACATCAATATATAAAATACATCTGGAGTACAAATATATATCTGGTAACATACGAATCCTAGATCAACTGCATCAGCAAAACTCTGCACTAAATGGTACAACTGCATCCAAGGGGACCCAATGGGGTGTGTAGCACGTTCCACCCAACCACCCCCATGCTAAGAGTAAATGAGGAAGGATCCATGACCAAGCACATCCAAACAGTAAGACAAGACTAAACTCCAGACAAAGATAACATAATATCAAAAGACTACTCACAAAACTAAACATCGACAAATGACCAAAAACATAACAATAGACCACTTCTAGAGGATTTCAATAAAAAAACTCAAATGGAATGCTAGAGGAGAGTGTCATCACATGGCCTTACATGAATTATCTAGACATCCTATCTCAAGGTGTTGCCTCCATCTATACATGGATTATCCAGACAACCTATCACTAGGTGCCACCTCCATCTATGGTTATCTTGATTGCCTATCCCAAGGTGTCACTCCATATGGTTACTCATGTGGAACCGTTAACCTCTCATGGAGATGAGGCAACGATCATGCCAACCACAGCCTTCTCGGCCCACCTTTAGTCTATGATAGCACTAACAGGTGGACGAGGCATCCATAATTATCTTATTAATGTTTAACTACCCACCCCCTAATTAATTACTTAGGTGATCACTTTTTACTCTAACTCTAGCGTGGGCTACCCTGGCCCTTCCTCCTATTCGAGGCGTTGGCCCCCATGAAGAGCCACTCTCCCTAGAACCCAAAACATAAATTCCAATAACAAGGGATTGTACCAATAAGAACACTGAACCACAAATGGAACATCTGCGAGGCAAAACCATCTCGCCAAAATCATATGAAACAATACTCATAAAATGGTACGACCCATGTGTAGACTCAAGTCGCAACGATATCCAAAAATAGGGACAAATATCAAAATTAAAAGATCAAAAAATAAAACATCAATTTCCCCATATCTGGAAGTCCCTAACCAACAACTTAAGCTCCTAGATAAGGATAAACTAACTCAAGGATTTTTCCCATAGTACAAAATCCCAATTAAGAGAAAATCACAAGTGATTCAACGAATAATCTCGAGAGTACACAATACGTAAAACAATTCCACTTAACACATTTCAATACGCAATAATTTCACCAAGAAATAAATAAATTAATTTACTCGAGAATATTCAACTTACCTTAAATCACATAATTTAATTCTAATTTACTCAATTACACTATAACATTACAAATTTATTTAATCATTCCACATTCACAACATATATAACCATCTTAATATATATATACATATATATACACTTTTATGCGTATATACATATATACATATATACGTATATATAATAAAAAATATTTTAAAATCATATATTTAAATCACGTTAGAAAAATTAGCCTTATAATCCAATGTAATTACAACTATATATATATACATATATATTAATATGTATATATATACATATATATTTATATATAATATATATATGTTATAAAACAAAATAAATTAAATTAAATTTAGAGATAATAAAAAAAACTTTAATAAAAGAAATTGCACAGTCCCCACTTGGTTGCGCCCAACAGCCATCGATTGTTGTGTGCAGCCCGTGGTGGCTGCGTGCAGTCTGCTAGGGGTACGAGGAGGTATGGCAACAACCAACCTCCCCCCCTCCCCCCACAATAATAATTTTTTTATATATTTTTTTATTTTTAATTTTTTTAAAATATAAAATTCCTTTCATATATATATATACATTTTTTTTTACAGAAACTATTTCTTTAACATGAAAAAATAATAAATTATCTCTAGGTACAATCATATATATATATATATATATATTATATTTTCCCATAAATATAAAATAAATAGAATGATAACAATCTAGTTCTTTCTCACGCACAAAAAAAATTTGAGCACACAGTTTTAATTCCACAATAGATTGATTTTTATTTCAAAACAATAATTTAATAGCTAGATTTTTTGAAGAGAATTCAGAAGGTTTCACAGAAGTTTTCTACAGAAGATCTAAAGGTTTAACACAAGCAATTTTTCAACAACAAAATACTTTTCAGAACATAGACATTGATTTTTTTAATATGACAGACATGATTTTCGTTTTCCTTACAAAGCAATGAATTAATAAATTAAAGGAACCTAGAGTCCTTCATTTGATGTCAAATCCACCAGCAGGACAGCCCTTCTTCCTCTTTTGAAAACAGGTTTCCTCTGTAGTTTCTTCTTCAATTTCCTTTCAACTAACTTTTGAATCAATTTTCCTATTCTTTTTTTACAGGACAATTTTAACAGAGAAGCACAAAAAAAACCTATCTTTTTCTTTTCTAGCCCCAAAACCAAAATCCAATCTTTGTGTGTGTAGAAAACTTCCTTTCTTTCACAATAAAATAATGAAAAATAAATAAATCTCTTCTTTCTTTTTTTCAAAATTCCAACCCATCCATTGGTTCTTTGTCTTGCTTTTTAAAAGCTCACATGTATCTCACAGATTTTATTAAAAATTCATTATTTTCACATGATATTATCCTCACAAGATATTCTCTTTTGATTTTATAATTTTAATATCTTGAAGAAGATAATTTATAATTATCACCAACATTATTTATTTAAATTAATTACTTACAACTTTTAATTTACAACATTTGACTCAAAAATTACAATTACTCACAATTAATCATATCCACAAAATATCATTAATTTATTCCATATAAAGTAAAAATAAATTAAATAACAACTAACCATAATTAAAATAAATAAACAACAACCAATACAGAGACAAGGACAAAGCCAAAACCATGACACAACAAGACTCACAATGAGGTGACAAACTTGGGATAGGGACACTTCCTTATCAACTCCCTTTTTCAACATCATACCCATTGAGTTAATTTAATGCTCGCCCTGTCCTACCAAAGCAGGTGGAATTGAGACTTTATTCCTACAATTCCTGCATACAAACAAACGTCAAGTAACATGTAAATCTCCTTTGTAGACACACCATTAAAGGAAATTGCGGGGTAGTAGGGCACTCGCAAGAAAGTGATGCTACTCCGTCCTTTCACCAAGACTCACTAGCAAATACATTAGAAACCATAGCAACATAGAATCACAACATTGTCACATATAATATTAAAGAAAATCATAGAATAACCAAATAATCTAGCCACCACATAATGTATCATAAATCATCATCGTAATGTCAAGTGTAGAAAACCAACCAAACTATGAATCCACACACAACCAAGTTGGTAAACTAATAACCATCACAAACCAAGTATTAAACCAACACATAAGAGTATCAAAGAGTATCAACAACATGAGGGGTATTACAAATACCAAGAGTAAGTGCTTTCTTTTGAAACAACTATGTATACTCTTGCACAGTTTGTCCTTTACCCTATCTTATATTTTTCCAATCCATAACAACTTGTTGCATATAACCCAAAGGATAAAACTATTTCCTTAAAGCAGAAGTAAACTCACACCAAGATGAGATGATTTTACCATGCATGGAAAGATCATCTTGGATCTTACTCTCCCACCAAACCAATGCAGTGCCTCCCATTCAAAGAGTGGCTAGCTAGATTTTGGAAGATTCATCCAAGATCTGTTGAACCCTACAATACACTTCAATCTACTTAAGCCAGTTATCCAATTTTTTTCATCCAATTCACCATTATACATAGGAAACTCAAATTTGACATATAATTTTAATAAAGGAAAATTAGATGATTTATGTGCAACTTTTCCTTGTGAAGAATGTCTTGGAATTTCAGAAGAAGATGAAGAGGACAAAGAAGATGGGGACAAAGGTTCAGGAGGGTCACTACCACCTCCTACCCCTTTACCTTTGTCTTCTTTTGAAGTATTTTCATTTTCCTCCTTCTTTATGTTCTTGCATTCCATTTTCCTCTATCACTCTTGCTTTCTTGGAAAAGAACTTCCACCATAGCTTTCATTTCAAGAAAATATTTTTGGAAAGCTTTGTCATCAAGCTCCATAAGGCTTTGTTCAGCTACCATTTTTGATCATGGAAAATTCCTTCATTTTCCAATCTTTGGGTTGAACACTGTAAGTGCACCTTCTCCTTGCTTTAGTTTCAACTTGGTTAACATTCACCACTTGCAATTTTCCTATTAAACTGCTCTGATACCAAACTTGATCTATAAACTAGGACATTGAAGTTTTTCAAAGCTTAATCCAATTACAGATTTAATTCTTGATCGCAACAATAATGTGTGATTATGTATCTTAATCATTGAAATTATGACAAATAAATTTCACTTATACTCTATCTAGATTCTAGAGACATAAGCTAAGAAACTCAAAGAATCAAAATACTAAAAGAATTATGAGACAAAGAAGAAATAGAGAGATCACTCTTGATAATGGAGTTCGCTCAATTTGAGCTACATCTCTGGGTCCGCTTCTCAATGTTGGACCATTTTATTAAGATTACCAAGCACCTGAAAATGCCTTCTTACAATTCTCCAAGCTTACAATAGTCTCCTCACAATCTCACTGACTACTCTTTACAATTCTTGGTGTAAAATCACCTTGTAAATTTCTCCAAAAATTCCTCAACAGAGCATAAAATTTTCTCTCAAAACACACGAATGAGAAAATCACACTCCTACCCCCCTTTTATACATAATTTTGAATATGGGGTTAAAACCTCCATATTAAATAAAATGACAAATTAACCCCCTCCTTTGGCTTTTATAATTATAAGCCTTAAAAAAAACACACTAACCCGTTTATAAAAAAACAATAACTTCCCCATAAAAAAACAATTTAATTTGTTTAAGCCCTTGACACCTATTCACGAGCTTATTTGGTTTTAAGTTGTTAAGTTTTTTTTCTTTAAAATGGAGGGTTATTTCTTTGATTTTTTTTATGAGTTAATTTTTTATTTTTTTATTTTTAGGAGATTTTGTTTTAATCCCACCAAATCCTCTTGGGATCCCACAAAATCCGATAGATTTTTGTGAGATAAAATAAGCCTCCACACTTTATTTTTCTTTCAAAAATAAAGCATGGTGTACATGAATTTTGTGAGATTTTTTCCACATCACCTACAATTTCCACGTCACCATCTAGTCAACTGCCATGTCACATGCTAACATCATCAATTTGACTAAAACTTTGACTATCTCTATTTTGCTCATACAGACTTCGTTTTTGAAACTGAAGATAGTTCCAAAATTAGCATGACGAGCACTACAACTTTGTGTCATTTTTCCTTGGATTTGAGAAAATCATTTTTTTTCCTTTTTGAACACTTGATTTGCCTATTTGACTGAACCTTTGACTGAGCATAACTTCTACATACGGACTCCTTTTGGGCCCATTCAAGTTGCATCAGGATCGTGTCAGTGAGCTCTATCCAATGATGTTGGTTCTAAGAGATTATGAGACTTTGATAATTTTTTTGAGGTTTTTGGATCCTCCTGGATCACTCCCACTTTGTTCTTCTATAATGGGGGCTTTCCCCTTATCCTTACTTATCACCCCTTTAGTCTCAAGGTGACCCACTATTGTATCAAAATTATTGGATACATGTTCCACCTTTTGCATTACAGTTTCAATCTCTGGAAGAACCTTGAAATCAGGTTCTTCTTTCTTTATCTTTCTTTGCATTTTATTGAAGGTAATCCACCTTGTTCTTCTTTTTTCTTGTTCCAAAAGGTTGAACAAATTTCTTATCACATCCTCTAGATACTAGAAATGTGCACAAATTTGTAGCTCTTGTTCCTTTCCTTCAACCAGGCCATAAAACCTTTATGATCATATCTGATCCTCTCAACTGATCTATGCATGCAATAGGTCTTTAGTATATCAAGTATTTTATTCCAACCTCCTTTTGTCATCACAGAATTAGAAAAGAGTGTATATAAAGGAAAGAATGTTCCTTTTCCTAGATCCAATAGATGTTCATTTTCCACACTTCCCAATTGCCATATCACCTCAAGGAAACCAATTCTCTGAGGCACATATCTTGGTAATAATTGAGGTGCAACCATGGGACCATACACTCTTAAAATAGTGTAATCAGGATACAGGATAACATCTCTCCAATTTTGTTCAACTCCCAACCCAGGCCTTCTTTCCTTGGGTCTTAAGAATTAATGCAGGGCTATGGGAATTCTAGGTATATTCACAACCAACACTCTCATTAATTATCAAGAAAACAAGTTTTGAAAAGTCACATAATAATATGTCCTATCATCCTTGTCTAAAATAGTAGTCTAGCATTGTACGAGAAAATCCAAGTTACCCTCTTTCCTATCCAAATTCAACTTATGCTTGAAGTAAGGTGCACCTTTGAATAGAAACATATGCATCAACAATGAGTACCAGCTAAACCTTACTCCATTTGCACCTTTCTTCAACCTTATCAATCCCTCATGAATATTTTCTATAAGAAACCCCACATAGTCATACACTATGTAATATTGTGAGTGTTGAATATGGGATTCCATATACATCATGCCATAGGCATTCCCATGATAGGATCATAACCAATTATTTGAAAAATAGGGTAAAAAGGTTTTTTTGGCTATAGGAAATAAAATAGTTAATAGTGAAAGGATCCTTATCATATTTCCCTATTGTAATCCTTCAACCTACAATTTCTACTAGATATCTTGGCATAATGTGGACTCTGAATGCAATCTTATTCTTATCGCATTCCTCCTTGAGAGTATTTTCATTGATCTTAGGCATTTCATCACTCCATCTAGTGAGTTTGAAAAAAAGAGAAAATTCTTCCTTGGTAATTTTGACCATTTCCTTCCCATCATATGTTCTTATAGTTCTTGTAACTAGGTCATAATTGGTGGGAATTGTTTTGAGAAAATCAACGTCCACATAGAAATTGGGCACAATCTACTTCCCCAGGTCATAATTCCAATGGTTACCTTCTAGGATACCCGTGTTTCTATTCTTGAACCACCTATAGAACAATTCCCACCCAGTATAAGGTAATTTGGCATCCTTAATAGAATTGTTCTTATCAATCAAACCCTCTATTACTTGCGGACCTCAGAGAAGTAGCTAACCCTTAGGTTTTTCACTAGTCGAGGGTTGTAACTGGTCAGTAAGGTCTTTACTCAAAGTTATTTTTGGAGAAGATGCATCCCATTTAGACTGATGAGGGAGCAACCTGAGACTTAGAAAATAACCCACAAACAAGAGAATAATTTTATTATTTAGAAAATGGAGCTTCTTACATGCAGAGGATCTCAAATCCCCAAGTTCTACAGCACATGCAAGTTACAGAAAGCTACAAAATAACCCTTTCACAATATGTGAGCATGTCCCCAAAAAGTTACCCAAAATTTAGAAACCCGCCCATAAAATAGAGCTCCTCTTTAGTCTGGAGCCAAAACAACATTCAATTTTGAGTTTAAGTAGTTTGGTGCCAAAAATTTACAACATGAGTTCAAATTTCAAAAAAGCATTTGCAATTGTATCTTCTAGAAAGTGTGCCAACCTCCCAAGGTCATAACTTTTGATCCAAGACTCCGATTCATGAACCGTTTAAACCGTTGGAAAGGTCACAAAGTCAACACGCTCAAAATTTTCTACGCCAATTTTGGCAAGTTTTAGGGCTGATCTAGGAACTCTAAGTGCCTCAAATCTAACTCATAAGGTTTTTCAGGTGCAAATCTGGGAAACTAAAACTATAATATCTTTCCACCCAAGAATAGAAAGTAAAAACTATAAATTGGGAATTTCATTATGACGAAAAGGGTATCCAAAAATGTAAAAACATCTAAAAACTGAGAAACTTGAAATTTAACTATTTTTGGGTGATGCAAGATTGCCCTTACACCACTGGATGCTCCTGCATCAACACCCAGGTAATTTGTGAAGTGACCCATCGTCTCGGATGGTTGAGGAAAAACCCAACAGTCAACCACTTATAGATAGGATGAATCTTCAACAGGCCTTCCTTTCCATTTCACCAGATATTCTTCATCTTACTTTCTGGTACTCCTTCCCACACGACTATCCAGATTTCTTCAATATCCTCCTTTTCTGAAGTAGGTGTTGGAATCCCACTGTTCCATCATTGGTACTTCCTTTGTGCCACCTTCATGATACTTTGTCAAATCTGAAATGTTGAACACAGGGGAAATGTTGAATCCATCTGGAAACTCTACCTCATATGCATTCCCTGAATCATGCCTCTTCAAAATTTTACAGGGACAAAACTTCTTCATCTTCAATTTGTTATATGTTCCCACTAGAAACCTTTCTTTCCTCAAGTGGACCATCACTTCATCACCAATCTGAAACTCCTTATACCTCCTCTTCTGATCTACCTTAGCCTTATACGCATATTCATCTTGTTAATATGTTCTCTTACCTTCTCATGTATATCCTTGATGTGTTCTGCAAAATCTTCAGCTTCAGCACTTATTTTCTTCTCTTGGTCCATCTTCCTCAATTGTTGTTGGGGCTACCTCCATACACAATCTAGAATGGTGATCTACCAATGCTTCTATTGATAGAATTGTTGTAAGAAAATTATGCCTGGGGTAAGATCAAGTCCCATCCCATTGGGTTTATCTCCTACCAAACATCTTAGTAGGTTATTGAGACTCCTATTAACAACCTCTGTCTGCCCATCTATTTGTGGATGGTGTGCATAACTAAACTTCAACTCTGTCTTTAGCTTCTTCCACAAGGTCCTCCAAAAGTACCCCACAAATTTGGTGTCACGATCTAAAACAATACTCTTTGGTAGACCATGTAGCCTCACCACCTCTTTGAAGAACAAGTCAGGAATGTAGACTGCATCATGGGTCTTCTAACATGGAATGAAATGTGCCATCTTTGAAAACCTATCAACCACCACAAAGACTGAATCATTCCCTCGTTGTGTCCTTGGCAAACCAAGAACAAAGTCCATACTTATATCCTCCCATGGCCTCTCTGGTATAGGTAAGGGCTGATATAAGCCTGTATTCTAACTCACTCCTTTAGCCATCTGACATACCCTGCAGCTTTGTACAAACTTCTTCACATCCTGTGACAACTGAGGCCAATAATAATGCTCACTGATAATGGAAATGGTCTTATCCCGACCAAAATGTCCTGCCATTCCTCCACTATGCTTATCCTTTATCAGGTTCTCCCTCATGGAACTCCTTAGAATACATAATTAACTTCCCTTAAATAACATACCATCCTGGATTATGAAATCTAGCCACCTTGTCCTGTCCATTGTAACAGGTTCTTTGCAAGCTTTCCAAGCCTCTGTGAAATCAGGATCTTCTATGTACAGTGTCTTAAGTTCATTGAACCCAACCACTTCAATCTACATCTTTTTCATCAATGTATGCCTCCTACTTAAGGCATCTGCAACCCTATTTGACTTCCCACTCCTATGCTTCAAAACAAAGGTATAACTCTGTAAAAACTCTACCCATTTCATATGCCTCTAATTTAATTTCCCTTGACTATTTAGGTACTGCAAGGCCTGATGATCAGTATATAGAACAAATTCCTTCAACAACAAATAATGTCTCCATTTCTTTAATGCTTGAACTATTGCATAAAATTCTTGATCATATACAAAATACTTTCTCTTGGAATCATTTAACTTTTCACTGAAATAGGCAATGAGCTTACCTTCTTGGCTCAACACTGCTCCAATGGCACAACCAATGGCATCACAATCTACCTGAAACAACTTGTTGAAATCTGGGAGGTCTAGAACAGGTTGCTCTGTCACCTTCTGCTTCAACAGTTCAAAAAAAATTTCCGCTCCAGTGCTCCACTTGAATTCCTTTCTATCCCCTCTCATTGTTTTAGTTAGGGGTCCACAAATACTACTAAAGTTTCTAATGAACTTTCTATAAAAACTAGCCAAACCATAGAAAGATCTCACCTCGGTAGCAGTTCTTGGGGTAGGCCATTCCAGAATAGCCTTCACCTTCTGTGGGTCCATCTTCAGACCTTCTGCTGAGACAACAAACCCCAAGTACACTAACTCCCTCTTCACAAAACTACACTTCTTCAGATTAATCAACAGTTTCTCTTTTCTTAACTTTTCAAAGGCTCTCTGAATATGCATCAGATGCTCATCCAACATCTTACTGAAAATCAAAATATCATCTAAATACACAATAAAAAAACTTCCCAGAAATTCTTTTAGTACCTCTTTCATGAGTTGCATGAATGTGCTCGATGCATTGGTTAGCCCAAAAGGCATGACTAACCACTCATACAGGCCCTCTTTGGTCTTGAAGGTAGTCTTCCATTCATCTCCCTCTCAAATCCAGATCTGGTGATATCCACTCTTCAGATCAATCTTTGTGAAGTACTGAGCTCCACTCAAACAGTCCATCAAGTCATCCATCCTTGGCAGGGGAAATCTGTACTTGATTGTTATCTTGTTTATGGCTCGGAATCTGTACACATCCTCCATTCCCCATCCTTCTTTGGTGCTAGTACTGCAGTACTGCACATGGACTCAAACTCTCCCGTATCAAACCCTTTCTCAACAACTCTTGAACTTGTCTGTTCAACTCCTCATTTTCTCTGGAGCCATTCTATGAGCTGCCTTATTTGGAAAATTGGCTCCAAGAATCAAGTCAATCTGATGACTAATCTTCCTTATTGGTGGTAAACCCTCAGGTACATTATCAGAAACAATATCCTGAAACTCATCCAACATCCCAGAAACTTCTTTTGGAACCTTCTCACTATCCTCCTTACTCACTCTAGGAATCAATGCATAACACACGCTCATGCTTCATACCTTCTAAAAATTTCTTCCATCTACATAACAAATTCTAGCACTATTGCATACCTTTTCTTGGTCTCCTTCAGGGGTTTCAACTTGTGACGAACCCCATCCTTTGTCAAGGAATAAGTGTTTGCATGGCCATCATGTATATCTCACCTATCAAACTGCCACGGCCTCCCCAACAACATGTGACATGCATCCATGGGGATGATATCACAGAGTACCTCATCATGGTAGCTCCTAATCTTGAACTTTACTATGCACTGCTCATTGACCAAAACTTTGTGGTCTTTCTACAACCAGGAAATCCGATATGAATGCGGGTGCCTTTCCCTCTTCAACTTCAACTTTGTGACCATCTCTTCTGACACTAGATTATCGGTGCTCCCACTTGTCAATAATGACATCACAACATTTTCCTTCACACTTGCACCTTGTGCGAAATAGATTCTTCCTTTGTTCTGGTTCCTTTTCCTCAGTCACCAAGGCTCTCCTAATCACTAGGGCTTCTCCCCTTTTAGCATCATCTGAATGTTCAGATTGGGCCTCCTCATCTGCATGTGCAACCCTTCCATGACCTTCTAGCCTTTTGTTTTCCTTCCTTGGTGTTGTGGAAATTCATAGGCTCAATGCCCTTCTTCACCACACTTGGCGCGTTCCTTTGAAACCACCTCTTCCAGATCCTTGTCCATATCTCCCTCATCCTCTACCTCTTTGATCCCTTTTGATCACGAGGGTGGTAGAAGTTGTCATTCCTTTGGCTTCGGCTGGTACCCACATCTTCACTTTTCTTTTCATCATCATTTCGGCTTCCTGAAGGTCTTCCACTGCCCCTTCCACTTTGACCTCCTCGTCCTTTTTGCTTGCCATCAAATCTTTTTTTCAGCTTCTCTTCCACTTTTAGAGCAAACTGATACACATCCTCAATGGTGATCATTCTGACTAGGCTTAACTCCTAAATGCTTGATCATAACCCATTAAGATATCGGGCTACCTTCTCCTTATTGGCCTCTATGTGACCCGTTCTAATGATTATCTTGTAAAAATATTTAGTATATTCTTTCACAAATCTGCTTCATTGCTTCAACCCTTGCAATTTCTTCAACAGATCTAACTCGTAGTCCACTGGTATGAACTACTTCTTCAGTTTCTCTACCATGCGATCCCATCTAGTAATATTTCCTTTTCCTCTTCAATTTCTTTCCAACTGGACCTTTTTCCACCAAATATTGGCATGGCCCTTTAACTTCATTTTCACAAACTTAACCCGATCTGGGTCCTCTATTTCCTCATACTCAAAATATTCTTCTAGCTCGTTGATCTAGTTGATCAACTCTTCTGGGTTCAGACTTCTAGAATAACTGGGAACTTCTGCTCTGGGTCTTTTCCCGATCTTCGAAATGGCCCTTATTAGCTGCATTTGGTCTTGATCAATTGCTTCTTCTTCCTCTTCTACATCTAAACCTTCTTCCTCTCCTTCATCCTCACTTTCCTCCCTCGAGTTTAACCCTCTTCTCAACTACTCTTGTAACGCATCAATCTATCTCTGGAGGGCTACTAGTGCATCTCTTCCACCAACATTTATGCCACCTCGACCACCTCTGGCACCACCACACCTACCAGGCATCACTCTTGGAGGCATCTTTCTTGACCTCGACCCACAACCATGGTCCTGGTGCAAACTTCCTCATGATCGGTGATTGGCGATCTGTCCACACGCTCAAGAAAACTTGCTCTAATACCACTTGATGAGGGTGCAGCCCGAGACTTAGAAAATAACCCACAAATAAGAGAATAATTTTATTATTCAGAAAATGGAGCTTCTTACATGTAGAGGATCTCAAATCCCCAAGTTCTACAACACATGCAAGTTACATAAAGCTACAGAATAACCCTTTCACAATATGCAAGCTTGTCCCCAAAAAGTTACCCAAAATTTAGAAACCTGCCCATAAAATAGAGCTCCTCTTTAGTCTGGAGCTAAAAAAACATTCAATTTTGAGTTTAGGTGGTTTGGCACCAAAAATTTACAACATGAGTTCAAATTTCAAAAGAGCATTTGCAATTGTATAAGTGCGCCAACTTCCCAGGGTCATAACTTTTGATCTGGGACTCCGATTCGCGAACCGTTTGAACCATTGGAAAGGTCACGAAGTCAAAAATGCGCTTGAAATTTTCTACACTAATTTTGGCAAGTTTCAGGGCTGATCCAGGAACTCTAAGTGCCTCAAATCTAGCTCGGAAGGTTTTTAGGTGCAAATCTGGGAAACTAAAACTACAATATCTTTCCACCTAGGAATAGAAAGTAAAAACCATAAATTGGGAATTTCATTATGATGAAAAGGGTATCCAAAAATGTAAAAACATCTAAAAATCAAGAAACTTGAAATTTAACTATTTTTTGGTGATGCAAGATTGCCCTTACACCACTGGATGCTCCTACATCATAGATGAAGACGCTTTTGATTATACTTTAGGATCCATGACACAAAAGGCATTACAAGGCAAGTTTTTTGGTTTCTTGAAAATTGGCTTATAGCTTAGATAAAGTTTTGACACTAATTGTGACAATGCAAGACCAACCAATTATCCTTTATGAACATCAAACCTTAAAATTCAAGAATCAAGAGAAAACCTTAATAGACTCAAGGGTTTGAGAAACCACAACTCTATCAATAATTCTAAGGGGAAGAAAAAAATTCACTTATTGGTTCTTTTGTAGGTTGATAACCCTATTGTCAATGCTAGACAAGCCTGAAAATTGCAACACAATCTCTCTAAGTGTGTAGAATATCCTTTATAATGCTTCAATTGTGCTTTCAAGACAAGTTTTAATAGTTATGCAACCTTCTACTTTGGTAGTTTGACGTCCTTTTCCATTATTAAGGCTCACTCACACGAACTAGAATAGCTCACTTTCCCTCAAACTAAGTTTTGAAAGCCATCCATTAATCACATGGGTGTGTTAACTGATGGACAACCCATATTTAGTCAACTTGATTTGAAAATCTTGACTGTACATAATCATAATATTTATCAAATGACATAAAGCCACATGCAACCACTTGCTAGTGATCTTCGGGCTCCACCATTCCTTTTCCACTACAGCCAAAATCCACATGTCTTCTTCCCCTCTCTCCTGTAAGTCTTAACTCATGTGTAACTTCCATCAATAGGGAGTTGGGGAAGGGTTGAGATTAAGTCCCATGGCCTCTTCATACTCATCTTAATCCAAGACCAATCACATGTAGACTTATTCTTGTTATACCATCCATGGCACAGATTAAAAGATCTCAAACACGTGCATTATATCTTCTTTTAGCAGCACAAACTTTATTCTCTATGCCTCATGTTGAAATATTTGATTAATATTTTCCATTGCTCCAATTCTTCTACATCCTCCAAGTTATTCCATATGGTAATCCCCTGCCGCCCCATTAGGAATTATTCAATAAAGGTAGGGCCTACATGGGATATCAGGGAGTAGTCAGGATTGACCCATGCCATCCACTATCAACCGTTGATCACTTCAAAGCTTCACAAACTGAATGCTTGGAAAAACTAGTCCCATAGATAGACTCACCATGTGGCAGTCACCCACCATCCATTTTGAATATTTTAATAAAGAATTAACAAGAGTGGGAGCACAAAGAATGATCAAAACATAACCACGTTACTCAACACCCTTTGTCAATCTTCCTTCAATACTGCCAACCATCCTCAATACAGAAATTGGTATCACCAATACACAGGACATGTGGGATATGCCCACTAGCCCATGAGGATAAAATAGTAAGTAATGAAATAGAACAGATGCGTGGGGAATGGCCAAGATCTGCTTATAACAATCGAATGGTCATCAAAGATCTTCATATTTGCACATGAAGAAACTATTAGTCTTAAAAGAGGGACCTAAATAGGTCGACAAGACCATACCCATAGGATTAAAAACCTAAGGCTCGAATGATTTTAGCAGGAAATATTTAGCCCAACTTTTAAAGAATTAAAACAACGGGCTAACATATAACAATCGATAAGACTAGATCACAGGGCCGGTCACTTTATGTATTTTTATGGCATAAGTCATAGCTTAAAAGACCTGGTACTAGAAACAAGGAGTCAACAGAGAATTAGAACCTCAACAAGGAAATAAACTCAAGAGTTTTTCAATTAGGGTAAAAAATAAACTAAAATCCCTTAAACAGTGATAGTAGAGAAAACCTTAAGCCCTCAGATACAAACCTAACCTAGAGTTCGCAGAATTTTGAGATGGAACATGAAAATTTTGGGAGTTCCATCAAACCACAAGTCATAATCCTTCATCAAAGAGAAATCCGAACCAACAACATTCCTCTTGGACCTCAACCAAAAAACAGAAAACCATGGTTCACAATTGGTGAACATAACTTTCACTTTACAATGAATCAACAACTAAAAATATGGATATAGTATCTTCCAACAACCAAGATCAACATATCTAAACCACAAACATAAGAGAAAATGTAAAGAAAAACTCAGAGCAACCAATCAACACTTGCAACATATCTTCATTACAATTTTCTCAATATCCTTGACATATACAGCCAAAACAACCAGTTGATAACCAGTTGATCAGTTGACATCAATGACAACACCTTCAATCTTTACAATCTTGCAACAATTAACTCTCAAATAAAAATTTCCAATTTTCATAAAAGTGCAGAAAAACTCAAACCTCCATTAATGGATTACTTTTCAAGCTTTTAAAAAAACAAAACAAAACAAATAAATCTCATAATAATCAAATAAATTAATGGTAGCAAAAGTCCTTAACATTCTAAAGCATAAAAATTTCCATAACAATTATATAAAGGAAAATGCCTTCTTTTCAGATTTGAACTCAAAGGGGATAACACACAATTCTCCAAGAAATCAATCCTCAAGCTCTCAATATTCTAAAATAAAAGACTTATTTTACCACAAGCTCTCAATATTCTAAAATAAAAGACTTATTTTACCACAAAAATATTTTTGAAAGATCAAAAATCATCAATGGGTTTTAAGAAATATCCCTTCAAGCTCTCCAAATCAAGATACACATCAATAAAGTAATGAATCCCTTTTCCAATATTATTTCTGAAAAAAAATCACTCACACTCAACAAGCTTATGAGATAATATCCATTTTCCAACAAAAAGTATAATTACCCCTACTTGATCTTCAAGTCATTACTTCACCTTTTTAACAAGTCAAATTTAATTTTAATATATATGTTAATACAATTCCTAAGATATTTTTATTGTAATATAAGAAAAATGATTCTTTTCAACACTAACATATTCACTATTTCAAGTACATATAATTTCTTTATTTTTAAATTGATTTAGCATTTCTACAAAAAATTAATAAAATATCACACACATCGAAAACCCTTTATGTATGCAAATAGATTTATTAAAGAAGTGAAAAATATTCAAATTTGAGAGATCCAATTTCTATAGTTTTTGAAGGTAGATACAATTAAAATATCATCACCATCATCTGACAACTCAACACCCAAATCCACGATAATGGTGACTAGATTCATGATTCACTTTTTTATTTCAACCAAAAATATAATGAATTTTGTAATATTCTTATGAATTGTGAAGCGTAATAAGTAAAGTGATTAAAAAATTGAGAGGATGATAATAAATAGAAAAGGACAAAGGGAAAAAGGAGGGAAAATGATATTGTGAAATATGATTTCTAACTCACATGTACGAAGAGTATGACATGAATCAAAGGCTAGAAGGATGCAATTAATGTCATGATACACGACCTCTTAAAAGGGGATTGATAGCTCATATATATGAAAGCATGATGTGGCTTAGATATTAAGAAATTAGTATTTATGTTTAATAAATAAATCTCTTAAAATAATATTGTTAAAGAGAAAAAGGACAAATAATATTGATATGTTAGTGTTGACTAACATGTACATGGCATAGAGATTAATATCATGAAAGGATGCTTATTAAATAAGATTAATAGCTCACATATACAACAACATGGCATAGCTTGTAGATTTTTTAAACAAAAAGAGTATTTATGTTCAATAAAACAATTTCATTAAAATAAGATTGGAAAAGGAAAATGGAAGGAAACAATCTCATAAAAGACGATAGCTAACTCACATACACAAGATTATGGAATGTCTTAGAGATAAAAAGATAGAAATAATATCACAAAAGTAGACCTACTAAAACAAGATTAATGGCTCACATATATAAAGACATGATGTAACATAGAGATTATGAAAATAAATATTTATATTGAATAAGATATTTATTACAATATGATTGATAGTTCATACACAATTTAAATTAGAAAAATGAAATTAATATCATCAAAAGAGATTGTACCTATTTACAAATTAAGTGCAAAATATATATATACAAAATATCATAAAATATATTCAAAATTTTATGCTAAACAACTATAAAGTAATGACAAACTTATTATAAAATAATTATAAAAGTAATTATGAGATACTTCTCATTAGTCAAATTTCATTAAAAATTTCTAATAATTTATCATTAAATATATTAATTATGATCCACTACGATAAAAAAGAAATCTCTTCTTTTTTTACTACTTTTGCCACTATAAATTATTGTCAACCACTTGAAATTATGTCACTAGAAGTCACTTAGAAGATGTTATTTGTGAAGCAATAGTAGCTTTTTTACACATAATTGTAATGTCATTTATTTGATCACATTTTATGTTAACAAAGATAGTTTTAAGATTTATTATTAGTCCTTGCCTAAGATGCTATCGTAATCAAAAATATTCAACTAAGTATTAATTTTTTCATATGTTAATAAATAAAATGTCATGATTTTACTTAAAATAATATTTATCTTTAAAGTAAAAAATATTTAAAAAATATTCTTATTGACCATTTAATTTCTTTAAATGAATAAGTCTATTTAACTTTTTAAATTAACTAAAATGATAATGAAACAATATTCACAACAACAACAAAAATGGATGGTATCTCTATCTTTGGAAGAAGGTGTTCTTATTAGTTCTAATAATGTATTACAAAAAATTCGATTATAAAATATAACTATTACAATAATTGTCTATTTCTAATTGAGTAAATAGGCATAGACATATAGGTTGTCAGTAAATCTATGAAAGAAAAACAAAAATCTGCATTCTCTTTTTTATTGATTTTTTCTATTGTTTGATTTTCATTATTTATTTACAATGATTTTTTATTTTTTTATTTGATAGATCGTACAATAATTTATTTTTTATTTTAAATTTTCTAATCGATTGAAAAATAGAGATTACAAGTATCTTCTTTTTGATGTAAGATATATATACTAATATTATGTTCAAACTATTATTGAATGAAAAAAATTATAGCCAAGATGCCCACTTGTCATATCAACCCTATTATACGGGCACTTGATTTAAGGCATTACAAATATGGTCTAAAACCTATACACTGGTGTGGTAGTCAAAATCGAATGTACTATGTTGGCAGTACAATTTATACCTTAGGCGACATAAACCAAAGAGTTACCACATATGGTAACTCTTAAAGGGAAGATAAATTACCATGGCACAACTATTGTAAGGGACAATGTAGATGTACTGCGAGCTCTATGGAATGGACTTTTATTTTTTATTTTTATTTTAAAATTTGTTTAATTTTTAAATGGGTTATTAAAAATATAATGGATTTATTGGTTAAAAATAAAATTTGGTTAATAAAAATTGGATAATTATTTATCATTTTTTGGATGAAATGAAATGTAAAATTAGTATTAATTATTTTTTTAAAAAATTAAATGATGTTTAGGTAGACTGAAGTTATAGTGGTTTGATGTAAGCAATAAATGTTAGAAAGAAGTTGTCAAAAAATGAAGGCAATGTGCTAGGAGTTTTTAGTGATGATCTTTTGTCACTTAATCCTAAGTCATGTGCAATGTATATGAGGTTAGTATTGTGTATTTGTTGTCACCTTATTTTTTGACTCAAATAATGCATTGTTAATTCATTAGGTATTTTTATTAGATGCTAAATTTGTGGTTGTCTTGGAAATGTGGAAGCATAAAAATACATGAATTATTTGACAAATGTCTCAAATAAATGTGATCTCATGGCATTCCATGATTATCATATACTTCAACTCCATAACCTTTTACACTATGCCACTTAAGTTGGCCATATTATTGGAGGTTAGTGGACTTGACTAATGCAGCTAGTATGAGGATGAAATTAGCTATAGTGTACAATGGCTAATCCAAATTGGGGATTAGTGGAATTGGTTGCTGACATAGTATGGGTATTTGTGGCTAGCATGATAGTTTCTCGAACCATAGCAAATAATGCATAAAAAAATGTGTGACCTAACCAAATAGAATAATAAGATAATTTCACCTTCTTATATAGTCCAAATAGTCTTTTTTTCTTCTTACAATAAACTAATTTAATCTTATTTATATAATATAAGTTTATACTTTTAAATGACAATTTTCTTATTGAATACCGGAGATCTAGTGAATACATATATTACTATATATATTTTTATTAATTTTTATTTTAATTATTAAGGTTAAATAGAGGATTTTTGAAAGGGCCTGACCTTTTACAAAGACCATAATAGATATGAAAACAAAACCTAAAACCAAAAAAAGGACTATCAAAAATGAAACAACACTAAGATTGTAAACTACCTACAACACCCACATGACATTAGCCAAATAACCACATCAAAAACTACATGATTTCAACCAATGAAAAAAAAAAAATCTAACAACACCACAAGACCAAAGAGGGCCAAGAATACATCTAGTCCCTAAATTAGATTTGGCACCCCCATTTCCCTATGTTGGGAATGAAGTAACAAATTGTGGAGGTTTACAATAATTTTTGGAGGACCTTTTTTTCTTCCTATGTACTATGCTCCAAGAAATGTTGTTTCTCAAAACAAAAAACATTGATAACCATAGGGGAACATTGTCCCCCATATCAATGGAATAATATGCTACATCAAAGAATCTATCATTGACATATCAATAGGAGACACCAAAGACATAGGAGCATAATAGATAGAGCCATTGCCGCATCTAGCAACATTATTAGAACAAGAAAGAGAAAAGAAACCATAGCTAACACTTAAGATAATTTGACATAAATGCTAGTAGAAAAACCCACCTTAGGACTAGATCTTATCCCTTCACACATAATGCTCATCCCATAAGAGAAACAAAAGATAATATTTAGGGGAGAGGGAAAATATGCCTACGAATCCAAGGGGAGAGAATGATAATTATGTTGGAGGTCTATCATTTAAATCTAATTATATAATGTGTTACTTGCTTTGGAGATGTTAATTTATTTGTATCATATTATGAGTTTACTATCCCAAAATTACAGAGATTTGTAATGAAAGTTAAAACACATTTCAATATATCATTAAATGATTTTATATTTGGTATTTATATCTATATATCATTTTTTCCCTATTAAGGATTCTTAATAAACTAAAATAAATTAAATAATAGCTAGAAGTTAATATTTTAAAATATTTATATTATTATTATAAATTTGTATGTTTTCTATATTCCTTTTATAAGTATTTTCCTTTAGGTAAATACTATTATAATTATAATTATTTTTCTAGTTATTAATATGTGTAATCATTGAGGATTGTTTTGATGCACTCATCGATATGCAAGTAGAACATCCAATTCACCACTTCTCCTAGAAGGAAACCAACCTTAAGAGATTGATAACCCCAAGGTCCCTTTGTGTCAGATCTTGACAATGTTGGATACTATAGTGGCTTATTTAGTTGTAATTTTATAAGGGGTTGCTAATAATCAATTAAACATGTGGTTAATTGTATTAGGAGGATAGAAAATAAGATAAATAATGCATATACAAGATGCTCCAATCACCTATTTCACAAAAATAAACACTTTCAATATTATAACAACAATAGGACAACTTGCAAAATGAGAAAAAATATTTATAATAGAAAGTTGTTAAAAAATAAGATCATATTCTAACCCTAGCCTACTCCTAAAATAACCGAATTTGCAAAAAAAAAAAAAGTTAATGGTTTAGAGAGGAAATAAACTAAAAATAAAGAGGATCAACTTTGCATTTGATTTACTATTTTTTTCTAGAAGATCTAGTGAAAATTTATTTACCTACAATGCCATGACTAGTATTTGACACTATCATAAACATCATTGATGCAAGACCCTAAGGAATTTTGTGAAAATGGAAAAGTAATTGCATAAAATTACCATATTACATGTGCAAGTATTAGACAATCTTTGAAAAATATACCATAAAAAAAGGATGTAAAAATTCAACACTTTATTGAATTCCACTAAATAATCCAAGTTTAAAAAAGAATACAAACTCATAACCATCTAAGGTGGAGAACTAGCAATTTATTGACATGTGATAATTTCCACTAGGATTCCCATATTGTAGTTTTCACCACCAAACAATTGATGCCACATGCATGATGGGATGGGCTATTTGCAACCTCCTCAACATCTTTGAATTCATTCACTATCCACTCTTCCCCTTGGCCTGGACCCCAGTTCTCATCATCTCCAACATCAACTTCCCCCACTAGCCCTTCGACATCCATGAACTCCCCCACCCATCCCATCACAAGAACCAGGGTAATACCAACCACCCACAACAAGAAAGTAATGGTTTGCTCTATCTCCTCCTAGTGCCTCTCCAACTCATCTGACTTCAGAGTGTGGAAAATGGGGAATTTCTTCACTTCCAACCCCTGAACCAATGCCATATAGTAGTTCTATGGTAGTGGGATGAGAATATTGTCATCCACATTGTCTATGGCTAAATAAATTTCATCTAGAAATGCATGTCTGAAAAGCTTCTGGCACAACAATTTAGCTCTGGCCTTGGAAAAACTCATGTAGAGGAGCATTTCCAAATAAAAAATTGTGACATCAGTGTTTACCCTATAGTGATGATGCACGATTAGGAACTCCACCCCAAAAATTTCTTGGTCACTTGTAGTACTAGAGGATGATTCAAAGAATGTATGGACTTTAGTCTTTTACTTGTGACCTCCCCATGAAACAACACTTTCCTTTTGGTAGACTCAAAAAAATAGTCATATCCATCGCTCTCCAAATGTCATACCCTTTTCATCTCCATAACCATGCTAGCTAGCTATCTTTTGTACTCAAAAAAAAATTTCTCATGTGACTAGGTGTTCAAGGCATGCTTTCTAATTTATGAGTTTCCATATCACCTCCAATTCCTACATAATTTTCATATGTGCCATCAATTCTCAATTTTGCACCCACTCCATTGCCACCTTTTCCATCACATTGGTCATGTCATTTCCTTCCCTATATACATGATTGATTTTGTATTCCTCGAACTTCTCAAACATTTCTTTGATTGTTCAAAGCTAGTGGTAGAGCTTCCAATTCAGAGTGTAGTTGAGGTGAATGGTGTTTACAATTATGAGGGATTCCCCCTCAAGATGGATATTCTTAGCACCTAACACCCACCCCAACTATCGACCAATCAGAGCCACTCTAAATTTCACCACATTTTTGGTGGTATTTCTAAGAAAAATCAATTTTTTAGCTATTACCTTTCCTTGTGCCTCTCTTGCACTAAAACCAACCCCACTCAACCTTGGGTTTCCCTTTCAGGTGCCATACAAATTTACCTTGATCCACCTAGCCTCCGGGGCCTCCCATCTCACATCCTTCATTTTTATTAGGGGGTGGTCACCCACACCAATCCCATAGATGGGGGCAATTTTCAGCCCTATGAATAATTTTGAAATCTTATCATCCTAGTTCAAAAATATTATTTTCTTAATCTATTTGTTCCTAGCCACTTCATTAACTACTTTTGTTACATGTCCCTTGATTTTTCTATAGAGTCTCTCACTCCCCATCTCATTATCTTGGAAAATCCTCATGTTTCACACCTTCCATATTTCTCAAATAATAGTTGAGGGGATAACATCCCAAAGGATATGAAATACTGAATTTCCACCCTTCTGCAGCCACATGTTGAACCAATCTACTATGTCTAATGGCACCGGGCACTAATATTCCAACTTTCTCATGAAAAAATTCTAGCAAGCATCTACATATGGGCATGTCAGTAGGATGTGGTTGGTTGTTCCATGCTATTTTTTCATAATGTGCATCTCCCTAGCCCCTAGAAACCAAATGTTGCTAATTGATCTTCAGTAAGTATCATTTTTTGTATCTCTAGCTAGACAAAGAACCCAACCTTCAGGAGAAAATTTTTGATCCATATAAGTTTTCTTGGAAAATTCTATTTGTAAATTAATGCTTCCTTAACTTTATAGCCAAATTTGACATTATAAGTGCCTCTATTAGAACCACACCATCTAAAAAGGTCCTCTTTATTGGAGGGAGTGAAGGTTTTATTTTGTAAAATTTTAACAATTGCATCCTGATCCTAAGGGGCATCAATATCCTATAGTGAGTGTCATTCCCACCATCCCAACTCATTTTGCATAGTTGCAATTCCAT
Source organism: Sequoia sempervirens (assembly GCA_007258455.2). Classification (NCBI taxonomy): domain Eukaryota; kingdom Viridiplantae; phylum Streptophyta; class Pinopsida; order Cupressales; family Cupressaceae; genus Sequoia; species Sequoia sempervirens. The sequence continues at coordinate 284,393,499 of VDFB02086081.1, read as the reverse complement.
AGTTGTTGATCTTTGTACCCCATACTCAGATCAAATCATTTTTTATATCCTCCAAATTGGGGTGATTGGAAATGGGCTCCTTACCTCCCCATGAGTCATTCCAAAATGAGGTACTTTGTCCATTTCTAACCTCCCAAGTAACGTGTTTTACAACAATGTCCCTACACTCCAATATTTAATTCCAGATTGTAGAACCCTTGGGAGGATCCATAGTAGTTAGAATTCTTGTGGGATCATCTGAGTCAAAGTATTTCCTCCTGAGAATTCTCACCTACTTTTGGCCACCCTTCGCATAAATATTCCAAACTAGTTTGGCTCCCATATCCAAATTCATTATTTCCAATTTCCTAATACCTGACCCTACAATCTCCTTTGGTGAATAGATCTTATCCCAAGCAACCAAAGGGATTTTTTTTCTTCCTTGTACTGCTCCAAAAGAACTTCCTAAGGATTTCATTCAACTCATCCTCCACCACCTTGGATAGTCTTAGGCATGTCATAGAATATATTGGGATAGCCAAGAGGATTACCTTTATCATCAGAAGTATACTAGTAGATGACATCCACTTACCTTTCCACGTTTCCATTTTATTTTTACAGCTATTGATTATATTTCCCCAATAGCACTTATTGTTAATGTCTGTGAACAAGGGTATCCCTAAAAAGCATCCCAAAAAAATTTCCTCCTTCAAACTCAAAATTCTCACCATGTTTTTTTGAAGGCTAGGTTTTGCATTTAGGAAATATATCTCTAAATTCTTCTAATTAATGCTCTACCCAAACGCCAAAAAATTGTCATCTAGGAATGTATTGATAGTCCTAGCTTCTCTTCTACAAGTGGCCCCAAACAAGATGGTGTCATCAAAATTTTTTTGGTGGGTGATAGGATCTAGACTGTTAGCCACAAACACACCCTATCATTTTCCCTCCTACCTTAGAGTTATAATGCTCTTGCCAAGTTCTTCTTCCATGATGTTGAATAGGAAGGGAGAAAGTGGATCTCCTTGCCTAAGGCCTCTTGTGGAAGCAAATAATCCATATTCTTCCCCATTCACTAAGATTGAGAATTTTGGGGTAGAAATGAAACTCTTGACCCAATTGATCCATCCCTCATGAAACCCAAATTTTCCTAGCATTGCCACCAAAAACTACCTATCCACCAATTCATAGGCCTTAAGGATATCAAGTTTTAGGATCATACAAGAATCCCTCACCTTCCTTTTTTAATGTATGGTTTCATGTGTTATTATAATACCTTCCACTATTGACCTCTCAAGAGCAAAGTCACTTTTCTCATCTGAGATAATTGAATTTAGGACTAGCTTGAGTCTGTTTGCAATCATTTTAGTAACAATCTTGTACAACATGTTGCACAAAGAAATCAACCTAAAATCACACATTTCTTGAGGATTATTTTTCTTAGGGATCAAGGCCAAAAAAGTGTGGTTAAGGGTCCCAAGCATTATCATCTTCCTCCTCGATTCTTCTACTACCAATGTTAAATAAACCTCAATAATCTCCCAAAACTTCTAGAAAAAAATGGTCAAGAATCCATTAGGCCTAGGGGCCTTTTCAGGGTTCAATTGAAAGGTGGCGGTCCTAACTTATTCTTTCCCAATGCTCTGGAATAATGCAAAAAAAAAAAATTACATTGATAATAGCAAGGATGGAGTTGAGTATCTTTTCCTTTACTTCTTTGTGCTCAAGTGCTTCCCTATTTAGGAATGACTCAACCACCTTGATGAATCCATCAACCACCTTGATGGATTTATCATCAAACCATCCTCACTCTTGATTTGTATGATTCTATTCCTACTTCAGTTGGCCATAGCTATTCTATGAAAATCTTTATGTTGTTATCCCCTTCCTTTAGCCAAGTCTCCCTAGATTTCTACCTCCAAAAGCGTTCCTCCCTTTTTAGTATCTCATCTAATTCATCCTTTAGGGATTTTTCTATTTCAAACTCCTCTTCCCCCATCTAATTCTTAATGATGTATTCATGTAAGGTTTCTATCTCCTATTCTGCTCTTTATTTTTCTTGGAAGACATTCTTAAAGCATGTCTTGTTCCATTTTTCAATTTCACTTTAACAACGCTCAGTTTCTTGTAGATCTTGAATAGATTAGAATGGTTCCCAATCCTAACTTCATTCCACCAACCTACCACTAGATTCAAGATTTTTTCATCCCTTAGCCACATGTTCTCAAATTTGAATAGGTTTCTTTTTGGGGGTTCCTCAGGTATGATTTTCACATACACTAGGAAATTATTTGATCTAGTGAGTGGCAGAATTGAGGCTTCATGCAAGTTCTCTTGTCTAATCCAATCTTAAGAAAGTAGAAATCTATCCAGTCTTTCAACTATTCTTGTGAAGTTCTTCCTCCTATTCAACCATTTGAATATGTCATTCTTAGCTTGCACATCCTTCAACTAGTTCTTATCTATAAATTCTTAGAAGTCTTGTTGTACATTTGTGATCCTTACTAAACTACCTACTTTTTCTTCATTGTTTAAAGTTGCATTAAAGTTATCTTGTAATGATTCATTTTTCACCCCTGAAGTTTGCAATTCTATTGGTGATCTAATGCCATAGCTTATTTTTTCCTAATGTGGAAATTAACCCATAGACATTAATGAGAATGAAATGCTCATTTATCTGCAACAATCTGCATCCTTCCATGATTCAATTCTTGTTGTCTTCCACAAATTCACCTTCAACTTCTCATGGGTTCCATATTAGGCCTACACCCCCTAAGGCACCATCAGAACCAACAAAGTGACCCTTCCACTACCTCTAGAAACTTAACCTTTTCTCACTTTCCTCCTTGCTTAGTTGTGTTTCTTGTAGCAAGAAAATAACAGCCCTAGTTTGATCTATTTGGTTTCTGATTAAATGTCACTTGTTAGGGGCATTGATGCCCCTAACATTCTGCATTATGGTCTTTGTGACGATCCTTCCTTAATTACCACCTATTAGATCATCATATTTGTGTGAAAATATTTCATCAATTACCACCTTCTCCTTCCCTTTCCATGGCCTGCTTGTGTGATTCCACTTCCTTGATCCAATGTTGGATTCCTTCTTGCTTCACCAATTATCGAAAGTGTCCACCGTTGGTATCTTTTTTCCCTAAGCCACTTGTGCTGACCTTTCGCATAGCCATTCCTATTCAAGAGGATTATAGAATGGTTGTTACTTCTCTAGTTTTGGATTTCCTACCTTAAAACATAAATGGAAACCTCTTTTGAGGATACCATCTATGCGCTCGCATTGATGACAGGCCAGTTTGTCTAACTCTTCTAGACTAGTTATGATAGGGCTAAGTTCCTTGATATCCTACTGTATAGGAGTGAATTTGCACCCCTCTTGTAAATTCCCATTTTACATCCCTCCACCTTATAAAATCAAACTTGACTAAGAAATTCCACATCACCTACCTGCTTTGCATCCACTTTGCACTTGTCCTTTGTGTCGGTGGAAAACTTTCTATCGGGGATGCATGGGTGGTGCACTACCATCCTTGACAAATTCCTTCATTTGGAATCCACAAGGATGTTATGTTCCCTAGTGGGGATGAAGCGTAATGCCTATGTGTCAACCAATCAACTCAAGAACGGCTCTTTCCCTCCCATTTTGATCTTTAAATGCATCCATCTCATATTCAATCCATCTTAGCAATTCTTGATCTTCTACAATCTCTGGAACAACTCTACACACTAGCTTGATCTTTTGAACACTTCTTGAGAAATTCAACACATCTTCTTCACATCTTTCTATGCTTCTTTCCACCATTGGAGTTGTAACTTGGTTTCTCGAGGGATTGCTTCTTCATTTTTGTGGCAATGTAGACCTTACCAATCCTGTATCCTCCTCTACGTGCTTGAGCGAACCTCAATTGAGAAGGTGATATTGTTTCTTGATTTACATAGCATAATGTTGTTGTGATTTTTTGATATTCTTCCTACTATTTCCTTTATCGTATTTTCTATCTTGTGGCTTTCTTGGCTGTCTGTGGAGGTGGAAACACCAAATTGGGGGTTTGACTAAGGCAAACCCCTATACAACCCCAACATTTTTCCTCTCTTGGCTATGTGTAGGTACGTGTATGTGTGGAGCTTTCTATCAAACTAGACTCATAGTGAGTTAATCTTCATCACCTTTATCTTCATCACCTTTATTTTCATCATCCTTCTAGTTATCTAGTTCATCCTGATATTTACTATTTTGTTTAGTACTTTAAACTTCATTTGCTAAACTGTTAGTAGATTTTTGGTATTCTTATTGTACTTTTTCATTTTCTAGTCATATGGATGTCAGTTCCCTAGAGAGACATTAGTGCATCGCAGTATCATCCTTGACCTACACTATTGTCCTTAGACAAAGAGCTTCTTGAGGTATAGTTCAAGTTTCAAAAATTGGCTCATTTAGCCCTGTTCAACCTCTCGAGTTAGTAGAGTGATATAAGCACTTGAGAGCACTCTTTATTCTCTATCCTTGACCTAAAACACCTACCTAGCTTATGGTAAGTTAGGGTATCCCTCCACTCTAAGCTGTCCATGTCCTAGAGCCTTGGTGTGGTTGGTACCCCTACTTTACATTTTGATGAACCCGATGTGAACAACATCTTGTTAGATGTTGTGGTTGTGTTGTTGATATGTGGTTATCATTGATGCCAACACTATTAGCATTATTGTATTGAAGGTTGTATATGTCAAGGATATTGAGAAAATTGTTGAAGAAAGAGTTATAGGTTTCCAGTGGAATAGTGTAGGTCAAGAAGGTGTTTTGTTCTATACATTGAAGATCAATTGTTGTGGACTAAAGGGTTTATTATTGTGAGTATCTAGATCATCAAACAAAATTTTTAGAAGTTCGCGCAAATATTTGATCATGTTATGGACAATTGTGTTCTGACAGTGTTTCTATGGTCTCTGTCAATGTTCATGATTGAAGATTATGTAATTTTGGTAATCTTAGATGTTTTGGATGCTTCTCTGTTAGTTCTTGTTGCTTGTGGATGCTTCTAGATCATTTTCTATATTCATTGTACATCCACATTGATCAGTGTGCTTGTGGTCAAAGATTTTTATCGTGTATGTTTGGGTTTTCATGTTCCTGGCCGACATAGTGGTTGTAACGTGTTGCAGATCCTTGAAGAATTAAATTTGAATGTTTGGAACACTCAAGAATATTGTTTTGGGTTGCATCATAATATTGGCCAATGGTGTTTGATTCACATTAAAAATTTATTTGTAAATTTGGGCCAACATTGTGAACTTGTCTTATATTTTTGGCCGACGAAGTTCTTGATGTAATTCCTTGATGCGGATATATAAGATCGATTCTTTGTGCAAAATTGAAGTGTGTATGAAGGGGAAATGAAGCCAGAAAAGAGAAAGTGTGTGAATATTGATCTATTTATTCGATTGTTGAGAAAAGTGAGAAGAATTTTGAGTGAAGTGTGAAGGAGTGTTTATGTGCTTAACTAGAACTGTAATCAGGCTTTTGTAGAAGCTATTTTCTCAGTTCATACCCTGTGGATCTAATCCAAATTTATTTGTATTGTTGGGTAGTGAGCTCTAGGCAGTGTTCTTGAATGCATGTGTATTCCCAGTATTTTTCATTACACTTTTAACAGGGTATAATATTGTGTATTAACATCCATCATGGTTTTTCCCCTAAAAGGGTTTCCACGTAAAAAATCTTGGTATTCTTTGTGTTTCTGATGTGCTCATTGTTTATAGTTTATTTTTCATTCATCAAATTTGAGATTAAGTTAAGTTGAAAATTTTAAATATTTTGTGACAACTGATTCACCCCCCTACTCTCAGTTGTTTGTCCTTGTTTTTCCAACAATTGGCATTAGAGTAGGTTCCTCTGAAGAAGTTTAAAAGCTTGAGGTGATCCATGATGGCATCATACAAGAAGGAAAACCCTAGATTTAATGGAACAAACTACTCACTATGGAAAACCATAATGGAATGTAATTTGAGATGTTTAGGTGAACACTTCTAGAAGATCACAAAGAATAGATATGTTATTCCTCAGAATGGTCCTTCCACTGCTAATGAGATTAAAGAGGCTGAGAATAACATCATGGCTATGGAAGCTTTGTTGAGTGCTTTGACAGATTCAGAAATGACAAATGTGATAGGTCTGAAGATAGCTCATGAAATGTAGATGAAGTGAGAAACTTTGTATGAAGGAGATGCACATGTGAAAATGGCTAAGCTATAGAGTTTGAAAGGAAAGTATGAAAATTTGAAGATGGGTGAAGATGAAAATATGTCTTCTTTTATGCAAAGAGTAGATGAACTAGTGATGAGAATTAGATGTGTTGGTGGTACCCTAGAAGAGGAGGAAATCATAGCTAAAGTACTTAGATCATTGCCTCCTTACAAAGCAAAGGCGCGTGCTATTGAAGAAATTAGATCAGTGATGAATGTGATAAGAGATACACTGATTGGTAAATTTGCTACCTTTGAGTTGAGTGAATTTGGTGAATCTATTCCCAAGACTGAAATTGCATTTAAGGCTACTATATCTGGAAGAAACAAGAAAATATATGATTCAGGAGAGTGCTCTAGAAAGTCATTCAAGTATGAGGAACAAATGAAACAGCCTAAAGATGAAGAAAGAGAAGTAGAAGAGTTGGAAGCATTGATTGTGAAGAAAGAAGGTAGAGGACAAGGTAAGTATAAAGGAATGTTTCCTATTAAATGTTTCTCTTGCAATAAAATAGTTCATTTTGCATCAAGGTGTCTTGAAAGAGTTCCTAGGACTAAGCCTAACAAATCTAGATTTCAAGAGAAATGTTACTATGTTGAAGGAGTGACTGATGAAGATTTTGATAAAGAAAATGGAAATGAAGATGAATGGGTGTTCCTTGCTATCAAGGAAAATGGTATGGTGGCTACTAAATCTGCTAAAGTTGAGAAAGCTCTTGCAGCCCAAATTGAAGAAAAGGATGAGTGGGTTATTTACAGTGGATCCTCACATCATATGACTGGTGAAAAAAGAAAATTTTTAAGTCTAGAGAAGTATGACGGTGGGGTTGTAAGATTCGAAGATAACAATGTTGGTGTGATTCATGCCAGAGGATCTATTTTTCTTAGTGGTAAGCATAACACTGATGATGTCCTTTATGTTGAAGGCTTGAAGCATAATTTTTTGAGTGTTGGACATATGGTTGACAAGAGCTATGATCTTCAGTTCAAAAGTGGAAGATGCAAGATACTTAGAAGTTCTGGAAATGTAATTGCTTCGGGTAAAAAGACAAAAGGTAATATTCTTCACCTGAATGCTGCTAGTGAAAGTTGTTTAATTTCTCAAGTATATGCAAGCTACTTATGGAATAGGAGGTTGTGTCATGTGAATTTTTATAACATTGTCAAAGTAAGTTCCACCCAAGCAGTAAGAGATCTACCTAAGCTAGTGAAGCCTGCTAACACAATGTGCAAGGAATGTCAGATGGGAAAACAGACTAGAGTTTACTTTTAGAGCAAACAACATCATTCTAATGGATTATTGGAGCTGGTACACACTAATCTATGTGGTCCCTCTAGAGTTAGAAGTATTCATGGAGAAACATACTTTATGTTTCTTATTGATGATTGCTCTAGCATGATATGGGTTGCTTTCTTAAGAGAAAAATGTGAAGCATTAGATAAGTTCAAAAGGTTCAAAGCTATGGAAGAGAATGAGAAAAGTCTAAAAATAAAATGCTTAAGGTTAGACAGAGGTGGTGAGTTCACCTCTAGGGAGTTCAATTCTTTCTATTAAGAGCATGTAATCAAAAGATAGCTATCTTCTCCCCAAACCCCTCAATAGAATGGAGTTGTAGAGAGGAAGAATAGAACAATTCTGGATGCTGCTAGAACAATGATGATTGAGGAAAATGTGCCTCACATCTATTGGAGTGAAATTGTAAGCACTTCTATGTACACTTTAAATCAGGTAAATGCCAATGGTAATTCTGGAAAGACTCCTTTTGAACTATGGTTTGGTTATAAGCCTAATTTTAAGTATTTCAAGATCTTTGGAAGTAAATTCTACATCAAGAGAGATGAAGACATAGAAAATTTTGATGCAAGAAGTGATGAAGGAATCTTTCTAGGTTACTCTACTAAAATCAAGGCCTACCAGTGCTATAATAGAAGATTAAGAAAAATAGTTGAGAGTGCAAATGTCAGAGTTGATGAGGATTCTGCTAAATCATCTATATACTATGGATATGATTCAGATAACTAAGAAGACAATACAAACAAAGGGAAAAATGCTTAGACACATAATCAACTTCAAATTGTTCCATATGTTCCAATAAAACAACTTCCATTTGTTTTGGTAAATCAAGAAAGTCAAGAAGGAGAGACAAGTGCAAGTGCAGAAGAAAGAACAGAAGAACTAGAAGTTCAAGAGAATTCTAAAATTTGGAGGTATGTAAAGCTAAATCATTCTAAAAATCAAATTATAGGAAACAAGAATAAAGGTGTACAAACTAGAAGAAAGATTACAGAAGAGTATTGCCTAATTTCCAAGATTGAGCCTAAAGATGTCAATGAAGCTTGCAATGATGAACACTGGATGGAAGCTATTAAGGAAGAACTGATGCAGATTGAAAAGAATGATACATGGATACTTGTTCCCGGACATAAAGAAAAAATGTGATTGGTACTAATGGGTCTTTCAGAATAAGTTGAATGAACAAGGTGAAGTAGTCTATAATAAAGCAAGACTGGTATGTAAAGGGTATTCACAAATGGAAGGTATTTCTTTTTAAGAAACCTTTGCCCCTATTGCCAGAATTGAAGTTCTAAGACTATTTCTTGCTTATGTTGCATATAAGAACTATAAATTCTATCACTATGGATGTGAAGTTATATTTTTTGAATGGTGAGCTAGAAGAAGTATATATCTAACAACCAAATGGATTTCAACTGACTGACAAGGAAGATATGGTTTTTCAATTAAAGAAATCTCTATATGAACTCAAGCAAGCCCCCAGAGCTTGGTATGCTAGATTGGATAAATATTTACTAAAGCTTGGATTCAATAAAGGTATTGCAGACAACAACATGTATTTCAAGTTGGATCATGACAAAGAGTTGATTATTGAGGTCTTTGTTGATGACATTATTTTTGGAGGAGATGATAATCTATGTATGAAGTTTCTTGATGAAATGAAGAGTGAATTTGAAATTAGTATGATTAGAGAGATGAATTTCTTTCTAGGATTGCAAGTTACTCAGTTAGACAATGAAATTTTCATATCTCAGTCCAAATATGTGAGAGAGTTGTTGAATAAGTTTGGCATGGATGACTCAAAGCCTATTGGTACTCCCATGGTAATCGAATGCAAGTTAACACATAATGATTATTATCCTTAGGAAAATCAAACAAGATATAGGTCAATGATTGGTGGATTTCTCTACTTAACTCAGACCAGACTAGACATTATGAATGTTGTATGTATGGTTGCTAGATTTCAAGCTAATCCAAAAGAATCTCATGTGGTTGTTGTAAAGAGAATCTTTAGGTATCTTAAAGGAAAAATTGACTTTTGGTTTAGGTATCCTGAGGATGAGGATGATGATCTTACTTTGAATGCATATACTAATTCGGATTGGGAAATAGATGTATATGATAGGAAGAGTACTAGTGGTGGTTCCTTCTTCCTAGGAAAGAATTTGGTGTCTTGGTTGAGTAAAAAGTAGAATTCCATTTCTTTATCTACTGCTGAGGTAGAGTATATTGTTGCTACAAATAACTATACTCAAATGATGTGGATGAAATAGATTCTAAAAGATATTAGAGTATTATATGATGAGCCTATTTCCATATACTATGACAACTCAAGTGCAATCAACATATCAAAGAATCTTGTGCTACACTCTAAGACCAACCATATATCAATCAAGTTTCACTTCTTGAGGGAGAAAGTGAGTGAGAAAGAAGTCAAGACTGGAGTATGTTCCTACCAAAGAACAGGTTGAATAAATTTTCACCAAGCCATTTCCAAAGGATACTTTTGAGTATCTCAGACGGATGCTAGGGGTGATTACCCCTACTGATATGAACTAAAAGATGCATTTACTTGCATCAATCTATGTGCTTCATAGATATTTCCTAATCCAGATTGATGTTCTCATGGCTGCTACTTAGGGGGAGTAGTCAAATGTGCAAATATGTGGTTTAGAGATTGTATGTGGGAAGATAATTCTTATCTTTTCCATTGATGGCAAAGTGGGGGAAGAGAAATTGAGAAGAGTCAGAACCTAAAGGAGAGCAAGTGTAGCTGTGTTGATGGGATTTTTCACATCATGTGTTTCCATCAATGCCAAAGGGGGAGATTGTTGGATGTTGTGGTTGTTTTATTGATATGTGGTTGTCATTGATGTCAACACTATTAGCATATCGTATTGAAGGTTGTATATGCCGAAGGATATTGAGAAAATTGTTCAAGGAAGAGTTACAGGTTGCCAACGGAATAGTGTAGGTCAAGAAGTTGTTTTGTTCTGTACATTGAATATCAGTTGTTGTGGAATAAAGGGTTTATTTTTGTGAGTATCTAGATCATCTACCAGAAGTTTCAGAGGTCCACGTGAAGATTTGATTATGTTATGGATAATTGTGTTATGACAGTGTTTTTGTCATCTCTATCAATGTTCTTGATTGAAGATTATGTAATTCTAGTAATCTCAGTTGTTGTGGATGCTTCTCTATTAGTTATTGTTGCTTGTGGATGCTTCTAGATCATTCTCTATCTTCATTGTATGTCCACAATGATCGGTGTGCTCGTGGTTGAAGATTTTTCTCGCATATGTTATGGTTTTCATGTCCTTGGTTGACATAGTGGTTGTAACGTGTTGCGGATCCTTGAAGACTTAAATTTGAATGTTTGGCATGCTCAAGAATATTATTTTGGGTCACATCATAATATTTTCCAATGGTGTTTTATTCACATTAAAAATTTATTTGTAAATTTGGGCTAACATTGTAAACTTGTTTTATATTTTTGGTCGACGAAGTTGTTGATGTGGATATATAAGAGTGATTTTTTGTGTGAAATTGATTGTGTATGAAGGGGAAGTGAAGCCATAAAAGATAAAGTGTGTGAATACTGATCTATTTATTTGATTGTTGAGTAGAGTGAGAATAATTTTGAGTGAAGTGTGAATGAGTGTTTTTGTGCTTAACTAGAACTGTAATCAGGATTTTGTAGAAGCTATTTTCTTAGTTCATACCCTATAGATCTAATTTGAATTACTTTGTATTGTTGGGAAGTGATCCCTTTTGTATTTGAGCAGTGAGCTCTAGGCAGTGTGCCTGAATGCATGTGCATTCCCATTATTTTTCATTATACTTTTAATTGGGTATAATATTGTGGACTAACATCCACCGTGGTTTTTCCCCTAAAAGGGTTTCCACGTAAAAAATCTTGGTGCTCTCTATGTTTCTGATTTGCTCATTGTTTCTAGTTTATTTTTCATTCAACAAATTTGAGATTAAGTTAAGTTAAGTTGAAAAGTTTAAATATTCTATGACAACTGATTCACCTCCCCTCTCAATTTTATGTCCTTGTGTTTCCAACACATCTATCAAATTCTGTGTCGAAATTTTTTCCCATGCACTCTATAACTGAATTAGACTTGACCATTGTGAAGTTCATGAGCATCACAACTCATTCTATGACTTTTGGGTACATTTTTAGGAAAAGTGTATAACACTTACCAATGGAAAACATGAAGTTCACTTCCAAATTTAGAATTGGTTTTTCTACAAGCTTTACTGATGAGATGGGTTTCATAGACAAGACTACTCATGCTCCTACTCCTCCAGAATCCCCTACAACCTCGTCTATGGTTGAGGATGATGTTGTTCATATTCCTGCAGAAAATATTTTGGTGCTAGATAGGAGGTTGTTGAACCTCATGAATCACTTGGAGAAAGCACTAAATATGGTGTGAGTTGTTAGGCTTGCTAGCGAGGTGAGATACATGTTAGGCAAGGATTAGATAGGTATATATTTCTTATGTTTCCTTACAAATCTAATCAAAGCATGCATCCCTTCATATAACACCAGATCAGGTACTACCTAAGGAGAGGTGCTTGACGCTTATGAGAGACAAATAGGTGTCTCAATGCCCACCACATCTGTATGCATGGCAAAAATGGGCCCCTCAATCAATGTTTCCTAGCTTGTAAAAAGACTAACACTATCAAAGAGAGTAGGATACCCCTTGGCTTCAGTTTCACCCCTCCTACCACCCCTAGTGGTGGGGGCTCTAGTGGGATAAGTGGTGGTGGCTTTGGTAGTGGTGTTGGCTTAGGCGGTGCTGGCTCTAGTGGAGGTTATGGTGGTGGCTCTAGTGGGGGTCACATTGGTGGTTCTGGTGGTGACTCTAGCGGTGGTTCTGGTGGTGGAAATTCTGGGGGAGGTTCCACTAGACCTTTTTCCTCTTCAGACCTTGTCTTGAATGCTCTTCTCTAGAACATGGGCTAGATGCAAAACTAGTTGGTGAGCCTTTCCCAACCCTCAACCCAACCTATCTTCCAATCTTTCTTCCAACATAGTCCACTATTGGTGACAATTTTGAGTACTCCTTTCCTACAGGGAATGGAGATTCCTAAGTTCAAAAAGTATGGTGGTAAAGGGTATCCATAGATGCATGTGTCTACTTTCAATCCCATGTGCATGGATTTCTTTCATCATGATGCCCTAATGGAAAAAATCTTCCCTTGATCTCTCAAGGATATAGTACTTGAGTGGTACTATTCCTTGCCTGATAATTCTATATTCTCATTTGAGCAGCTCACAAATCTATTTCTCCATCAATTCTAGGCTAACATCGGTCTAAAAATGACCTTCTCAAATCTTGTCTGATGTAAGTAGGGAGAAAATGAGAAGATAACTAAATTTATTGCATAGTGCCAAGTGCTCTTTTCATAGATATTGTACCCACCGCCTGACTCAAATGTGCAGATTCATAGGTAATATGTAACAATCCTAGTAGGAATAATTTTCCTTAATGAAGTACCCTCCTTTTGCACACCTATGTGCCACGTTGCATGAGTATCAACAAATGGTGGTTCAGTTCAAGGAACCTTCCTCATGCTCCAATTCTAAAGGGAAGTCTATTATATCTATTTCAGGAAAAGGAAAGGCTATTGTGAATGTAGTTTCCAAGACTAATGATCATGGCCTCAGGCACAACATAAACTTTACAAAGTTAGTTGAATCTTATACTTCCATTCTACAAAATTTATTGAAGGATAAGATCATAACCTTGGAAAACCCTCAACCTTTGAAGAAGCCTTATCCTGATTGGTATGATGGAAATGAATTTTTTTAGTACCATCATGTTAACAGGAATGATACCAAGTGTTGTATTCACCTGCATCATGAGATACAAGATTGTATTGATGACGGTACCATCCATCTAGATGGGAAAAAGCATAATACAAATAAATCAATAGCAAAGGACAATAGCAAGTTGCAGATTTATACAAACCCATTTTTGTCCCATTCTACAAGCTTGATTATTGACCCCTCTAATGCTTCTACTAAACCCTTGATGCATGTTAATATGGTTTTGATTACTCCTCTCTCATAGCCTATGATTGGTTCGTCATATGTGACTTTCACATCATAGGACTTGCCTTTGAATAATAAGCCATCTCCCTTAGACATTCCTACTCTCCTCAATGGAAATATTGTGACACGAGTCCTAGTTGACCCTGTGAGCTAGGTGAATGTTATTATGAAGGAGATATGGCTAAATTCATTACAAAGGCAGGAATATGAGATGTCTAAATCTATCATATGTATGCACAATAGTCTCTCTTAAGCCATATGGCTCTATAACTCTTTCCTTCCTAGTTGGACCTAGAGCTATGGATACAACTTTTGATATTATTTCAAAATTTGATCTATTTAGAGTGAAGTTGGGCATTCCATCGCTAGCTTCCATGAACGGGATTGCTTCTATTATTCACAAATGTTTAAATTTCTCCAATGAAGGTGTCATGCATGTTGTGCATGACATTGGATATCAACCATTGGTATCTCATGGGGGTTATTCCTTGGATCATTTTTGGCCCACCCCAGTTGATCTACTCCCTCTTAGAATGGACTTGCTTTATCTAAACTATGTAAAGTACAAAACTGGGGGCAAAGGACAACCGAAAGTGACTAAATTGGTAACACAACAACAAGATACCTCTTACTCTTAGAAGGGAAAGGAGAAATCCACTTGTACTCAAGGTGCTACCTTTGCCTTCCTTCCTAAAGAATAACTTTGGGTTACTACTCCTAGATTTCGCAAAAGAAGTTTGATGGTACCTACTTGGTGTAAAGCTAAGGTTCGGGTATCTGACCTTCCTACATTACCCACATGCCCTCAACCTGACATGTATGGTAAGGGGACGGGCCCTCATGGGGAGTCCTATATGTCTTGACCACTGTAGCCCCCTACCACTCCTACCCCTAGGGTAGTGAATGGGAAGAGGCTTGTCGTTGGGGCATTGGAGCCCGCTCCCCCTGCTATCATTCCAACCTCTTCTCAATCTATCCCTCCTTCTCCTATACAGGAGTCCCTCCCTCCACCAGAGACAACCATGATGGAAACTTTGATGGATGAGTAGGAGCCTTTTGTCCCCTCTTAGCTCTTAGCCTCTAGTTCCCAGAGTCACAGGAATTGCCTTGCATGTGAGTGCAAGCATTAGTGAAAGGATTTTGCCACTAAGTAGGCCACTTTGTAGAGGAAGGAGGGGGATTCAAAAATTTCTACTCTGACACCTTCTACTATGTCTTCCTCTCTTGTCCCCTCTGCTTCAGTTCCATTAGCTTTGGTTTTACTTCTAGCTCTTGTTGAGAGCATAAACATTCCTAACCCTAAGAGGTTGCAGATGTTTATTGTTCCTTCGATCGAGCTACCTCTTTTAATGTCCCTCCTAGATATCTTGCCATTCTTGAAGCTCATGGACATGTCAAATACCTCAGTGGTGTCCACCGCGATCTTCTCCTCCTCCACGTCTTCCATCTTGTATGTGGGGATCTCGCATCCTTCAACGAAGCAGGAGATGGAAAATGGACCTACTTGCAATAGGGGTTGAAAGAGGAGTTCACTTTCTTCAGAGGGTGGTTCTACATTAGCACATGTCATCTTAGTGATAGAGGAGGTTCTGGCATCACCAAAGTTTGTCATTGCTCCCGAGTCACTTAATGAGCCTAGCAATGAATCTTGAGTGCTTCATCCCTCTCTTGTTGAATTAACACATGAAACTCTTGTGAAATGCATGTTTAATTCCCTAGATGAGATCCCATCCCTTTCAATGATCTTTGCGAAGTCACTGACTTTCACTATTTAAATTGATACAAATATTAACTCTTATTTTGACTTAATTTTAATATAAAAGTATTATTTATACAACCATATTACTATTTAGCCACCAATTAACTAATGACAACATTATTGAATTTTATTAAAACTAACCTCATATTAACTTAATTAATCTTATTTACTACCATAATTATTACTACACCTTTATTACTTCTAGAAAATATTATCTCTAATTTTTTTTTTAAATATTATTAACCTTTTCTTACAATTCAATGATATTAATTTTTTTTTTCTTTTTTATTATTAATAATACTTTTTTAATATAATATTAATGTTAACTTAATTTCAATGCCATTGCTCCTTGCTGCCCATTCATCATTTATAAAATCATTAATTTTGATATTTTGTTAACATTAACTCATATTATTATATGGAATAATAAAATCAGAGTTTAAAGTAATATTATTATTATTATTTAATCATTGAAATCTTTGCAATCTCATCGGCCTTTTAGCAACAATAAATTGGAATATCTATATTATTGTGTAGCCCACTAATTATATATAGACGATAGTAGTTTAAACTTATATAATAATAATTCTCTTATTATATGTGTGTGTGTGTGTGTGTGTGTGTGTATTTTATTTTTTAAAATCAATGATTAAGTTCTATTGCATCAAAGATTACTCATTACTCATGATTAATATTTAATGATGGTATGTTTATCATCTAGCTAAATGTCAACATGGGTATATTTTATATTGTTCAAAGATTTATGAATTTGATTATGTACAATTTTTTGCACCAATGTTTCAGGTCACACTCTGTGATCCATCATCAAGATGAAAAATTAGAACTTTTATTAATCAATTGAAAATATGATGTTATATTAATATTATAAATGGACGTTATTCATAGTTTACATGATTAAGTAAAATTATTTTACTTGGTAAAATCATATCACCACATTGATTTTTTTTAACGTTTAACCTTTCTTGAAAATAGTATTATTATGGTTTGGGAGGTAGCACACCTTTTTTTTGTTTCAAGTTTCTTACAAATTTTGTATTTAGATCATAAGCATAATGGACACATCTTCATAAGAAAAAAAACACAACAAATAACAAAATAAATAGGGTGCATGCAGCCCCAAAACTAGATGCATTTTATAATTTTAGAAATAGATCTTTGATTTACTTGACATCTCACCAAATTTTTACTAAATATTACCATGACATCTAAAAAACTATATTTTCTCTCACAACATGATTACCGAGATAATCACTCTTACGTAGTTGCTTAGATAGTAATATTATTAGTATGATTGAATAACCCATAACACCCTCCACCAAAAGTCATTAGCTCATTAATACCAATAGTTGTGTTCCATGCAATAAATAAATTACTACTAATACCCATTTTATTTAAGTTAATAAATAACAGTATTATAGCTCAGCTCATGCCTCAATAAAAACTGGCTAATTTTTTTTCTCTCAAATACCACCAAATAAAACAACATATACTATGGATACAATTTATTTGAGACTTAATCTTCTTGTTGCCACTGGCTAATGAAGTCAACAATAGTGTTGATAGTAGCACAACTACTTGCTAGAGAACTTACTCTTTTAATTTAATGAGAGGACAGTTGAATAAATGGGTTAGTCCTCATGCCACAACTCTTAATTATTAAATCTCCATTCTTTTATTCTTCCAAGACAATAAATGGGTAGGTATAGATATAGGAAGACAACAACTCAAATTTTTATTCAAGCACACAATGTTACCGAGGTTAATGCCTCCAGAATTGAGGCTAACTTGATAAGCATGATTCTTCTACAAAGGATTTGACATAAGAGAAACAAATCTCAAACTTCAACCAATGACATTTATTACATCTACTCTTGTCACATGAATCTCTCACCTCAATACAGGAGACAAATTAAGTCTCTAACTCTCCACCAGGAATAAGATCCTATTAATCTTCCACATTTTAGTCTGATTAATATAGCAACATCATATCAAGCATTCCATTTTCACCACTATAACTTGAATTAAATTGAATAATTTTGGGTAGCTCCTTACCTATTGTCCCTATGTGGGTTACACATTAGCATTTAATTGTTGAAATCTTTGAATGTGGAAATTGTCAAAATGACTATGCCCATGGCCCCCTATTACAGTTTAGACTAAAATTAAAGCTTACTAAACCTTTCAAATTGGAAGATTACAAAACAAGAGGGAGGGTTGCGACAAATAGAGCTTTTAGTTGGTTTATCAAAAGGGCTATACAAATCTGCTATTTACTTATTTATTTTCTCTCTTTTGTATTGTGTAAATATGTCTTATATTTTTTATACCTCATTTTATTTATTTTTTTGCAATTGTTGACTACCAATATCCATACTTGAAAATCCAGCGAGGGAGGAAAACATCCATTAAATCCTATATAGGCAACTGCATATGTTCTTTTATTTTATTTTAAGTTTTTCCAAGCTATAGAAATGGGGTGGTTAGTATGTGGGGTTTTGGGCCACACACAACTGCACACAAGTATATATATTCATTTTAAAATATTCATCTCTCATTTTGAATATAGTATGTGTTTATTTCTATATCTCACATACACATGTGAACCATAATATGACTATGTGAATGTTGGCATGGTGTTTGCAACAAAGAACTCTTATTTATGATTATATAGAGGTGCATATAATGGTTTCTACTTTTTGGTTGAATGTTAATATGAACACAAGAACTTCAATTAGTTATGAGTGCACTCGAGAACTAATATCTCTCACATCACTTAAACAACATGTACTATTGTGAATCTTGGATGTTGTGTTGTCAAATAGCTCCATGTTTATTAGTTTATTCACAACAATAGTTGTATTCAAAAAAGTTAAGATAAGGAGTCTCTAATAGGAAAGATGTATTATATATTCAATCTTTCACTTGAAGAATATATATTGAGTTATTTTATGCTTGTATTGGCATGGGATGGGGCAGAGAATGAAGTATCAAGGATGGAGCATTTGAAATTAAATAAAAATTATAATATAGTTGCAATTTGATTTAATGAGTAATAGGTTGACTTACAAATGGATTCTCAGATTTGAGTTATAGAGATCTTGTTGCAACTCTTAATAAGTGTTCTGAATACAACCTTGCTTGCATATCTCTTGATAATTATTGCTTGATAGTGGTGGAATTTCTTTTAATTTCTCCCTTGCAGAAGAAAATAAACTAAAATATGTATTTAGGTACAATAATCCTTCCCTCATAATTGGATAGCAGCCAAAAATCAGTTAAGAACCTTCGAATGAGTTAGCAGGTGATTTTTCTTAGTTTTATGATGTTCTCATCTTTGTTAACTACAACTTTCAAACCTATTTGCATGGTTCAAGATCTCTATTATTGAGATATGAGATAATGGTTCAAACAAAGTGGACTAAAATAAGAATGTTGCAACAATTTTTTGTGCATGTGCCCTTTCTCTATTTTTATTTGTTTGACTCTATTTTCCACCCTCATATAAATAGAACTAATAAATGTAACTCAACATTCATGCAATTACACAGGTACCATTTTTCTAATATAGAATTTCCATAAACCAATAGCTTGTCCTTGAAAAGAAATCATCCAAATTTATAATAGTTTGGAATACTCTTTATTTTTATATTCTCAAAGAAAAAAACAACAATGTCTTTGACCAAAAATTCCAATAGAAGATTTAAGTTAATAATCACCTCAAAATTTAGGATTGAAAATTTTCTAGCATGATAATACATCAATGGGAAATTATTGTTTTCCTCCCTACTGTAATTACATCATGAAGCCTCTAGGGCTCTAGCCATACCCCCAAGAAAGGAAATATTTTGGCCCCGAGATAATATTGTTGAACATTCGAAATACTAGGAGGGGGGGTGAATCGGTACTCCATAAAACCATTCAAATAAAATCCATCCAAACATTACAAAAATCTAACTAAATCAGCAAGAGAGAACATAGAAACAATTTAATGCAGCAACACACATGAACACCAAGATTTTTACGTGGAAAACCCAAAGAGGGAAAAACCACGGTGAGGGTTAACTCACAATATATTATATCCAGATACAAGATATTACAGGGCTCATAGCTAGGACTCACTATCCTTGAAAGGATCACAACTTGAATACAAAAGATGGCTAACTGCCAAGATACAAAGATTGTGGCTCACTGCTAAGAGTGTGAATTGATAGAATTCACCTTCAATGTGCAAGGTTCAATTACAATGAAGCTTTGAATAAGAAGAACTACCACTCATAGCAGTCACTCAATAATTATGTTTTAATCCTCAATTGATAAAGCATTTAGGCTTGGATCTTCACATATCCCTTAATCCTCTTTTCACTCCACTACACCACAACTCTCTTCCATTCACACTTTCTTCCTTTAGAGAATCTTATATATATACAAGTATATCCCATTCATCTAATAGGTCGACCTAATTAGATGAAAGAAAAATAATCAAAACAATCTTATCATTACCATATATGATTTAAACATTTTTTCCATGTAGTACATTATATCAATTCAGCTAACATTCATAAAGTATAACTAGTCTCCTTAGTATATTGCATACATTAGGTCGGCCAAGACTAGAACTTAATTAATAGAAAACTCCAAACTAAGATACAATTATCAAAGCAAACACCTTCTGGATATGAGATAACATTAATTTCTCATTATTCTACCATCATAGATACTACCATCAGAACTTTGACATTAGAATGTTCTCCTTAAGAAAATGTGGAGTCTCCCACATTGATATGCTAAGCAGAGAATAACATAAAATACAGGGCTTAACTTTGTCAGTGATAACTTTCTGCTCACAACCCAAAACTTCTCAAGATCTAGGGTATAACTATCTGAATGAGACATGATAGCATGGTTAAGATATTAGAGTCATATCTTTTCTTATAGTGAATTCTGAAATAAAAAACCAAAGCACTAGTTCATCACAAAAGAACACTACCGGTACATAACAACTTCTCGTAAACTAAGTAAAATTTTCATACAATTGTCACCATGTTGAAATAAATGAAAAAACAAGAACAACCAACAAAAATCATCAGTAATTCATGCTCATGTTGCATGGCTCCATAATTCCAACAATCTCTCCCTTTGGCATTGATGGCAACATGCATGCCAAAAAAAAATTCAATATAAGGCAACTGAACACTCCCCCTATCAAGATTGTTCTTCTCAAAAAAAATTTTCCTTTGCCTATCTCTATCCCTCCCCCTTTGACATTGATGGAAAATGATGGGGTTCAATATATGTATATATGCATTTAGACTTAACCAAAAAAGATATGAACATAAAATAGTTGGATTAACCTAAAGAAGAGGAACCTTTGAGACTCTCCAGGGTGCCCTTCCATAAGGCTTTGCCTTCTTCCCATGTACCTTTTTTACTTACAAGAATCTTGTGTATTAGTTCAAGCTTAGTCAAGGACTCTATACCATCTGCTAAAGTATTGGGACTAATATTAATCTTTGATAAGCTACCAATACTATCAAGAGAGCTAGATACTAGGATGTGCTTGAGTTTAACCATGTCTCTAAGTTTCACAAACTTCTTAATCACTTATGTTCATTGGTCCTATAGAGAAAATATTTTTTTCTTAAGCTACACAATGTAGGACCACCTCTAATTATCTCTATCTTCTATCAATATGTATGTATCTACTTGAGTGCTTATCCTAGTTTCACTATTCCTTATCTCATCTTTTATGTTCAGTGTACTGCTAGACAAATTTAGGAAAAAGGAAATCAGTTCCTATTCCTCTTCCTCACAAACTTGTACACTCTCCAATTCCTTCATTACTCAGCGACGTGCATTTGTACATTTCTTTTTCATATCTTCTATATTTTCTTCAAAAAACCTGATTCTAGCATGCACTTCAAATTTGGAGATATAGACTTTCAAAGAATCAATCATGTTTTTGAGATTTTCCACAACTGAAATAGATGAGTCAAAGTTTGCACTGGGAATAACCTTCTACAATTCTTCCAAGGCTCCTTGAATGCTTATGCTTTCATGCTCATGTTGAGCTCTCTCAAATTCACTTCCTTCTGCAACTTCTTGTTTGACAACACTCTTTCTCTTCTTTCCTATTATGGTTGCACTATTGGAGGTACCTTCTATACTGGGATTCTTAGGGATTTTGAAAATAATTCTTGCATAGTGGTCAATATCAACAAGTGACACTTCATAATCTAACTTGGATATCCATACCAACCTTGATTCAACTATTTCCATATGAAAAAAATCTATAGAAACTAGGAAATTGATATTTCTAGAGTACCTTTCAGTAACACTTTTGTGAATCCTCGATCTTTTTCTCATCCTCATTTGAAATGTTCCAAAGAATGCAACAATGGAAGTCTCTTGAGCATCCAAATTTCCAAGATTTATCACAAAATTTTCTAATGTGATGGGTAATAGGTTTTGTATATGTCCATTCTATCCTTCCTATTATCAGTAATTCTTTAAAGAAGTAAAAGAGTAAGAAGACAATCAAATTTCCATACCGAAATGTACTCTTCTTGATCTTCTTAATTTCCTTTCAGTTCTTCAACATATACACTCTAAGTAGTTCACATAGGTCATAATCCATCCTCTTCTAACCATATCAATAGTGGTGTGTACAATAGTAGTAGAAACTGTGAGGTCATTGTCAGGTAGACAAACTTTATGACCAATAACCATTGCAACATACTTGATGACTAGATCTTCGATTGTTCTCAAAATAAGCTCTTTTCCTTCAAGGGTCACACCAGTCACCTCAATTATCTCTTTCTCATTTACATCCTTCTTTTTGGAAATTAGTTTGAAGGAACACAAACCAGTTACATCTCTGATTGCTTCTTTGGTAATAAAATATGCCTCATCAATCCACAAATATTCATCATGAATTCTACTCAAAACCATTCAAATATACTTCTTGTTGAACTCAAACAAGGGGTTTTTTTTCCAAACATCCAATTTATTATCAATTAACACTTTGTAGGCATCAAGGTTTCCATCTAATTCATTCATCCATAGAACACTTAACTGAACTGGTGACATTTCCTCTATCTTACTATAGACATAAGCATAGATATCTTAATTGAATTATCCATAGTAATTAAACTAAAATATTGTGCAAGAAGGAATACCTCTGTAATTGAAAATAAGGAATAGATAGATATCTAGCTTCTGGAGCACGCTTGAATCCACTTTGACCTCTTTTTCCCTTCAAACCCTGAAACACTAAATTGCAATGGCTTCTCTAAAAATACATATGCCTTTTGAAATATCTAAATTTATTTATTTCATTCCAAATGCTTTTGCAATAAATGATTCAAATTAGAGGTAGATCACCTCAAAAATTGTGTGCACTCCATTCTCACAAATTCTATAGACTTCATTCTTCACACATGCGACTGAAAAATTCCTTAAATTCATTACTATATGAAATGTACTTCTACCATGATGTGACATAAGTACCGATGAGGGGGTTTATTAAATTTTCTGATTATTTCTCCCCCTTAGTCATTGCTAAACTCAAAAATTGATGGATGTATCTGCACCAGAAGTCGACACAGATAAGACTAATGATTTTGATTCAAATTGCTTGAATCCTCCTTCCTTTTTCCATATCTTTTTCATCTCCTTTCTCACTTCTTCTAGATCAATGATTTATTCATGCTTCTTTGCCAAATAGTTATCTTTTCTCCTTATGCATTTATTAGTAGGATGTTTCAGATTGTTGTACTTACAACAAATATCATTCTTCCTTCCATTCTTTCTATTATTCAATCTACTTTCACACTAATTAGCTTTATGTCCAACCTTCTTGCACTTAAAACATTTGTTAAAGAATGACAAAGAATCATTCATTCTAATTTTGTAGTCCTTCACCTTATGACCAAATTTCTTGTAGGAATGACAAACACCATTGAAAAAATACCTCTTAGCATTAGGTTGTTTGACAAGAGTTCTTCCAAAATTTCTTCTTAAGTTCTTGATTCGTCCATATTTGCACTAAGTCTTCTTATCAAAATATTGCTTCACTTTTGAATTTCGACCTTCTTCAAACCCTAAACCACTTTTATCCATTACCATTCTTTGAGAAGTAATCAACTCATCAAGCATTGTAGATCTAACCTTAAATTTATCCTCAAAACTTCTTTCCTTTTCCAGATCTACTCTCAATATTTTTGTTTCTTGCTTAAGGGTATGTGTCAGATCATGATGGGCAAAAAAGTGGTGATATGATGGGTATGTGTAGGGTATGTGGCTGATAAATTTTTTTAATGCAAAATTGATGAAATGAAAAGGGGTTTTAAAGGAGGTTCTCAGCTTTCCACCAATATAAATTATGCTTTAATTTGAATTTAATAAATAATTATTATTCATTTTCTATTTGAATTATTACTAAAGTTTTGATTGATAGGCTGATTGAAAAACATCTATAGCTTCCAAACGGTATTACATTTTTTGAATCTGAAACATGTGTCACATTCTATGCTTTGCATGCTATAGGATTAAAAAAATAAATTGAATTTCATGAAGTTTTGACCAAGTTAAGGTGGTCGACATACAAGTTTTTATATTTTTTAAAAGTTGTAATAAAAAATTCATAATTAATTATTTACTTGGAAACAAATTATAAAAAAATATGCATCAAATCGAGACATGAGTCCTCTACTTATATCTAAAATCTTATCAAAAAATATTATCATTTTATTGTGGTTAGGGTGGTCAAATAAATGCCTGCTTCTTATTTTTTCCCTGAAATTTAAGTACTACTGCATTGAAATTTCAAATTTTCACCAAATGGATTTTTTTTTAAGAAAATAAACCTAGTAGCTTAGAAACTACATTCAATTTGCTACAAATTCTATTCTTACATATTTTTGAAATAATATAGATGACCTATTCAAATTTTTACGTCAAGTTTCCTAACTCTGATTTTTCTGAATTTTTTGCCACTTAAGGGCCTATTTTTTCCATGATGATCTTGTACATACCCTTAAGCTTAACACATTCATCTGATTTCTCTTGAATTTGAACTTGCTAACAACCTTCAATTATTTTTGCTTCTTCCAATTGATATAACAGTCGGGTGATCTCATCATGTTCCCTTCTCAATTGATTATAGACACCTTCATACCTTCTTAAATATTTGATACAATCATTCGATTTCTTTAGCTTATTCTTCAGATCTTCAATTTCTTTTGAATATCTAGTAGAGATCTCTTCCATAGGAAAAAAATTCTTATATTAAAATTCTGGGACCTTCCTCAAGTTGTTATGATCCTTTAAAGGAACCAAGCTCTGCTACTAATTCTTGAACATTTGGAATACTAAGAGGGGGCTAAATCAATATTCCGTAAAACCATTCAAATAATCTAAGTCATAAAGAATTTTCCATCAACACCCTTAGGTTGATAGATATTTCCTTCAGATTTCTTTCTCACAACAATCAATGTTCTGGATCATTTCTGAATCTCACATCTCTCATCCTTGAACACAAGAGCATATCCCTTACTGCACATCTGACCAACACTCAAGAGATTATGCCTTAAACCCTTAACATAGTAGATATTGTTAGTATGATGCTTACCATCAAAACTTATAGAACCTATCCCACATATTTTAGCACTAGTATCATCTCCAAACATAACCAAGCCTCCATCATATTTTTTAATCTTAAAAAAATCACTTTTATCACTAGTCATGTGATGTGAACAACCACTATCAACTACACAATAATTCTTTTTCTTGTTTAGAATGTAAGGCAGAGATAACCATACCTTCATTTTTCTCCTTCTCTAGAAGGCTTTCCTTTACCTATTTTTTAGAATTAGCAGAAGTAAGTTCATCCTTAATCGCCAAGAACAAACATTCATTGTCATCAGGATCTTCATATTCAGAATCCTTGTTAGATATACTAGAATTCTCATTCGCATAATATGCTCTATTAATCTTCTTTCCTTTATTTTCTTTCTCATATATTTGTTTATTCTTTTTAGCTCTTTATGAACAATTTGTAGCATAATGATTTGTTTCTCCACAACTAAAGCATTTACAAGGTAATTTACCTTCATACTTCCCAGAGCCTTTCCTCATCCTTCTTACAAAGTTAGCTTATATTTCATCAAATTATTCTTGATCTAGATGTTTAAATTTTGTAGCCTTTAAGGTAGTATTTGATTTGCATCCATTCCTTAGATTTGACTTCCTCATCTCATAAGATGTCAAAAATCCCAACAACAAATCTTTAGTATAGGTCTGAAAATCTATACTCTACTCAATAACACACACCTTCTCATTTTAAGCATCACGAAGAGTTCTGAGAATCTTCTTCACAATCCTAGTTTCATCTATAGTAGTGCCAATTCCTCACATTCTAACCACTATCTCATCCTATCTATGTACATAGGCTTTAACATTCTCATCTTTAGACATATGTAGAAGATCAAACTTTGTCTCCAAATTCTGCAATTTTGCCTCTTTAACTCTTTCATCACCTTCATGGACTCTTTCCAAAGCATTCCATGCTTCCTTAGCAATCTTCAAGTTCTAAACCTTAATCAACTCAAAATTTACTAGACCATTCTTCAAGATGTACTTTGCCTTATTGTTCACTTCATGTGCTTTGATATCTTAAGGCGTACTCAGACCATTAGTAGGAGTGTATTGATTCTTGTAAGCTTTCTCCACATCATATCCATAATACTCTAGTTATTCTTCCTTCAATATTTTCCAAATAGCATAATTAGTTCCATAAAACATCGGATAATCATAAATCATTTTTCCAGCCATCCCATACCTTCCTCGAGTAGTTAAGCTCTTCACCAAGGAACCAAGCTCTGATATCAATTGTTGAACAAAAAAATTGAGATGGGGGTGAATCAATTGTCACAGATTTAATCTTTTATTTCAATCACTAGAACTAATTCTTAACACCGCTTAAATGATTAATAATCAAATGCTAATGCAAAAACTTAAATCCAACACACAAACACAATAACACCAGATTTATGTGGAAAACCCAATAAGGGAAAAACCACATTGAGGATTAACTCACACTATAGAAAACATCAAAAATGATTAGAAGAAGCTCACTACCTAAGAAATAAGGCTCGCTTCTAAAACAAGGACTCACTATCCAATAGGGCTATCAACCTAGAGGGATCATTGCCACAAAGATACAAAGAAGAAAAAGAAGACTTGTTACAAAGAGAAGACAATCTCAATGCAACAAAGGATTCCACCATAATCACTTGCAAACATGCATGAATGATAAAGTTCACCTTCTGCTGACTACATCTAAAAAATCAACATTTAGGCTTCACACTGATTTTCCACACTCACTAGATAACATCAATGTCGCACACTGATACATTTTGGTATTTTTTTCGACGACGGCTCGTCGGAATTCTGACGGCTGTTCGTCATTGTCATTGCGTCAGAATTTTGACAACATTTGAAACATCAAAATTCTGACCTAGCATCCAACAACCCGTCATCGACAAAAATACCAAAATGTATCAGTGGCATCTATCTACTCTTTCTCTTTTCACTTATCTCTCTTCTTCACTCTTGTATATTTTTCACCACTAACTCATCCTATATTTATACCATATTTAAATTTGAAACATATCCAAAGTTGGCCATCCAAATTCAAATTCAAATTAGATCGGCACTAAAACATCCTAGGGTGGAATTAGAATGAGGGTGACCCAAACACATGCTTCATCAACTTTGAAAGTAGCATTCAACACAAGCCCAACCAAACTAGTGTAAAACACATAGAACCATTAACAATGAACTTTCCAAATGCTGAAATTATCTTCAATACAATCAAGGAAAATCAACTCTAGAACCGCAAGTCATAAGAATTCATGAAAGAGAAATTCAAACCAACAACATTCCTCCTGGACCTCAACCAAAAACACAGAAAACCACAGTTCACAACTAGTGAATATAACTTACACTATACAATGAATCAACAACTAAAAATATGGATATACAATCTTCCAATAACCAAGATCAACATATATGAACCACATAAAAATAGGAGCAAATCCAAAGAAAAACTAGGAGCAACCACTCAACACTTGCAACATATCTTCATTACAATTTTCTGAATATCCTTGACATATAAAGCCAACAACAAACAGTTGATAACCAATTGATCAATTGACTTCAATGACAACACCTTCAATCTTTCCATTCACACTCAACAAGCTTATGAGATAATATCCATTTTCCAGCAAAAAGTATAATTACCCCTACTTGATCTTCAAGTCACTATTTCACCTTTTTAGCAAGTCAAATTTAGAATAGGATTGAGGGAAAGCATAAGAGAAATGGAGGACCATACTTTTTGGAGTGCACCTATGCATTCTAATTAGATATTTTCAAAAAAGTTGAGTTGTTCTGTGCATTCGATGGTGTTTCATGGAGCTCCTTTCCCTGTTAGGAGTTTGGCCTCCAAAGTTTTTCGTGATTCTACCTGTAGATCTTCCCCTTGGCTTTCAAGAAGTTCCTTTTCTTCAAAGAATTGGGGGTTTTTCAAGTTTGGGGATTTTCATTCTTCTCAGATATAGGGGATATTCAATAATGGGGGATTTCATCCAATTCAAAGCTCTTATCATTTTAATGGGAACTCCTTCCATCCCAATAAATCACTCAATTAGGCAATATAGTCGTCTTTTGACATTTGCGGCTCAGACTTGGAGACTTATGCAATCTCTCAATTAGTTTCTTCTCTTTCCTTTGATCAATTCGGGGATTCTAAAGTATCTAGAGATCCCTTCAATCCAAAGGTTGATAATGTTCAATAGCTGGATATTGATTACCCCCAGTTACTTTTCCAAATAATATTGTTAGGAAACATGAAGATTGTTATAGGATTCTTTGGTTACAGCTACAAAATGCAAAACAGAGTATATCTAAGACTTCTTTCTTGTCTAAGTCACCTTTTCATGAGACAAAAGATGCTAGAGTAGATGATTTATATGGTTTCGAAGGAGGTGTTGGGGACCCATCAACATTTCCAAATAATATTCCTCTGAAAGCTTCTTCTCTTGCTAATTTTCCTAATAATGTGGATCTGGGGATGAGGCCTTCAAATGAGTAGCACTAGAAAATGCAGAGACAATATTGTAACCCTTTTCATCAAGGTGAGAGTTATTCAAACAAGAAAAAATGGAAAGTGAAGAAGCAAAGTTGAAATCGCTCCTATTCAAAAGGTATCACTCAACATACAAGTGATTCTCATTAATGGTGGTCTAAGGAGGTTCCAACTGTAAAGATTCATGAGGCTCTTCTCAATGATAAATCATAGAATCTTCAAGAAACAAAATTAATTTGTAAGTTTTGGCAATATTCTCCTCCCATTACTAAGTTGAAAGATTTAATCTATCAAGATTGGGAAGGGAAAAATCAAGTTTTCTATATAGATAGGGGAAATGGATTTTTTATTGCTTTCTTTTCTTCTAAGCAAGCTAGAGATGAAATCTTTAGGTTTAAGTCTTGGGTATATGGGGTTTCTAGTTTGTATATTCAACCCTGGGTACCTAATTTTAACCCTAGAAAGGATAAAATTAGATTTATTCCTTTCTAGTTATAAATGTAATCTCTACCTTTGGAGTATAAGGAGCTAGGCATTGTTGAAATTCTAGTCAATCAGCTTGGTATTTTCCTAAACAATGATTTGTAATTATTTAGAAAACTAGAGTTGCCAATTAGGGTTTGTGCTTTGCTTGATATTTCAAAAGATCTGCCCAAAAGTATTAGAATATTTTCTAACTTTGGAGTTCACATACAAGAGATTTTTTTTATGAAAATCGTTCAAATTTTTGTAAGGAATAACATATCTTGGGCCATAAAACTTCTTCTTGTAAAGGGATAAAGGGTCAAGATGACAAGATTAATACTGTAGATTATGTTTCTACTTTTCAATCACTAAATTTTTTATAGGATACAATCCATGAGTCTCATGAAGTTAGCTCTGCTAATATAGATTTGATGGGGATTATTTCAAATGGGAGGTATAAGGGAAAGGGTAAACTACATGGTCCCAATGCTAGTTGTGATACTAGTGAGGTTTTCCCTTTGAGTTCTTGTTCATATTTTTTTTCACCACAACATATGTTTCATTTTGAACAGATTTGCATAAGGTAGAAAAAAAATTTGCTTCTCAAAGGTGGAAATGGACTTCACACAAAACTTGGAGCCATCCATATAGATCAACCAATTGTTGGGTTGGATCTATTTAATCAGTCATTACAAAGATGTGATTAGTCTATCTGTCATCCTTTTTTTAGGCATTCTGAGCATATGAGAAGCTCATTGGATAGATTTAGAGCTCCTAGAACTTTTCTACTAGTAAATAGAAAAGGGCTTTATGCAGACTTACAATTTTTTTAAAAATCTAAAATTCTGCATTTATATGTAACTTTGGTTTTTCATCTCTCAATTCAACAAGTTCAGAGTATCTCTTCTGCATTAATATGGGAAAGTTCTGCTTCAATACCTATTCAAATAAGTAGTTCAAAAAATTAGTTAAATAAGATAAATTCAGAAGCAACGAGCATGCCTTGGGAGAAATATAAGTATGATAGCTCATATTCTATGGAATTTCAATCTTCTCTAGACATGGGTAATTTGGAGGGTCTTGCAGAGAATATTCTCACTATGGTAGGCTCTTCTATCATTGATGTAATAGATGAGGATTTGGTAATACCAAAGGCTATAATAGAGCAAAGGAGGATTATAGTTTGTCTAAATTAGTTACATCTTCAGAAGAAGATACAAAAGGCAGTATGGATCATGAAGAGGGGAGTAAGTGTTTTGAATTTTCACATAATTTTTCAATTAAACAAACTCCATCTTTGATTCCATCTGCTCAAAAGTCACCTGGTAAATGTGGTAGAAAATAAAATGTATTAAAGTTATAGGAGGAAATAGCATCAAGCGGGAAATCAAATTTAGATGGGAGTATCAAAAAATGTTGAGGGGAGCATCTAGCTCTCTAAATATGGAATGAGGATTATATCTTGGAATGTTAGGAGCATTAATGCCCCTAACAAGCAAGCCCAAACTAAGCATCAAATTTATGTGTTTGGGGAAGATATTATTCTCTTATAAGAAACAAAGTTATCTCAATAGTCTTATGAATTTGTAATTAGTAAATGGGGTTGACGAAAATTAGCTCAATCAGTTGCACAAGGAGCCTTTGGGGGTATGCTCATTCTATGGAAACCTCAAAATGTGATAGTAGAAACTCTAAAAACTAAGCATTGTTGGCAGTTAATGAAGGTGGTGCAATTTGATCTTTATTTTTATCTTTCAAACATTTATGCACCTAATGCAACATGTGGGAAGAAGCTTCTATGGGATGAATTATCTCAAGTTCTAGAGAAATTTGAAGCTGAAAAGGTGATATTAATGAGAGACTTCAATGCAATTATATCCATGAAAGATAAAAAGGGTGGAATCATTCCTCCTAAAAAAATAGTTGAGGACTTTAGTTCTTTCATCCTTAACAATGCACTTGTAGATGTACAACCAAGAAATGGGAATTACACCTGGACAAACAAGCGCAAATATTTTTTGCAAATTGTTATGTTTGGATAGAGTTTTGGTATCCTTAAATTGGATCACTCAAAATATTATCTTAATGTTAGAAATTTTTCCTTGGATAGGCTCAAATCATTTTCCATTGTCTTTTAGTATTGAAAAGAAAAAGGTGGCTTTAGTTTCAAAAGCATCTTTTAAATTTAAAAAATGTGGTTTCACCATCCTCATTTTCTAGGTCTTTTAAAGCAATGGTTGTGTTAGGCTCCATTAGTGGAGGGGACTTTTTTGGTGTAATTAATATTTAATTACACTTTACATAAGTTTACTTAGGTAATTATTTAATTCCTAGGTTAGTTAGTTGTCATCCTTATCTTGTTGAGCTATCTTGTTGCTCAAGATAAGATTAGGGTTATTCGTCTTTTCTTTTATAAAGCAAATCATTATCTTGTAATTATGGAATTCTCAAATAATATTATGTTGCACATTCTTTTGCAACCTCTCTGCTTTTTTTGATTTTCTCTTCTGTGGAAGGTCTTTTCGGTTTGCAAATCTGATCTTGGTTTCTAACATGGTATCAGAGCCTTGATTTGCAGCCCCTTCTCAAATTTCTAGAGAGATTCATTGCAAAGTTCGTTTGGAATTCCTCGAGGGTTGAGTACCTTGAGTTTGTCTCTCTATTTGGGTGCTCTTGCATGGTTACTTTTGGCACATGTCAAAGGAAATTTCAGCTCATTTTTGAGTCCAGGGCTATCGAAAAAGTCAAGATTGACTTTTGTTTCTCCTGAATCCGACATTCTATGCCAGAGTTATGAGGGTTTGAAGATTTTCCAGATCTGTGAGTTCTGAAGCTTTTGGTGCATTTTCAAGCAGATCAGACCTCACCATCAGATCCAAAGCATTCGAGAGATGAAAAATAACATATTACATGCCCTATTTTGGCATCAGGAGCTTCTGAGGCAAATCTTTTTTGTTTCAGAGGTCGTACGTTCTGTGTACGGCCCCTGTGCATGCAATCCAAAAAACGAAAAAGTTCAGGGGTTGACAGGCATTAATGCCTGTGGTAGAGGGTACCCTGTACCTTGTTGTGACAGGCCTGTAAGCCACCACTGGTAGGGTAGGGCCCTACCACTGCTGGGCATTCTTCAAAACTCCAGCGCATGCAATTCTTCCAGCGAGCCCCCTCCAACCCCTTGCCGGCAGCCTTCACTGTTTCTGGGTCAGCGAAATAGGGAATATTCCCTAGATCCTTCACTTTCGATAGCCGCTCTCAGTTTCGACAACTGCCACCTTCCTCCGATAGTCTTCAAAATTCACTGACAGTCTTTGGAATCCACTGGCGGCTAACAAAAATCCATCGGCATACAGAATATTCCGTCGCATATTCTCCGCAGAGGCCCATCTCAGACAGTTGTCAAATTTTTGCAGGGGGGGCGATTTTTTGCTCCGACAACCAGATGGCCATCAAATTTTTTTCCGTGAAGTGTTGACATTAGCATGACATCATTGGCTGTATGACCCCTCTTTGCCCCTCCTAGCCCTGATTTTTCCTAAAGGAGCACTTTTTTTCTTTTGGTCATAACGTGGGCATATGTTATCAAAATCAGGTAAATGAGATATCGCCTGAAAGCTGATTCTGAGCACTTTCCAGTGGTGCTATTTATTTTTTAGTATTTTACTATTTACTTGCATTTATTTATATTTGAATTCAGATGTTTATTTTGGGCTTCTGAGCTCATAACTTTTTGCCACAATCTATGATTTTCATCTTCTTTGCGGCATTGGAAAGGTATTGAGGAGCTCTATTTTTCTATCCATGCACTTTTTTATGTATCTATCCCAAGTTTATTGTTATTCCATATTTGTCTCGATGGATGTTTTGGCAGTTGGAAAAGTGAAACCTGAATATTTGCACTTCATTTCAATACCACTTCATCATATTTTCTATTTATGCATGTTTCAGATGCTCTCCTTTTACAATCGTTGGGTTATTGTAATAAATGAACTATGATAAAGTTCCATTTAGGGGGGTTTCTTGCATAATAAATTTGATTAGAGCGTAGTTTTCACTTTGATCTCCATTTTGATTTGATGATAGCTCACATGGGTTATATCTGGTCTCCTAGTTTCTTTTGGCCACATTTTTTGCTATTGCTTGACACATATTGGATTCCTTGGTTCACACTTCAGTTGAGAGATTATGTTTCTTGATCTACATTGGTTTAGATTCTTCTTAGTTTGAGGGCCATGTTTTTATGGTTAATGTTCCAGAGTCTTTTTGGTACTCCTTCCCATGGAAGAGTTTTAGTCACAGTTTGGCATCAGCATCGAGATACACAGTTTCCAAATTTTTCATCATTTCATCTACTATTGCTTCACAGATTCCAGGGTTGTTCCATTTTGTGAGTTTTCCAGTGTTCCATGGCATTAGGTTTACTATCACATTATCATGATTCTATTTTTGGATTTAGTTGTAGATAGAATTATCTTTCCTTGTTTGTTGGATTGTAGTTCCAGTGTTACTCCATAGTGTTCTTCCAATGCTTCTCTGCAACAGTCATCTCATTATAGGGGGTTTTGTCCCACTAGGTTTTCCTTCTCTACCTCATCATTGCATTTGTAAATGAGTGCCTGATCAGGCCTTGTTTCTAGGACTCATCTTTGCATAATAATTTTCTTCTCCCTAAGTTGCACTTATGGGGAGGTGTTGGTGTAATTAATATTTAATTACACTTTGCATAAGTTTACTTAGGTAATTATTTAATTCCTAGGTTAATTAGTTGTCATCCTTATCTTGTTGAGCTATCTTGTTGCTCAAGATAAGATTAGGGTTATGCATCTTTTCTTTTATAAATCAAATCATTATCTTGTAATTATGGAATTCTTGAATAATATTATGTTGCATATTATTTTGCAACCTCTCTACTTTTTTTGATTTTCTCTTTTGTGGAAGGTCTTTTCGGTTTGCAAATCTGATCTTGGTTTCTAACAGACTTTTATGCATAAATTTTGTTGAAAATTAAAATATGCAAAGGGTAGAATAAAGCACTAGAACATTTCTATTTTCAAGAATATTTTTCAACAAAAGTAAGTATTCAAGCAATTATCCCTGGTAGATTCAGAAATTATAGTACAAGGCCTAACCCCACAATCATATGAGCTTCAAAAAAGACTACAAGAAGAATGGGGAGAGATGTTAGTTCAGGAAGAAGTATATTGGCATCAAAAATCAAGGGAGTTGTGGCTTAAAGAGGGTGATAAAAACACTAAGTTTTTTCATAGAACTGCTCAAATAAAAAAAGTGAAGAATTCAATATTTTCAATTAAAGACAACGTCACAGGTGAAAGATTAACAAAAAAGGAGGACATACATATTGTATGGTGTGGTTGTGTTGTTGATATGTTGTTTTCATTGATGTCAACACTATTATCATTAATTCATTTGAAGTTGTATATCTCAAGGATATTGAGAAAATTGTAATGAATGAGTTGCAGGTTGTCAGTGGTGAAGTGAAGTTCAATATGTCAGTAAGCTCTACACATTGATGATCAGAGGTTGTGAACTAAAGGGTTTTTTGTTGAGTGTATCTATTTTATCCACATCAAGTTTCATAGATTTGCATGAAGATTTGATTGAGTTATGAAGATTTACATTCTAACATTTTTTTTGTTGCTTCAGTCGATGTTGTTGATTGAAGATGAAGCTATCTTACTTAGTTCAGTTGTTTTGGATGATTCTCTAGTGATTTGTGATGTTTTTGGATGTTTCTAGATCATTCTCTATCTTTGTTTCATGTCCACATTCATTGGTGTGCTTGAGGTTGATGATTTTTTCTTGTGTGTTCATGTTTCTCTTGTTCTTGGCCAACAAAGTGTTTGTAACATGTTTTGGATCTTTGAGGAGTAATTAATTGAAGTATTTTTGTGTTGGAGATGTTGATTTTGGTTTTCACTAAGTTGTGGCTGACCTTGGTTGATTGACATTAATAATCTTTAGTGTTTTGGGCCAACAGTTTATATTCATTTTATTATTTTGTTGAAGCCGACATGAAGGGATGAAATTTCTTGTTGTGGATATATAAGAGTGATTGTTTATTCCAATTGAGGTGCACAAATGTATGCCAGAGTGTGATTTTGTGTATGTGTGTGTGAATATTGATCTAAATCATTCGAAGGTAAAGCAAAGTGTGAAGAAGAGTAAAGAAGAGTGAAGAGTTGTTCATGTGCTTAATTGGAATTGTGATCAGGCATTAACAAATGCTATTTTATCAATTCAAATCCCTGTGGATGTAATCCGACTCTTTCTGTAAGAAAGTGTGTCTTTCATTGGGTGGTTAGCCTTGTTGTAATTGAGTAGTGAGCTCTAGGCAGTGTGCCTAAATGCATTTTCATTCCCCATATTTCATTTTCATTATACTTTTAACAAGGTATAATCTTATGGACTGACCTCCACCATGGATTTTCCCCTAATAGGGTTTCCACATAAAAATCTTGGTGTTATGTGTGTTTCTGATGTGTTGATGATTTATGCTTTCATGTTTAATTATTAGATCTAAAAATAAGGTTAATAAATTGAATACATTTTGAATTTTTGTGATAATTGATTCACCCCCCCTTCTTAGTTATCTGCTCCTGCATTGCCAACAATTGGTATTAGAGAATTTTCCTTGGAAGAAATTTAACAGCTTGAGGTGATCTGGGATGGCCAGTTATAAGAAGGATAGTCTGAGATTTGATGGAACAAATTATTCTCTATGGAAGACTCGAATGGAGTGTCATTTGAGATGCATTGCTGAACCCTTCTGGAACATTACATGTAATAGGTATGTTATTCCTCAAAAGGGTTCTACTACCACTATTGAGATTAGAGATGTTGAGTATAATATCCAAGATAAGGAAGCTTTGCTGAGTTCTTTGATTGATTCTAAGATGACAAATGTTATGGATCTAAAGACTTCTCATGAGATCTGGAAAAAGTTAGAAACCTTGTATGAAGGTGATACTAATGTGAAGATTGCTAAGTTACAGAGTCTAAAAGGGAAATATGAAAGGTTGAGAATGGGTGATGATGAGAACATTACTATTTTTATGCAAAGAGTGAATGAACTTGTCTGTGGTATTAGATGTGTAGGCAGGCAAATAGACAAATCATATATTGTTGCTAAAGTGCTTAGATCCTTGCTTGATTCTTACAAAGTCAAAGGTAGTGTTATTGAAGAGCTCTGGACTATAACAAATATAATGAAAGATAAATTGGTTGGTAAGCTTGTTGCTTTTGAGTTGAGTGAATTTGGTGATTCCCTTCCTAAGGTTGAATCTTCATTTAAGGCCACTACTTCAGGAAGAGATAGATAGAGATATGATCTAGGTGAGAGTTCATCTAGAAAGACATTCAAGTATGAGGATGAGATTAGATAGATTGAAGAAGAAGAAAAAGAGTTGGAAGAGCTGGAAGCACTTATTGTCAAAAGAGTATCAAGAGGAAAAGGTAAGTATGAAGGAAAAATTCCTCTTAAATATTTTTCTTGCAATAAGATAGGTCATTTTGCATCAAGGTGTCTGGAAAGAGCTCCTAAACCAAGACATAACAAGCCTAGATTTCAAAAGAAGTGTTACTATGTTGTTGATGAAGGAGTGACAGATGATGAATCTGATAAAGGAAATATAAGTGATGATGAATGGGTATTTATTTCTATCAAGGAAAATAATCTTGCATCTACTAAATCTGCTAGTTGTACGAATGTGGAGAAATCCCTAGCTGCTCAAGTTGAAGAGAAAGATGAATGGGTAATTAACAGTGGATGTTCACATTATATGAAAGGAGAGAAAAGTAAGTTTGTAAGATTGGAAAAGTGTGATGGTGTTGTGAGATTTGGTGATAATATAGCTATTGTGATCTATGGAAGAGGATGCATTTATCTTGACAATAAGCATAATACTGATGATGTCTTGTATGTGGAAGGCTTGAAGAATAATATTTTGAGTGTTGGTCAGATGGTTGATAAGGGATACAATCTTCAGTTCAAGGATGGAAAGTGCAAAATATTGAGTTCCAGAAATGAAATTGCATCAGGTACAAAAACAAAAGGTAATATCTTTCACTTGAGTGCTACTAGTAAAAGTTGCTTGATTGCTCAAGTTGATGAAAGTTGGTTATGACATAGAAGAATGTGTCATGTTAACTTTGATAATATTGTCAAGATAAGTTCTACTAAGGCTGTGAGAGATCTACCTAAGTTGGTGAAACCTACAATGCCATATGTAAGGAATGTCAGTCAGGAAAGAAAACTATAATTTATTTTTGGATCAAAAATCATTGTTCAAATGAATTGTTGGAGCTTGTGCATATTGATCTGTGTGGTCCCTCTAAGGTCAGAAGTTTACAAGGTTACAGGTATTTCATGTTACTCATTGATGATTATTCAAGAATGGTATGGGTTACTTTCTTATGGAAGAAAGCTGAAACATTGGAAAAGTTCAAGATCTTTAAGGTTATGGTTGAGACAGAGCTAGGTTTGAAGATTAAATGTCTGAGATCAGATAGGGGTGGTGAATTCACTTCTGGTGAATTTAATTCCTTTTTTGAGCAACATGGAATAAAGAGATAATTATCTACATCACGAACCACCCCTTCAGTAAAATGGAGTTATGGAAAGAAATAATAGAATAATTGAAGATGCTACTAGAAATATGATGTTGGAAGGAAATGTCCCTCATATCTACTAGAGATTGAAGTTCTGAGTACTGATGTGTACACACTCAACCAGGTGCAAATCAAAGGTGATACTGGTAAGACCCCTTTTGAGCTATGGATTGGTCAAAATCCTACTGTTAAATATTTCAAGATATTTGGAAGCACATGTTATATTAAGAGAGATGAAGATATAGGAAAGTTTGATGCTAGGAGTGATGAAGGTATCTTTCTGGGTTATTCTACTAAAAGCAAGGCCTACCGATGTTACAATAAAAGATTGAGGAAAATGGTTGAAAGTGAAAATTTCAAGGTTGATGAAGATTTAGGTACACCATCCAGAACCTATGGATATGAATGATGATCAGAATGATATTAAAAACAAAGGAAAGCAATTTTAGACTAAAAATCAAGTGCAAATCAATATGATGAATCAAGAGAATGAAGAAGAAGGAGCAACTAATGGAAGCACAAAAGAGAAAACACAAGAGCTTGAAGTTGAAGAATATCCTAAGAAGACTTTGAGGTATGCAAGATTGAATCATTTAGAAGATCAAATTATAGGAGATAAGAACAAAGGTGTCCAAACTAGGATAAAGATTACAAAAGAATACTACTTGATTTCAAAGACTAAGCCTACTAGTGTGAATGAAGCATGTAAATATGAACATTGGGTTGAAGCAATGAAAGAGGAGTTAAAATAGATTGAGAAGAATGATACATGGATTCTTGTTCCCAGACCTAAGGATAAGAATGGCATTGGAACTAAATGGGTCTTTAGAAACAAACTAAATGAGCAAGGTGAAGTGTTTAGAATCAAAGCAAGATTGGTATGCAAAGGATATTCACAAATGGAAGGAATTTATTTTGAGGAGACTTTTTCCCCTGTTGGTAGAATTGAAGCTGTAAGATTATTTCTTTCCTATGTTGCTTACAAGAACTACAAGGTTTATCAAATGGATGTCAAGTCAGCTTTTTTGAATGGAAAATTGGAAGAAGAAGTGTATGTTGAGAAACCTGATGGATTCCAGTTAACTGATAAGGAAAATATGGTGTGTCGGTTGAAGAAAGCATTGTATGGACTCAAGCAATCCCCTAGAGCATGGTATGCTAGATTGGAAAAGTATTTGTTGAAGCTTGGATTTAACAAAGGTACTACTAATAGTAATCTATATTTCAAGATTGATCATAATAAATATTTTATTGTTGAAGTATTTTTTGATGACATCATTTTTGGAGGAGATGATAGTTTGTGTATGAAGTTTTCTAATGAGATGCAAAATGAATTTGAGATGAAATTATTTTTGGGATTGCAAAT
This sequence comes from Sequoia sempervirens, assembly GCA_007258455.2. Classification (NCBI taxonomy): domain Eukaryota; kingdom Viridiplantae; phylum Streptophyta; class Pinopsida; order Cupressales; family Cupressaceae; genus Sequoia; species Sequoia sempervirens. Next base: position 284,354,521 of record VDFB02086081.1, on the reverse strand, counting down.
TACTCAGTCAGATAAAGGTATTTTTATATCTCAGTCCAAGTATGTGAAGGAATTGTTGAACAAGTTTGGTATGGAAGATTCAAAGCCAGTTGGTACACCCACAGTGACCGGATGCAAGTTGACAACATAAGATGATTCTATGAAAGAAAATCAGACTAGATACAAATCAATGATTGGTGGATTGTTGTATTTAACTCAAACTAGGCCTGATATCATGAATTCTATATGTATTGTTGCAAGATTTCAAGTTGATTCAAAGGAATCTCATGTGATTGATGTGAAGAGAATTTTTAGATACTTGAAGGGAACTATTGATTTTGGCCTATGGTATCCTAAAGATGATGATCTTACCTTGAGTGCCTTTACTGATGTTGATTGGGAAGGAGATGTAAATGACAAGAAAAGTACTAGTGGTGGAGCATTTTTCTTGGGTAAGAAGTCAATTTCATGGTTAAGTAAGAAGCAGAAGCAGAAGTAGAATGGCATTTCCTTATCTACTACAGAGGCCAAATACATTATTGTTGCTAATAATTATACTCAAGTCTTGTGGATAAAGCAAATTTTGAAGAATATCAGAGTTGTGTATAATGAGCCTATTGCTATATTCTATGAGAATTCAAGTGTTATTAACATTTCCAAGAATCTGGTGTTGCATTCAAATACAAAGCATATATCTATCAAGTTTCACTTTTTGAGAGAGAAGGTGAGTGAAAAGGAAATCAGACTGGAGTATGTTCCTACTAAGGAGCATATTGTAGACATATTTACCAAACCATTGCCTAAGGATAATTTTGAGTATCTTAGAGGGAAGTTATAGGTGATTACCCTCCTAATCAAAACTAAGGATATATTGCATTGCATCAGTCCATGCATTTCATAGTCATATCTTGTTTCAGATTGATGTTGTCATGGTTGCTACTCAGGAGTAGTCAATGTTTAGATGCTTAGATATGTGGTTCAGAGTTTGTGAGGAGTTTGTAGATCTTTGTCATTGATTTCAAAGGGGGAGAAGAGTCATGTGAAAAAATGGTGATTATCTGGGGAGAAGAGCCTTGTCAAGAGAAGATCATGTGAAAGTGTTGAGGAGAAAATGAGTCAAATCCTAAGGGGGAGTAAGTGTCAAGAGTTAGTTGCATTGATCACATCGTGTGTTTCCATCAATGCCAAAGGGGGAGATTTTTGGATGTTGTGGTTGTGTTGTTTATATGTGGTTGTCATTGATGTCAACACTATTAGCATTAATTCATTTGAAGATGTATATGTCAAGGATATTAAGAAACTTGTAATGAATGAGTTGCATGTTGTCAATGGTGAGATGAAGTTCAATATGTTGGTAAGCTCTGTACATTGATGATAAGAGTTTGTGGACTAAAGGGTTTGTTGTTGAGTGTATCTAGTTTATCCATGTTAAGTTTCAGAGATTCACATGAAGATTTACATTGTGACAATTTTTCTACTACTTCAGTCAGTGTTGCTGATTGAATATGATGCTATTTCAGTTAGTTCAGTTCTTGCAGATGCTTATTTGGTGATTCATGATATTTTTGGATGCTTCTAGATCATTCTCTATCTTTGTTGCACATCTACATCAATCTTTGTGCTCGAGGTTAATGATTTTCCCTTACGTGTTTATGTTTTTCTTATTCTTGGCTAACATGGTGTTTGTAGTGTGTTGTGGATCTTTGAGGAGTGATTAATTGAAGTGTTTTTCTATTGGAGATGTTGATTTGGGTCTTCACTAAGTTGTGGCCAACCTTGGTTGATTGGCATTAATAATCTTTAGTGTTTTGGGCCAACAGTTTATATTCATTTTATTATTTTGTTGAAGCCGACATGAAGGGATGAAATTTCTTATTGTAGATATATAAAAGTGATTGTTTATTCGAATTGAGGTACGCAAGTGTATGTTCTTTTGTGTATTTGTGTGTGAATATTTATCTAAATCATTTGATGGTAGAGCAGAGTGTGAAGAAGAGTAAAGAAGAGTGAAGAGTTGTTCATGTACTTAACCGGAACTATGATCAAGCATTAACAAATGTTATTTTATCAGTTCAAATCCCTGTGGATGTAATCTAATTCTTTCTATAAGACAATGTGTCTTCCATTGGGTAGTTAGCCTTGTTGTAATTGAGTAGTGAGCTCTAGGCAGTGTGCCTGAATGCATGTGCATTCCCCATATTTCATTTTCATTATACTTTTAACAGGGTATAATCTTGTGGATTGACCTCCACTGTGGTTTTTCCCCTAATAGGGTTTCCACATAAAAATCTTGGTGTTATGTGTGTTTCTGATGTGTTGATGGTTTATGATTTCATGGTTAATTATCAAATCTGAGAATAAGGTTAATAAATTGAATAAGTTTTGAATTTTTGTGACAATTGATTCACCCCCCTCTTAATTGTCTGCCCCTGTGTTTCCAATAATATATAAAGATGTTAAGTTTTTTACAAATCTTCTTTCCGCACTAGGAGGAACATCATATCAACAATTAGTTGTGAGGGAAGAGTTGTTGCAAAACATTCCAACATTGGTTTCATCACAAGATAATGTGCATTTGATGAAACTATTCACTTTAGAAGAGTTGAGAGGAGTAGTGTTCTCAATGTCTGTAGATAAAGCACCAGGCCCATATGGTTTCACCTCCATCTTCTTTCACAAATGTTGGGATTTTATTGGGGTAGACTTGTTGAAAGCATTGAAGGAATCTAGAAGTTTAGGGACTATGTTAAAACAATTTAATGGTAACTCATATTTCATTAATCCCAAAGGTAAATAATCCCTCATCTTTCTTAGAGTTTAGACCCATATCACTCTACAACACTATCTACAAAATTTTCACAAAAGCAATCTATTTGAGGTTGATTAAGATTATCCCTTGTATAATCTCAGAGGAGCAAGGAGGATTTGTTCCAGGAAGAGAAACAGTAGAAGGAGCTTTAATAACACATGATTTTTTGGATTTTGTATCAAAATTTTATATGTTAGCTTTTATCATCAAGTTGGATGTGATGAAAGCATATGCCAAGGTGGATTGAACCTTTTTGTTGCAGATATTGAAAAAGTTTGGTTTTCATGAAAAGTGGGGTAAATGAATTTATTCTTGTTTCTCTAGTACAATGTTCTCCATGTTAATAAATGGAACCCCTTCAAGTTTTTTTAAGTCTTCTCAAGGGGTGAGGCAAGGAGACCCTTTATCTCCTTTCCTATTTATCATATTAGCAAAGGCCTTTAGCAAATCGGTTAAGAAGCCTCATTTGGAAGATCAATGGAAAGGTATAAATTTTCCAACCACCATTTTAACAATAACTCATTCATTATTTGTAGATGATACCATTTTTTTTGGTATGTCAGCTATTGCAGAAGCAAGGTAAATTAATTTTTTTTTGCAAAGGTACTCTTTAGCTTCTGAACAAATGGTGAATTCAAGCAAGTCAAAGATTTATATATTTCACATAGATACAATGGTAAAGGACAAGATTGTTCAAATTATGGGGGTTTCAAGTAGCAGAATTGTCTTGCCAATACTTTTGTATTCCATTCTTTGATAGACAAAATAGCGTGTCTTATTGGGATAAGATAATTCATACTATTAAATCAAGAATAGAAATTTGGAAGGGGAGATGGTTATCTATAGTAGGTAGAATTTTTTTGATTAAATCAGTTTTGTCTTCAATCCAAAATGATTTTATGGTAGTTCTAAAAGCCCCAAGGACAGTTATTACAGAAATAGAAAATATAATTAGATCCTTTCTATGGAAAGGTAATATGGACTCTAAAAGGAAAATTCCTTTAGTTTCACTCCAAAATATTTGTAAAGAGAAGCTAAAAGGAGGGGAAAGGGTGCATAATATGTCAGAAATGAATATTGCATTGGGAGAAAAAATTGTATGACATTTGTATACAAGACCACAAGGAAAATGGTGTAAAATTATGCAATGCAAGTATCTTGAGACTGTCAATCCAGCGTGTATTCTCACCATATCTAACCCTCCTCTAGGGTCTGTGATGTGGAATTTCTTGTTAGACTATAGAAAGGGAATAGTTTGATACCTAACTTGGGAAATTCACAATGGTGAGAGTAAAAATTTCTGGCAAGATTCATGGAATGAATTTCCACCATTGGAAAAGATGTATAATTTTCAGGCTACAATTGATTATACAACAAACAACTAGGGGATAAAACTTAAAGATTATATCTAGGATTTAGATGGGAAAATAGGGACTATAATATGGAAAGTTCTACCTTCTTCAATTTTACCACATGCTCAGCAAATAGAATTGATCAAGGCTATAAGGTGTAGAATATTTTTCATTGGGAAAGGGGCTAATAAACTAATTTGGGCCCCTTCAAAAATAGGCAATTATATAGTAAAAATGGGGTACAAGGATGCTATGGTTGATCAAGTGCAAGGGATTAAACAAAGAGCTTTGTCATTTTGTTGGAATCTAATGGTTCTGCCCAAGGAAGGATGTTTCTCATGGATGGATTTAAAGCATAGGGTGCTAAAAAGTGACATATTGGTAAAAATTAGAATTGCAACACCTTTCAAATGTGTGTTTTTTGACGAAATTACAAAAGAAGTGGATCATTTATTCTTGACTTGTCCATTTACACATTTCTGTTGGATTTTTTTTCAATCCAAGTTAGGGTGGAGTTCCCCTCTTCCTCATAAGCTTTGGGATATGTTCATGTCCTGGCCTACTTTATATAAATCATCTATTTTTGCAAGCATATGGAAAATAATACCTTCTTTTATGGTATGGTGCATTTGGTGGAAAAGAAACAAAAGGATATTCCAAAAAGAAAAATCTAGCTTAGACTCAATGTTGGCAAAGATGGAAAAATCTATTTGTGAAGTTACCAATGCATATGTGCAAAACACTAAACATGTGGGATCTGCATTTATTGACTTGGATGCTAAGCAAATGAAAGAATTGTTGTTTTTTGTTATACCTTTCAAAGGTAGCATATTATCGATTGAAAATGTTAAAATTGACAGAAAAAAGGTTATATGGTTGCCTCCCCCTAATGGTTATGTCAAGCTAAACTTTGATGGTGCATCTTGAGGTAATTCTGGATTGTTAGGGGCCAATGTAGTGCTAAGGGATCATGAGGGTTCAATAATAAGTGCAAAGTTAATTTCATTGCCAAATAGTACAAATAACCAAGCAGAGGTGCATGCTCTCCTTCATGGATTACTTTTAGCTATTCATCATAAGGTTTCCAAATTGGTAATTGAGGGGGATTCTTTGCTAGTCATAAATTCTTGTAAAGATAAAGGATCAAGCAACTAGAAAATCAATTATGTTCTTAAGCAGATTTTGGTTTTGTTAGAGAATTTTGAGATGTTTCAAATCAACCATGCTTATAGGGAAGCAAACCAAGTTGTAGATGGGATAGCCAACATAAGGTGTGTACAAGATCAAAAAGTAAAAATGTACGGGGCTCAAACCAATGTTTTTCCTATGAATTTGCAGGAATTGATTCAACTGGAAAAAGACAAAGTACATAGTGTGGAAAATACATAAATGTAGTGATCAAGATTAATCAGAAGTGAAAAGTTGATTTCTTAAAATAAAATGTGAAAAGAATTGTATGAGGATGTAAAATAAATCAAGGCATTGAGGAAATGGGGAAATGATTATCTATAGTAACAAAATATTTCTTAGTATCTTGTGAATTGATTCAATTTAACTGTTGAGTGGTGTTGCTAGACTTGAATCTATTTTATTATGTGGTGCAGGAGCACCTAGGCTAACCTTCATTTTGCTTGTTATCAATTTTGGCTTGTACCTGACCTTAGCCAAGTTAGGATAATGGTGTGTTTATTTTGGACCTTAGAAGGTCTTGATTGTGTGTGGTAAGTTAGTCACTAGGACTAAAGTCATCTTAGTTTACTCATTGTTGTTAAATTTTGCTTTAATTAGCCTTAGATAGCTTATGTTGGAATGTAAATCATTAAATGTGTGCAAAACACATCTAAGTTGTTAGAAGATGCCAAGAGGCAGTTAGGGGAGTTGTTGGCTCAAAATCAAGAAGATTGAGGTCCTAAGATGTAGGATGATGGCAAAGTTGCAAGAATGTTGCAAAGTTGCATGACAACATTTGCTAGGTTGCATGCAACTTAGTTGTCTTGGATTCCCTAAAAATTAGGAGTGTGGGATCGATCAACTTCCCTTGAAATATGGAAAAGGCATCTATGTAGGGGTGGTGGCTCATAGACAAGCAATTAGAAGGCATTGTAATCAAGTTTTTGGTTGGGGTGAATAAAGAAATTTTGCATTTCCTGTGTTTACCCGTGTATCTTGAGAAATAGAGATATCAAAGGCATTGTATATACTAATTTAGTACTATATTTGAGTTCATAGAATAGTTTTGAGTACCTTTCATTTTGTAATCAAGTTGCTTTTGATTTGTTGTTTTGAATTCACAGTTTAGAGTCTAGAGGGTTGTGGTCGCGCCCACAAAAGGATATGAAAATCACAGTAAAACCTTTCCTGGGAATTGGACATTCCAACAGGTGACTAATATCTCTCTATGGACATTCATTTACTTGTCAAACCTGGGGATGTATACTGTAAATGGTGCAACACAATATATGCACTAAGAACTGGTTTCTGTCAAAACTTAGTAGAAATAAATACTTGGAAGGAATTCTATCTACGCTATAGGAAGGTAATGCAAAGTTCTTTAACTCAACTAAGATTTGATTAAAACATAAACCATATAGCTACGACTGAAACACAAACTATGAACTGGCCTTATGTTGTAGGAATAGGCACAAGGATGGATTCCCTATACTACAGGAGCAATACAAGACTGAGTTTGTATGAAAACTTCAAAGATGAAAGCTAACTAAAGATCAATAGAAAAGAATAGCTAACTAACTAGCTACATATACTTACTAAGTGGGCCGCCTTAGCAAGCATCTACTGATTATGCAGGTGCTAAACTCATAACTTCATCAAACTTTATTCATGAAAATAGAATGGTATACATTTCTTTGTTGATATAAACTAACAAACTCTATCTTTTGTCAAACAGATTCTGCTTTTCATTATCATACTAACTCTTATATGATAACTGCTATCTTTCTATCACTATGCTTCTATCTTACTCTAACTATCATCTCCTTTTTTCACTCGCGCAGGAGGAGTAATTTATTTAAAATCAGGACAGCAACTAACTAACTAACCCTATCAAAGAAAGACGTGGAAGTAAAGTGTATCCCAGAATCAAGGAACAAACTTCATAAATGAATTTATGTGTTCAACCTGATCCAGAGAGAATCTAGCACTCCACTCTTTCCAGATTGACTGTCATTAAAAATCCTTCCCAACGGTTTCAGTCAAAGAGTCTTCACCGGAGCTTCCTCAAAGTCGTGCAGGAAATGGACTTTACTACAAGGCCAAGATCGACTGCACTTGACTCGATCATTCTTCAACAACCTATGAAACAAAATGTAACAGATGCGAAAGAAAAGGCGTATGGCACATACACAATATCCATTCATTAATCACACATTTAAATCTATTTCATCATTCAAAAACTGTATGTGATATACCAGTCATTTAGGGAGTCAACGGGGTAATAAATGTAGTCAAGTCAACACAATAAGCTGTAGGAATATGCAAATGTTTTGCTACAGGATATCCCCATAAAAGGTTTCAAAAGAGTTTTAAACAACCATGAATAACAAATGTAAAGGCATTAAAATTTCATAATATCCAAACTATAAGCATATTTTGGGCTCATCACTGCCCCCTGCTTAGCCTAATGCTGGTCCTCCAGCATTAACTTTCCTGGTGGTTTCTCTGAAGTCAGTGATTGTTGCATGACTCTGAAATGGAGTTACAAACCTATAATAAAATCCTCTAAAAGCCTGGCACCTTTCATACCTACGGTCTTCTAAATCATCATTAAGATTGGTAGCCTGATAAAGATAAAGGGGCCACATTAGCACAGAAGGTCTGAATGTCAATGGCAACCACAGTTCAAATCTCTTTTGAAGTCCCAACTATATATATCTGCTTGATCGTTTAAGAGCTGCTGTAAAATTTAGGGGACTGTGAGGTTCAGATCTTCTTAGTCCAATAGTTAATCTTTCCCACCTTTTCTCACTTCTGGTGTATGCCAGTCTCCAAAATGAATATGACTGTTCCTAAAATTCATCATATACCTGTTTCCTAAGATCAAATATCTTCTCTCTGGCTGTAATATTATTAATGCCATATGTCAGAGCAAACCAATTTTTCAACATTGCATGGGGGTTTGAACTTTGAGAGTGTAATGGAACAAGCTCATTTCTCTCAGCGTCCTCATATATTTCTCATTGCCTGCCATAATTCGCTTCATTTGTTGCCCATGACATAAATGATCGCAAATGGATATCACTAATATATAGAAGAGGGTTCCATTCTATTTCAGATGGAATTAAGAAGCCATGTAAATAAAATTCACACAGATAATTTCTTAACCAATTAGGGGCTGCCTGGTATGCCTTGTAAAATTCTTTAGCAGTGTGAAGTATAGGATCTTGATTTATGGAAATTCTCATTAGTTGGAACCATAAGAACTGTTCCTTAAGGCACAAAGCATAAACTCTGGGTGGTAGTCTACATTCCATAATCTAACCAGTTATTTTTAACATTTCATCCATATTTGCTTTCAACTCAACAATTTCCTGCTTCTAACTTTCAATTTCCTTTTTTAGTTTCTTCCTTTCTACCTCCCATAGACTTTGTTGCATGTTAGTCTGGGCTATGTGTTGGAAAGTCAGGGTTTGCAATGTAACTGTTTCCTAGTTAGCTTTGACATATTCTAGAAACTCAATCAAAAACATCTTCTTATAAACAACAATGGCTTTACAAGTTGCAAGGTGAAACGTAGCTTCACTAGGCACATTCAATTGTTCAGTCAGTTCCTGCTATTGTTGCAAGATGAATTCTTGTTGCTGCAGTGGAGAAGACTGTGCTTCCTCTGAAAACTGCATAGCAGCGGTAGCCAAGTCATCAAGATTTGGTAACCCTTGCTCATTATGCTTCATTTCCTTTGTCTCAACTTGTTCCTCTTTAGGAACGAATGAACTTTGTGCAGCATTTTCGGACACATTCTGAGAAACATCAAATTCAGACCCTATAGATCCTTCTAAAATTATAATAACCTCTGGTTGAGGTGAAGCAGGGGAGGTCTTATATTATTTCCTTGTGGAAACTCTTCTTGGCACTAGTGCGGCTGTAGGAGATGTTCTGGTAGCCTTCCTTTTTCTGGTCTGCTTAAAGGGCTCTGCCCTACCAAAGGATGATGGTGAATTGGTGTTAGCAATAGGTGTTGCTATAGGAGAGATGGCTGCAGGGGAAGGTGTTGTAGGAGAAGAGCATTTCCTTTTCTAAGAACGAGGGTCAGACTCTGGGGTTTTTTCTGCCCCAGACGACTCACCTACCTTTGTTTTTCCCTTCTCTCTCCTAGTGGCAGACCTAGTTTGTACCCAAGTAGAGGATTCTAGTGGGGGAGCTGCAGGACCAAGTGCTACAGGAGTAGATGACCCTTGCCTTGTTCTACTGGTAGACGCAATTTCTTTCTTCTTTTTCTGAGGCCGTAGGGTAAGTACCCTAGGGGGTTGTGAAATTTGCAAGCTCTTTTGGGCAATGAATTGTTGCCAAGAAAGAGGTGAGACATCTCTCAAAGAGCATTCAATTAGTAATTTGATAAGGCCATGGTGAGTAATAGAATTATCTTTCCCTTGTTAGGTTCCGTGGGAGCTTTGTTCTAGAAATTTTAACAAGAAATTTGAAACATTTACAACTAACCCATGCCTCATATGACTTAATAATTTGAAATGATACGAATGTAGGTAGGAGAAATGGCCTTCACAGGTTAAATACCTAATTATGTAAGCGGCGTATTGTGAATAAGGAGGAGGCAACGATACCCACTTGCATCCTTGCTTGGAGACTTCCAAAGGTCCATCAGTGGGCATTGAAAACTCAGCCCTTGTAGCGGCAGCATCTAAAGAAAAAATTTCTCCAACGGCTAGAAGCCCGATTATTTCAGCAATTCTATCTTTAGTTGCAACAATCGTTAGACCCCATACAGTGGCTTCCCCTTCAGAAAGGGTTCTCAAAAATTCTCCAGTAGCCTCCTCATCAAAAGCATTTAAACTCAAGAAATAGTTTAACCATCCACAGAGGCTGAATGTGTGGACTGTTTGAGGATTTAGCAATAATAATTCATGAGCTACAGGCTCATATCGCACCAACTGACCACCCATGTTTATAGTTTTCCCCTAGCTAAACTAAATTACTTGCTAAAAATTTAAATTCTCTGTTTCCCTTTCTACTCTGGTTTTTCTTCTATCGTGCCATCACATTTCTTTCTTTTCCAAAAATGAACTTTTTGAACAAGCAGTTTTAATTGTAATTTACAAGAAAAACATGCAATAAAGAAGGACATGCGATCATATTTGGAAAGTACCAGAAAAATAATAAAGAAAGGTTATTTGCGTAGTTATGGCAGTAACAAAAAGACAGGTTTTAAAAGGTGGGTTACCCCGCCCCCTACTTAGAGTATGACATGTGTCCTCACATGTACTAAAGAATAGGTAGAGATCAGGTAATAATGACTGGTACTATCATAGCAGTAAATGAATAGAATGAAATAAATCAAATATGCGATAACAAAAGATATAGCGTACCTTTGATATTTGCATGTACGTGTGAAGAAAGATGATGGTGTCTGCATGAGTTGACAGTTGGGAATGATATCTTAATTAAGGGTGATGTGAATGGATGAAGTGGATGGGTGACGTGGGCAGACGAGATGAATGGATGGAATGGATGGATGGGATGGATGGATGGAAGATAAAGAAGTGAGATGGGGTGATAAATGAGAATGGAGAAAAAGGGGTTTCCTTTTAAAAAGAAAACTTTTATTATGAGCATATTTTTTAAAAAATTACAGTGAAGCTGCAGGAGAAAGGCTAAAGCCTTTGGCTGCAGAAAGAGTAGCGGGAGGAACCTTAATGAACTGCTGCATGAATTCTTCTTTTGAAACTAGTTTATGGTACAACTAGAGTCGGTGGCCATTAACTAGCAATTTGAAACAGACTGGATCAATTGTCACCAGCTGTACAGCTCCATTGTCAAACACATTCTCAACTTCATAGGGGCCAAGCCAGTGTGTTGTGAGCTTACCTTGGTTCTTTTGATATCTGGAATCATATAATAGAGCCCAATCATCAGCAAAAAATTTCTTAGTTTTGATGTGCTGATCATGCCATTTCTTCCTTTGTTGTTGGATTGCTTCTGTGTGTTGTAGGGTTGCTTCTCATTTCGTCCAAAGCATTTAGCTATAGGAGATGGTCCTTCTATGCTTCATATATTTCCATATTGAGTTCAAGAGCTTTTCTTAAAGTTTTGTGCTCAAATTCTATGGGCAATATGGTTATTTTCCCATAAAGCAGCTCAAAAGGTGTAAACCTAGTTGTTGTCTTCCAAGTAGTTCTGAAGGCCCAAGCTGCTTCAAAAAGTTGATTGCTCTAATATTTTCTATGGAGCTACACTGTCTTTGTTAGGATGGCCTCAATTTCCCTGTTTGTTACCTCTGCCTGACCATTGGCTTGAGGGTGATAGGGGTTGGACTTCCTATGTTTGATCTTATAGTCATTCATTAGTGCAGTGATCAGATTCGATGTGAATTGAGCTCCCTAATCAGTTACAAGCTCTCTAGGAACTCCAAATCTAGTGAAAATTCGTTCATATAGAAATTCAACAACCTTATTATCTCGAGTATGAGTCATAGTTTTTACCTCAACCCACTTTGTTACATAGTCTGTGCAAACTAGAATGTATGACTTGCTATTTGATGGTGGATCAATTGGTCTCACAAAATCCATTCTCCATTTATCAAAAGGGGTGATTATTATCTATGGATATAGTGGCATTTCATCTGACTTGGTTGGTCTTCCCATACATTGGCATCTGTCACATTTCCTTGTATAGGCCACAACATCCTTGTGTAATGTTGGCCAGTAGTACCTTGTTGTAAGAATCTTCATTGATGTTATTTTTGCTGCAAAATGTCCCCCACATGGTTCATCATGGAAAGCATACAAGATATCATAAGTCTCATCTTCTCTTACACATCTTCGTATCACTTGATCAGGTCCAGTATAAAATAGACAATTTGCAATCCATGAAAAGTTAAAACTTTTCTCTATTAACAATTTCTTTTCTTTTAGAGAAAAGTGGGATGGTATTCTACTTGCTGCTAGATAATTGGCAATGTCTACATACCATGGTGTATGTGCAGCAATGGAAAACAAGTGTTCATCTAGGAACCTATCATCAATGACCTCGTGTTCAACAGGTCCAGCTGATTGAAGTCTTGATAAAAAGTTAGCTACAACATTAGCTCTTCTTGGTTTGTCAACTATTGTAATTTCAAATTCTTGTAACAACAAGAGCCATCTTGCCAATCTACCAAAAATGGCAGGTTTGTTCATCAGATACTTGATTGTTGCATGGTCAGTATAGATGAATATCTGATAACCTGTGACATAATGCCTAAATTTATTCAAGGCATACACTATTGCGAGCAATTCCTTTTCTGTAACAGTATAGTTGAGCTTAGGACCTTGAAGGTTTTTGCTGATAAAGTAGATAGCATGCACAATTGAATTTTCTTTTTGACTTAAAATTGCTCTTATACCAAAATTAGAGGCATCAGCATGTATGTGAAAAGGAAAATTCCATTTTAGACCTTGAAGAACAGGGGCTTGAGTAAGCAAGTCCTTTAGTTGCAGGAAATATTTTTCACAGGCCTCTGTCCACTCGAATTGAGAATCCTTAGTTAACAAGGCATAAAGTGGATTGGCAATTTTACTGAAATCTTTTATAAACCTTCTATAATACCCTGCATGGCCAAGGAAACTTCTGACATATTTTTGTTTTGTAGGAGTTTGTAAATTTAGAATAACTTCAATTTTAGCAAGGTCAATCTGAATTCCATTATTTGAAATATGATGACCTAGAACAATATCTTCTTCCATCATCAGAAAACACTTTTCACTGTTTAGAGAAAAAAATTTCTCTCTACACCTTTTCAATACCTTTTCTAAATTCACCAGTGTTTCTTCAAATGTGACTCCATAGGTAGTGAAATCATCCATATAAATCTCTATACAATCATGAGATATATCAGTAAATATACTAATTACTGCTCTCTGAAATGTTGCTAGCGCATTGCATAGACCAAAAGGCAAGATCGAATAAGCAAATGTTCCCCATGGACAGGTAAAAGTGGTCTTATCTTGATCTTTAGGGGCAATTTTTATCTGATTGTACCCATTGTAACCATCCAAAAAGGAAAAATATCTTTTGCCAGATAGTGAGTCCAGTACTTGGTCTACAAATGGTAGTGGAAAGTGATTTTTTTAGTGGCAGTGTTCAACTCTCTGTAATCTAGACACACTCTCCATTTTCCACCTTTCTTGGGAACAATAACTAATAGAGAAACCCATTGACTGTCATAGATTGGATAAATAAAACCAGCATCAAACAATTTTTGAAGCTCACTTTTAACTATTTCTCTAAGTGTTGGATTTACTCTTCTTTGAGGTTGTCTAACTGGTAAACAATCTTCTTTGATATATATCCTATGAGTACAAACTCGAGGATCTATTCCTTGCATGTCCCCATATTCCCATGCAAAAGCTTTATGCTGATCTTGTAGCATTTTTAATAAGATAGCCTGTTGAGATTGTGATAGCTTGCTATTGATATTCAAATAGTGACCTGGAGACAATTCTATTTGTTTAGTGAGATTACTCATAGAATCTACAGGTGTTGTTTGTACCTCTTGTGGAAGCAAGTTATTAAAAATTGCTAGAAGTTTAGGCGGTGAACTTTCAAAATTTGGTTGCTATAGGAAATATTGTAGATGGCTGCCACTTGGATCAGATGAACTACCCGTATCAGAGTTGTACTGTAGAATTTGAAAAAGCAAAGCATCCTCACTCTGAAGTTGTGAGAATGGATCATTTTGAAGCATCATTAATTGAGTTAAAGAATTGGCTTCTTCAGTTTCTTCCCCCACATCTGGCCAAACAGGCTGGGACAAATCTAGTTGAGGTCTAGCAGGCGGATACAGAGCCAATTTTTTTGTGGACTGTCCATCAGAAATGGTCATATCTCCAAAACGGCATCCTATAAAAGTATCAACAGTTGCTAACCATGGTCTACCAAGGATAACTGGATACCCTCCTAAAGTTTCCTTAACTGATAATATTATGAAATCAGCTGAATACTCCCAAGATTCAAGAGTGACAATTACATCTTCCACCATCCCATCAGGTTTAACTATGAAGCTATCTGCAAGCTAGAGAACTGTGGGTGTAGACCTAATGTTTAAAATGTTCAAGGAGTCTATAGTATGCTTTGTTATGACATTAATGGCAACACCTAAGTCAATCAAAACATTTTTTACAATTTGGCCATTTATATGTATTTGCACTACAGGACTTCCAGGGTCAATATACTTTGGGATGACTACATTTCCCAACATTATATCAGCCAATTTTCCTAAGACATGAATTGTTTGGGGATCATTTTTCTTTCATCCAGGCTTCTTCAAACAGGCCTCTTAATAGCTTTTCCAAAAATGGGAACATCTTTAATAGCCTGAAATAAGGGGATTTGAATTTGTACATTTTTGAGCTGATCCAAAATGTCAAAAGTAGGTTCTTCCATGGATTTAAATGCAGTGCTTTGCAACCTCTGAGAAAAAGGTGGTTTGTCTTGACTTTGCAAAATAGGCTCCTTAGAAACCATATCAGGTATAGGCATATGCTCAGTAGGATCAGCAGGTGCAGTAGATTCTTCAAGGGGAGAATCTGGTATTTTAGTAATTAGAGGTAGTTTTGGAGCAGGTAAAGTGGTTCTAGACCTCAAATGGATTTCATTAACATTTAAGGCATAAGATTGATATTGGTTGGCTTCGGCAAGATACGTAGGCTGTTGTTGTTGCCTATTATTGGGATTTGGCAACGGCTGGGCAAGCATAGGCGTTTGTTTTAGAGGTCCAGTATTTGTAGTAGTTGTTGTAGGAGGTGGCATAAGGGCCTGTGGTTGCAGCTGTGGAAGCTATAGGAATCTAGGGGACTGGTTTTTCCATTGTTGAGGACCTCTCCATTGAGGATTTTGTTGCCAATTACCTGAATGTGGGGTCCATTGTCCTTGTGGCTGCTGTCAACCTCCTTGAGGAGATTTCCATTGCGGGGTCTGATAATTAGGCCAACTTGGTTGAGGTGGATTCCAGGGTGGTGGTGGTCCATATGCATGTTGTCATTGGTTATTATAGCCAGAATAAGGATTACCAAAAGTTAAAGGATCTTAAGGCATACCTTGTCTTTGGTCCCATGGTCTCCTTTGTGTAACAAAGAACACTTGATCATCATTACCTTCTACTAGCTTGAAGTCAGTAGGTAGTTGTTTAGCTTCTAAATTAGCCACCATCTTGCATCTGCAGTCATGCTTCTTCTATCTACAATATGGATAGAACTCGACCAAAACTGCCTCAGCTTCCTCATGTTTCTTCTGAGCTTGCATAGTGTCCAATTGTATAGCCATAATATTAATGATGTCCTGCTTGAAGTCAGACAGCAAATTTGTTATCTCCATCCGAGAAACTCCACCAGAAGAAGACTTCCCCACTGTAGCATGATGACCTCGACCTTTCTTAACTATTGCTCAGGAGTAGTTAAGACATATTTTCTTTATATCATCCCAAGGCAGTTGGGTTATATCACCTCCTCCTATCAGGTCCAAGGCATCTATACAAGCATCACTGATTCCATTTAGAAAGTGTAGTTTCTGAGAGTCCTCGTTGAGAGTATGGTTTGAGTTCCTCTTTAGTGAAAACAAAAATCTAGAAATATAATCTTCCAGACTTTCATCCTCCTTCTGCTGAATTCGGAATATGTCATCACCTTTGCTAGCACTCTTACAATATTCCTTATACTTCTCAAGGAATTTGTCTGCATGGCTGCTCAACTATCAACAACGCCTCTTCCCAGACACATGAACCATCTGAAAGCTCCCTCCTTCAAGGTGGAAGGAAATAACTTCAGTTTATGAGCATCTGAGTTGTAGTCATAATTGCGATAGAGGACATCAAACTCAAACAGAAAAGTTTCACGGTCCTCTGTGACTAGGCCATAGAATTTTGGAAGTAGTGAAGAAGGTATATTCTTAAGATTGTCAATATCTCGTTGGGGAACAATGGGAAACTCAAAAGCAGGAGGTGGATTATTTGCCATGTTTGCTTGCTGGAATAATAGAGCGAATGGATTTTCCTCAAGTTCGTTGTTAGCTAGGTCAAATGGTAGTTCAACAAATAGGTTTTCAGGGAGGAACCTTCCTAGTGCGTCTCTTCTTCTTCTATGCATGCAATACGATGAATGGTGGTTTGAAAGATTTTGAAATTTTT
Source organism: Sequoia sempervirens (assembly GCA_007258455.2). Taxonomy (NCBI): domain Eukaryota; kingdom Viridiplantae; phylum Streptophyta; class Pinopsida; order Cupressales; family Cupressaceae; genus Sequoia; species Sequoia sempervirens. Next base: position 284,338,035 of record VDFB02086081.1, on the reverse strand, counting down.
TGACTAACAAACTAAACTAATACTAAAAATGACTTCTGACAAATCCTTAGCTTAACGCCATCCCTGGCAACGGCACCAAAAATGGTCACGCCCACAAAAGGATATGAAAATTACAGTAAAACCTTTCCTGGGAATTGGACATTCCAACAGGTGACTAATATCTCTCTATGGACGTTCATTTACTTGTCAAACCAGGGGACGTATACTTTAAATGGTGCAACACAATATATGCACTAAGAACTGGTTTCGTTCAAAACTTAGCAGAAATAAATACTTGGAAGGAATTCTATCTACACTACAGGAAGGTAATGCAAAGTTCTTTAACTCAACTATGATTTGATTAAAACAAAAACCATAACAGCTATGACTGAAACACAAAATATGAACTGGCCTTATGCTGCAGGAACAGGCACAGGGATGGATTCCCTATACTACAGGAGCAATACAAGACTGAGTTTGTATGAAAACTTCAAAGATGAAAGCTAACTAAAGATCAACAGAAAAGAACAGCTAACTAACTAGCTATAGATACTTACTAAGTGGGCCCCCTTAGCAAGCATCTACTGATTACGCAGGTGCTAAACTCAGAACTTCATCAAACTTTATTCATGAAAACAGAATGGTATACATTTCTTTGTTGATATAAACTAACAACAAACTCTGTCTTTTGTCAAACAAATTTTTCTTTTCATTATCATACTGACTCTTACATGATATCTTCTATCTTTCTATCACTATGCTTCTATCTTACTCTAACTATCATCTCCTTTTTTCACTCGCGCAGAGGAGTACTTTATATAAAATCAGGAGAGCAACTAACTAACCCTATTAAAGAAAGACGTGGAAGTAAAGTGTATCCCAGAATCAAGGAACAAACTTCATAAATGAATTTATGCATTCAACCTGATCCGGAGAGAATCTAGCGCTCCACTCTTTCTAGATTGAATGTCATTAAAAATCCTTCCCAATGGTTTTGGTCAAAGAGTCTTCGCCGGAGCTTCCTCGAAGTCGTGCAGGAAATGGACATTACTGTAAGGCCGAGATCAGCTGCGCTTGACTCGATCATTCTTCAACAACCTGTGAATCAAAAGGTAACAGATGTGAAAGAAAAGGCGTATGGCACATACACAATAGCCATTCATTAATCACACATTTAAATCTATTTCATCATTCAAAAACTGTATGCGATATACCAGTCATTTAGGGAGTCAACGAGGTAATAAATGTAGTCAAGTCAACACAATAAGCTATAGGAATATGCAAATATTTTGCTACAGGATATCCGCATAAAAGGTTTCAAAAGAGTTTTAAACAACCACGAATAACAAAAGTAAAGGCATTAAAAGTTCAACATAATATCCAAACTATGAGCATATTTTGGGCTCATCAGGTTGTAGTTGTTTTTGAACAGTCCATCTTTGAATGGCTCCCCCATAAAATCTAACCATGGGATCTCCCTGAGATTGGATTGAAATGACAGGGGAGCCAATCACTTGTACATATTTAGCAGTAGGAAGTATAGGGAATGGAGCAAGGATTATTAAACTCAAACCCTAGGCGAGCTAGGATAGTCCAGTTAGAGGTTTGAGAATGAAAATTTGAAGAACTTAGGTAGGGGAAGGAAGTACTGTACGAGAAAATTATAGTTCCAAGTGGGACATGACCAGACACAAGGATGCTAGAAGGATTGAGACTTGATCAATCCATTTGTGTGAGAAATTAGCAGGAGGTCATTGAAACCCTAAGAATTAGGCCTAATAGCCCTTTTTACCCTTGATTGTAGGAATCTACTGTACGGAGGAGACAGGGGTCTGAAACCCTATGAATGTTTTAAAGGACTAAAAAGGGTGTCCAAAAGTGAAATTTATTTGCTAGACTGTTTGGAGAGTTTGGATAGGAAAAGAAAAAAGTGACTGGTAAGGGCTACAAGAATTAGGCCTCTTCAAGGAAAAATCTTGAGATCGGTAGGAGTGAAGATTGAAGACCCTCCAAGATGTATTCAATTGAATGTGAAATGCAAGAAATCAATGTTTCTAACACCCCTATAAGTAGTTCAAGTTTGATAATGAAGTTGGCACTTAGATCCTTCTAAGTGTAGGAGATAGTCTACAAATTCAAATGGTGTTAAGTCCTCCAAGGTGAAGCACAAGGAGTGAGACTCTTGTAGTAGAGTTGAAACTATGCTTAGTTGGTGATCTAAGTCAAATCAAAACCTAGAAGCTATCAGGTTCTTGGGTGAAGACAGAGAGAAGTCTTCTAGTAGGTTGGTGCAAGCAAACCCAGAGGAGCATTTTACACCATAGTGGTATCAGAGCCAAGTTTGATCAAGGCTTGTGATTGATGTTGCAACCCATTGAGTCAATAGGAGAGAACACACCAGAGGAAAGAACCATGGTGACCAATGCTGAGTTAGCTAAGAAGGTAGAAGAGCAAGAGGAGGGCAACCGGCTACTAAGAGAAAGGTTGTCTCGAATGGAGAAGCTCTTGGATGAAGTCCAAGAAGTAGTAGACAAAGTGAAGGATAAGATAGAACAGAAGGAAGAGCAGGAAGCAAAGGAAAAAGAAGAGGACTTGGAGGAGGAAGCTCCAAAACTTGACCTTGTTCTTACTGAAGAACCCTTCTTGAAGGCACTGCAGGCCTTAAGTGGCAAAGCTTTGGAAGGAGTGCCACTATTCAGTGGACAAATGAACCCTAATTCAGTTGTGGACTAGATTGAGAGTATTGAAAATAACTTTGAATGTGATGGTATAACAAAGGCCAAAAAAGTAATGGTGGCCAAGTCAAGGTTGAGAGGAGCAGCTCTCACATGGTGGAAATTTGTACAAGTTGAAAGAGAGAAAGAAGGCAAGGGTCCCATAGTTACATGGAGAGGAATGGTAACTAAAATAAGGCAGACCTATCTACCTGATGACTATGAAGTTCAGTTGCATAGGAGAAGACACAATCTTAAGCAAAAAGATATGGATGTCCAAACATACACCGAGGAGTTTCAAATATTGTGCCTCAGATCAAAGGTGGTTGAATATGAAAGCATCAAGCTAGTGAGGTATTTGAATGGGCTTAAGTGGTCTATCCAAGAAGACATGAGCCTAGTGAACTTCAAAACCATCTGCCAATGCTATCAAATGGCCTTAAAGATAGAGGAGAAAGGAAAAAAGAAGCAAGACCAAAACCCCAAAAGTAGAGGTAAAGGGGAAGACAGTAGAGGAAAAAGAGGTGGTTATGGTGGAAGGAGTTCAGAACTAAGGGCCCAAGGAGAAGTCAGATACTCTGAGCATCAAGAAGTAAGCTCTAGTAGAGGTGGTAGAGGAAGAGGCTCCAGCTCCAGAGGAAGAAGTGGTGGACAAGGAAGAGGTAACTACTTCACCAACATGAAATGTTACCACTGCAATCAATTGGGACACCCGGCCTATAGATGTCCATAGAAAGGTAGTACTTCTCATGGAGGTGATAAGAGAACTAACCTGGTTCATGATGAGACAGCTGCAGTAGATAAACATCTTGAAGTACCATTGAATTCAGAGGAAGGTGAGAACCTCATGATGAGGAGAACTTTGATCAAGGAGCTGGTGAAAGAAGAACCAAGCCAAAGGAGGTCCCTGTTTAGGATAAAGTGTAAAATGATGGGGAAAGTGTGTAGAGTCATCATTGACTTCAGGGTCTACTGACAATATTGTGTCAGAGGAGACAGTCAGCAAGCTGAAGTTGACAAGGATACCCCACAACAATCCTTACAAGGTCACATGGCTCAATAAAGGTCAACATGTCTTGGTGAATGAACAAGCATGGGTGGAGTTCTCAATTGGTAGGTACAAGGACAAAGTTTTGTGTGATGTGTTACCTATGGATGCATGTCACTTGCTCCTAGGTAGACCATGGCAATTTGATCGCCAAGCTGTGCATGATGGAGCAAAGAACTCCTATACTTTCAAGAAAGATAAGGTAACCTTCAAAATTTAGTCTTTGCTAGAAGATACAAAGGTGCAGATAGCAGGTCCTAAACTGCTCATGGTTGGTGAAAAAGAGTTCCTAGAAGCCTTGGAAGAAGGAGAAGGAGTTGGTTATGCAGTGATGATAAAGCCAAGAGAGGTAAGCAATGAGAAAGAAGCTGAAAAACCAAAGTTATTAAGGAGATACAGAAATTGTTGTAGACCTATGAAGGCATTGTAAGTAGTGGTCAACCAGCAACATTACCCCCTAAGAGAGCCATAAGTCATAGGATAGACTTGATACCAGGGGCTACCCTACCAAACAAAGCAAGCCTATAAGATGACTCAACAAAATGAGGAAATAGCTAGGCAGATTCAAGAACTCCTAAACCAAGGTCTTATTAGAAAGAGCATTAGCCCATGTGCAGTACCCACTGTCTTAGCACCTAAAAAGGGAGGAGAATGGAGGCTTTGCATTGATTCTAGGGCCATAAATAAGATAACCATCAGGTATAGGTTCCCTATCCCTAGGATTGAAGATCTCATGGATTTTCTAGGTGAAGCTAGGTACTATACCAAGATAGATTTAAAGAGTGGTTATCACCAAATTAGGATACATGAGGGAGATGAGTGGAAAAAATCTTTCAAAACCAATGAGGATCTCTATGAGTGGCTAGTTATGCCATTTGGATTGTCTAATGCCCCCTCCACATTCATGAGACTCATGAATGAAATCCTCAAAGACTACATTGGAAAATTTGTAGTAGTGTATCTTGATGATATACTGATCTATAGCAAAACAAGAAAAGAGCACCTCCAACAAATAGAGTTGATTTTCAAGAGGCTGCAGGAGGAGAAGTTGAAGATCAATTTGGAAAAGTGTGAATTCATCAAAACAGAGCTGGTGTACCTTGGATTTGTGTTGTCACATGGCAACTTGAAGATGGACAGCAGCAAAGTGGAAGCCATCCTCAATTGGCCTACTCCAAAGACAACAACAAAGGTAAGAAGCTTCCATGGTCTTGCTCAATACTATAGGAAGTTTATAAGACAGTTTAGTGCTATTTGTGCTCCTATGTTGGATACCATAAAAGGAGGAATGAAGACTAAGTTTGTATGGAATGAGGAAGCTAACAAAAGTTTTGAGTTACTGAAGGAAAAGATAGCTACCCAACCTGTTTTGGTGTTACCAAGCTTTGAGAAGCTATTCACCATTGAGTGTGATGCAAGCAATGTGGCTATTGGAGCTGTTCTCAGTCAAGAGGGCAGACCGATGGCTTTTCATTCAGAGAAGTTAAATGAAGCCAAGAAGAAGTATTCTTCTTATGACCTTGAGATGTATGCATTGGTCCAGGCTTTAAGGAAATGGAGGCACTACTTGCTCCCCAAGGAATTCATAGTGTATTCAGACAACCAAGCACTCAGTTTCCTAAATTCACAAGAGAAGTTGAGTCACAGACACATGAAATGGGTGGAGTACTTGCAAGCTTACACCTTCAATATCAAGCACAAGAAAGGAGCTCTCAACAAGGTGGCAGATGCCTTGAGTAGAAGAGTCCTCACAATTCAGGAAATTCAGTTGAAGAGCATGGGGATAGATCATTTCAAGGATCTATATGTAGATGATGAATATTTTGCAGACATCTATAAGGTATGTGCTGAATACAAGAATCACTTTCATAGTGAATATGTTGAATATACTTTGCAAAGTGAACTTTTGTTTAAAGGGAATCAGCTATGTGTTCCTAGAGGTTCTATTAGAGAGAACTTGATACAAGAAAAGCATAATGGTGCATTGAGTGGTCATTTTGGGATCACCAAGACTTAAGAACTTGTCCAAAGGTTTTACTATTGGCCAAGGATGAACCTAGATGTTAGGAGGTATGTGGAGAATTGTATGGTGTGTCAAAAGGCCAAGGGTACTTCTTCAAATGCAGGCCTATACCAACCACTGCCTATTCCTACTAGGCCATGGGAATGCTTGAGTATGGACTTTGTAGTTGGGTTACCCAAGACAAGACAAGGCATGGACAGTGTTTATGTGGTTGTGGACAGATTCAGAAAAATGGCTCACTTTGTGCCATGTAAAACAACCAATGATGCCAGTCAAATAGCCTCTCTTTTCTTCAAAGAGATAGTAAGGATTCATGGATTACCAATCAGCATTGTATCAGACAGAGAGACTAAGTTCATGAGTCAATTTTGTAAGACTCTTTGGCAAAGATTGGGCACTAATTTATCCTTTGGATCTACATACCATCCTCAAACTGATGGTCAGACCGAAGTGGTTAATAGAACTCTTGGAAATCTCTTAACGTGCTTGACCAAAGAGTATGGTCAACAATGGGATCAGTTGATTGGGCAAGCTGAATATGCCTACAATGACACTGTAAACAGATCAACAGGGAAGAGTCCCTTTGAAATTGTCTATGGACTACATCCTAGAGGAATCTATGAGCTGAGAGAGTTAAAGGATGGAGTCAAGGGAAGTGGGTATGCTGATGATTTTTCCTATGCAATGCAGGAGATTCATGATACAGTCAGAAAGACATTGGTAGAGAATACCTTGAAGCATAAGACCAAGGTGGATGAGCATAGAAGAGAAGTGCAGTTCCATGTTGGAGATTTGGTGATGGTGCATTTAAACAAGTCTAGACTACAGAAAGGAGTCCCTCATAAGTTGCAAATGAAGAGGATAGGTCCCTGTCCTATCTTGGAGAAATATGGAAACAATGCTTTCAAGGTGCAGTTACCAAATGACAATGGACTATCCCCTATTTTTAACATTGTAGATCTAGTTCATTACAAAGGACCACCACCAAACATGGATCAAACCCTCCATGAAGTCATCCAAGATGTGGAAGAACTCAAACTGCCCTCTGCTACAGTCAAACAAGCTGACAATGTATTGGATACTAGGGTGTATAAAAGGACTAGAACCAAAGAATACAAAGAACATCTGATTAAAAGACATGGTCAACCTAATGTTGATGTAGTGTGGATCAAGGAATCAGAGTTCAAGAAGTTGGGCATTGATCTCAACTTGCTCAATCCGAGGGTGGATTGAAATCTTTTGTTTTGGGGAGGATGGTGCAGGAGCATCTAGGCTAACCTCCATTTTGCTTGTTATCAATTTTGGTTTGTACCTGACCTTAGCCAAGTCAGGATAATGGTGTGTTCATTTTGGACCTTAGAAGGTCTTGATTGTGTGTGGTAAGTTAGTCACTAGGACTAAAGTCATCTTAGTTTACTCATTGTTGTTAAATTTTTCTTTAATTAGCCTTAGATAGCTTATGTTGGAATGTAAATCATTAAATGTGTGCTAAACACATCTAAGTTGTTAGAAGATGCCAAGAGGCAGTTAAGGGAGTTGTTGGCTCAGAATCAAGAAGATTGAGGTCCTAAGATGTAGGATGATGGCAAAGTTGCAAGAATGTTGCAAAGTTGCATGACAACATTTGTTAGGTTGCATGCAACTTAGTTGTCTTGGATTCCCTAAAAATTAGGAGTGTGGGATCGATCAACTTCCCTTGAAATATGGAAAAGGCATCTATGTAGGGGTGGTGGCTCGTAGACAAGCAGTTAGAAGGCATTGTAATCAAGTTTTTGGTTGGGGTGAATAAAGAAATTTTGCATTTCCTGTGTTTACCTGTGTATCTTGAGAAATAGAGATATCAAAGGCACTTTATATACTAATTTAGTACTATATTTGAGTTCATAGAATAGTTTTGAGTACCTTTCATTTTGTAATCAAGTTGCTTAGAGTTGATTTGTTGTTTTGAATTCACAGTTTAGAGTCTAGAGGGTTGTAGTTATTTTTGAGCAGTCAGTTTGGCTCCCCCATAAAATCTAACCACGGGATCTCCCTGAGATTGCATTGAAATGACAAGGGAGCCAATCACTTGTACATATTTAGCAGTAGGAAGTATAGGGAATGGAGCAAGGATTATTAAACTCAAACCCTAGGCGAGCTAGGACAGTCCGGTTAGAGGTTTGAGAATGAAAATTTGAAGAACTTAGGCAGGGGAAGGAAGTACTATACAGAAAAAAGTATAGTTCTAGGTGGGACATGACCAAACACAAGGATGCTAGAAGGATTGAGACTTGATCAATCCATTTGTGTGAGAAATTAGCAGGAGGTCATTGAAACCCTAAGAATTAGGCCTAATAGCCCTTTTTACCCTTGATTGTAGGAATCTACTGTACGGGGGAGACAAGGGTCTAAAACCCTATGAATGTTTTAAAGGACTAAAAAGGGTGTCCAAAAGTGAAATTTATTTGCTAGACTGTTTGGAGAGTTTGGACAGGAAAAGCAAAAAGTGACTGGTAAGGGCTACAAGAATTAGGCCTCTTCAAGGCAAAATCTTGAGATCGGTAGGAGTGAAGACTGAAGACCCTCCAAGATGTATTCAATTGAATGTGAAATGCAAGAAATCAGTGTTTCTAACACCCCTACAAGTAGTTCAAGTTTGATAATGAAGTTGGCACTTAGATCCTTCTAAGTGTAGGAGATAGTCTACAAATTCAAATGGTGTTAAGTCCTCCAAGGTGAAGCACAAGGAGTGAGACTCTTGTAGTAGAGTTGAAACTAGGCTTAGTTGGTGATCTAAGTCAAATTAGAACCTAGAAGCTATCAGGTTTTTGGGTGAAGACAGAGAGAAGTCTTCTAGTAGGTTGGTGCAAGCAAACCCAGAGGAGCATTTTACACCATTATGCAACTTAATATTGTAGTATAATATGAAAGTTGTTTATATGCAAATATGATATGGAAGTACATGTTATACATTCTAAAAAATCTGCTCTACTAAGTTGTATTCCATTTTTCTATGATCAAAGGAAAAATTTCTTGGTTTGAAAAGATTCAACCTAAAACAGAGCAATATAAGTGCAAAAATGAAGGAAAACATAATGCTAATTGTGAATGAAATCCACATCTTGATGTATGTACATAGGTGTAGGAGTAAATAGTTAATCTCTTGTGGGAATTAAGAGAGGTAATATAAATTTGGAAAGAAGTGTTATGGGGATGATGTAAGAATGAAGGCCCTACCAAGTGCTGAAGGAAGATAAATTTAGTGGAGGTTTAGATTAGGGATTGCTAACTGTGTGGTTCTCTTTTGCACAGAAATTGATATCAAAATAGTTTGTATTGATTTTCAAAAGGATATACATAGATGACGGCTTAGGAGATGTTTCTAGCATAAGAAAAGTATGCATGAATTGTTCATCATGAACTTTCATGTGTATAATCAAAGAATAGGTATAGATAAACACATCACAAAATTTGAGATTGGAAATCACTCAAATACATGCATAGCAAGAGCTAGGTACAAATTGCACATCATTAAAATGTGTGAACTTCCACATGTCAGTCAAAAGAAATGAAAAATGAATCCAAACTCAGAGGTTGTGAGATAAATCAATTATTTCATATCAATTTCAAGTGTAGGAGGATTGAAACTCATGTGTATCATCTACACGCATTAAATGGCATTGCAATTTCATGATGGTGTATCATAATTGAGTTACATCTATAGGTCTTTAAAATTTTGAGTTTGGTCCTAAAAGCAACATCTTCTGAGATTGAACTGGATTGTGAATTCCTAGATTTTTTTTGTAAAATTAGAAAGGCATGGTTCGACTTCTGTGAGTTTTACGCTACGTTCTTATCGACTGAAGGTTGTAAAGTAGTAAGTCATTGTAGGGTTTTTTTTCTATGTTATTACATTCTCACAAACTACTTACTTCCTTTGCACTATTACTTCTAAGGTTTAGTGTCAAGTGTCATTATGATGATCTAGTTACCTTCTTTGCTCTATTTGCTTCTATGTGTTGTGATTATCTAGGTTTTTTCCTTTGTTCTGGGCACTACTATGGGATGGTGTCAGGTGCAACATAATATATATTACTTATTTCATGCAACATAGCTTTTGATGGGTTTATTTTCATTCAATCAACGTTAAAAACATAAATTCATGCATTTGACTGGAGGTTGTTAATTAGTAAGTGATATTATGGTATTTTGCTATGTTATTCAATTTTGAGAAACTAGTTTCCTTTGCTCTAGTACTTCTGAGGGTTAGTGTCAAGTGTTGTTGAGATTATTTGGTTACTATCTTTGCACTAATTGCTTCTGTGGGATGGTTCAAGTGTGGCATAATATATGTTCCTTATCACATTCATCATTGCTTTTGCATTAATAGTGTATGTCATTTAACTTTTGAAGCTACAGGGAGCATTGTGTGAACTTTGAAGTAGGAACAAAGGCTCTGAAAATTTTCAAAATCTACAGTTACTGATCAAATGGCCAAAGAATATAATACAAAAATTTACTCTCAATCTTTTTGTCAAATTCCATGGATTTCCTTCAATCTTTTGTTGCATTAAGAATAGTGTATGCATTATCAATTTTACCAAATGCACTAGGGGAAAATGACCTTTTAAAGACAGTCCAAAAATATAATTTGGATATGGGGGAAGAAAATGTAGTAGGGATCTTTCCTAGAAGTTATCTGAAGAAAAGGAAGGATTTGTAGCTATGTATGGAGCAATGAAAAAGGGTTTACATGATGATGATGATGACCGATGGATTTTATTTCAAATGATACCAATACTCTCTAAAGAATTGGGGCAGCAAATGGTTGACATGATCAAAGAAAAATATTTTTCCCTCTCTTACATTCTTGGTCATCAGGTTAGGCATAGAAGGAGGAAAATTATAGTGCCTCAAATTAATTCAGCTGGGGGACATGTAGAGAATGGGCAGAAGGTCAAGGTGATAACTTCCTTGATTTGAATGAAAATGCTCAGAATCTAAATGAAGATGTAGAAGATATGATGAATTGAAGATGTAGAAGATGTAGTTGTTGGAGCAAATTTTGTAATGTACAAAATAGAACAAGCATATGGGAGATATGTAATTAATATATTTGCTAATCTATAGATTTCTACATATCTAGTTATATATAAAATTAGCTATGAGACATGTTTACCAGTAATATAATTCTGGTACTTTGTAATTTTGATGTTATAATTAATATAATTAATTAGGCTCGGACCTTTTAATAATAATAAAAAAAGTAAAATTTCATTTTAACATATATTTTTATATAATTCCTAAGATATTTTGATTGTAATATAAGAAAAATGATTCTTTTCAACACTAACACATTTACTATTTAAAGTACATATAACCTCTTTATTTTTAAATTTATTTAACATTTCTACAAGAAATTAATTAAATCTCACACACATCGAAAACCCTTTATGTATGCAAATAGATTTATTGAAGAAGTGAAAAATTTCCAAATTTGAGAGATCCAATTTCTACAATTTTTGAAGGTAGATACACCTAAAATATCATCACCATCATCTCACTACTCAATACCCAAATCCATGATAATGGTGACTAGATTCACAATTCACTTTTTTATTTCAACCAAAAACATAATGAATTTTGTAATATTCTTATGAATTGTGAAGCGTAATAAGTGATTAAAAAAATGAGAGGATGATAATAAATAGAAAAGGACAAAGGGAAAAAGGAGGGAAAATGATATTGTGAAATATGATTTCTAACTCACATGTACAAGAGTATGACATGAATCAAAGACTAGAAGGATGCAATTAATGTCATGATACACAACCTCTTAAAAGGGGATTGATAGCTCATATATATGAGGACATGATGTGGCTTAGATATTAAGAAATTAGTATTTATGATTAATAAATAAATCTCTTAAAATAATATTGATAAAGAGAAAAAGGACATAAATAATATTGATATGTTAGTGTTGACTAACATGTACATGGCATAGAGATTAATATCGTGAAAGGATGCTTATTAAATAAGATTAATAGCTCATGTATACAACAACATGACATAGGTTGTATATTTTTATTAAAAAAAATGCCTTTATGTTTAATAAAATGTAATCTCTTTAAAATAAGATTGGCAAAGGAAAATGGAAGGGAATGATCTCATAAAAGGCGGTAGGTAACTCACATGCATAAGAGTATGGCATGTCTTAGAGATAAAAACATAGAATTAATATCACAAAAGTAGACCTACTAAAACAAGATTAATGGCTCACATATATAAAGACATGATGTAACATAGAGATAATGAAAAATAATATTTATATTGAATAAAATATTTATTACAATATGATTGATAGTTCATACACAATTTAAATCAGAAAAATGAAATTAATATCATCAAAAGATATCGTACCTATTTACAAATTAAGTGCAAAATATCATAAAATATATTAAAAAATTTATGCTAAATAGCTATAAAGTTATAATGACAAACTTATTATAAATAATTATAAAATTAATTATGAGATACTTCTCATTAGTCAAATTTCTTTAAAATTTTCTAATAATTTATCATTAAATATATTAATTATGATCCACTACGATAAAAATGAAATCTCTTCTTTTTTTACTACTTTTTCCACTATAAATTATTATCAACCACTTGAAATTATGTCACTAAAAGTCACTTAGAAGATGTTATTTGTGAAGCAATAGTAGCTTTTTGACACATAATTGTAATATCAATTATTTGGTCACATTTTATGTTAGCAAAGATAGATTTAAGATTTATTATTAGTCCTTGCCTAAGATGCTATTGTAATCAAAATTATTTAACTAAGTATTAATTTTGTATATGTTAATAAATAAAATGTCACGATTTTACTTAAAATAATATTTATTTTTAAAGTAAAAAATATTTAAAAATATTCATTATTGACCATTTAATTTCTTTAAATGAGTAAGTCTATTTAACTTTTTAAATTAACTAAAATGATAATGAAACAATATTCACAACAACAACAAAAATGGATGGTAAATCTACCTTTGGAAGAAGGTGTTCTTATTATCTCTAATAATGTATTACAGAAAATTCGATGATAAAATATAACTATTAGAATAATTGTCTATTTCTAATTGAGTAAATAAGCATAGACATATAGGTCGTTAGTAAATCCATGAAAGGAAAAAAAAATCTACATTCTCTTTTTTATTGATTTTTTCTATTGTTTAATTTTCATTATTTATTTACAATTATTTTTTAATTTTTAATTTGATAGATCGTACAATAATTTATTTTAAATTTGTTAATAGATTGAAAAATAGACCTTGCAAGTATCTTCTTTTTGATGTAAGACATATATACTAATATTATGTTCAAACTATTATTGAATGAAAAACATTATAGCCAAGATGCCCACTTGTCATATCAACCCTGTTATACAGGCACTTGAATTAAGGAATTATGAATATGGTCTAAAATGTATACACTAGTGTGGAAATCAAAATCAAATGTACTCCGCTGACAGTACAGTTTATACCTTAGGCGACAGAGACCAAAGAGTTACCACATATGGTAACTCTTAAAGGGAAGATAAATTACCATGGAAAAACTATTGTAAGGGACAATGTAGATGTACTATGAGCTCTATGGAACCGACTTTTAGTTTTTATTTTTATTTTGAAATTTGTGTAATTTTTAAATGGGTTATTCAAAATATAATGGAGTTTAATGGTTAAAAATAAAATTTGGTTAATAAAAAGTGGATAATTATTTATCATTTTTTGGATGAAATGAAATGTAAAATTAGTATTAATTATTTCCTCTTTAAATTAAATGATGTTTAGGTAGACTAAAGTTATAGTGGTTTGATGTAAGCAATAAATGCTAGAAAGAAGTTGTCAAAAAATGAAGGCAATGTGCTAGGAGTTTTTAGTGATGATCTTTTGTCACTTACTCCTAAGTCATGTGCAATGTATATGAGGTTAGTATTGTGTATTTGTTGTCACCTTATTTTTTGACTCAAATAATGTATTTTCAATTCATTAGGTATTTTTATTAGATGCTAAAGTTTTAGTTGTCTTGGAAATGTGGAAAAATAAAAAATACATGAATTATTTGACAAATGTCTCAAATAAATGTGATCTCATGGCATACCATGATTATCATATACTTAAACTCCACAACCTTTGCCACTATCCCACTTAAGTTGGCTATATTATTGGAGGTTAGTGGACTTGAATAATGTGGCTAGTATGAGGATGAAATTGGCTATAGTGTACAATGGCTAATCCAAATTGGGGATTAGTGGAATTGGTTTTTGACATAATATCGGTAGTTGTGGTTAGCGTGATAGTTTCTCGAACCATAGAAAATAATGCATAAACAAATGTGTGGCCTAATCAAATAAAATAGTAAGATAATTTCACCTTCTTATATAATCCAAAGTCTTTTTTTCTTCTTACAATAAACTAATTTAACTCTTATTTAGATAATATAAGTTTATACTTTTAAATGGCATTTTTCTTATTGAATACTGGAGATATAGTGAATAAATATATTACTATATATATTTGTATTAATTTTTATTTTAATTATTAAGGTTAAATAGAGGGTGTTGAAAGGGCTTTACCTTTTACAAAGACCATAATAGATATGACAACAAATCCTAGAACCAAACAAGGACTATCAACAATGAAAAAAATAATAAGGTTGTAGACTGCCTACAACACCCACATGACATTAACCAAATGACCACATCAAAAGCTACATGAGTTCAACCAATGAAAACACAAAAAGCTAACAACACAAAAATACCAAAGAGGGCCAAGAATACATAATCCCTAAATTAAATTTGGCACCTCCATTTCCCTATGCTAGGAATGAAGTAAAAAATTGTGAGGTTTTCAATAATTTTTGGAGCACCTTTTTTTCCTCCTATGTACTATGCTCTAAGAAATTTTGTTGTTCAAAACAACAACATTGATAACTATAGGGGAACATTGTCCCCCATATCAGTGGAATAAGATGCTATATGAGAGAATCTATCATTAACATCTCAATAGGAGACATCAAATACATAGGAGCATAATAGATAGAGCCGTTACCACATCTAGCAACATTATTAGAACAAGAAAGAGAAAGGAAACCATATCTAAAACATAAGATAATTTGACATCAATTCTAGTAGCAAAACCCACCTTAGAACTAGATCTTATCCCTCCACACATAATGCTCACCCCCATAAGAGAAACAAAATATAATATTTTAGGAGAGAGGGAAAATATGCCTACGAATCCAAGGGGAGAGAATGATAATTATGTTGGAGGTCTATCATTTCAATCTAATTATATAATGTGTTACTTGCTTTGGAGATGTTAATTTATTTGTATCCCATTATGAGTTTACTATCCCAAAATTATAGAGATTTGTAATGAAAGTTAAAACACATTTCAATATATCATTAAATGATTTTAGATTTGATATTTATATCTATTTATCATTTTTTCCCTATTAATGCTTCTTAATAAACTAAAATAAATTAAATAATAGCAAGAACTTAATATTTTAAAAGATTTATATTATTGTTATAAATTTGTATGTTTCCTATATTCCTTTTATAAGTATTTTCCTTTAGGTAAATACTATTATAATTATAATTAATTTTCTAGTTATTAGTATGTGTACCCATGTAGGATTTTTTTGACACATTCATCGATATACAAGTAGAAAATCAAATTAACCACCTCTCCTAGAAGGAAACCAACCTTAAGAGATGGATAACCCCAAGGTCCCTTTGCATCAGATCTTGACAATGTTGGATAATATAGTGGCTTATGTAGTTGTAATTATATAAGGGGTTTCTATTAATCAATTAAACATGTGGTTAATTACATTAGGAGGTTAGAAAATACAATAAATAATGCATATACAAGATGCTCCAATCACCTATTGCACAAAAATAAACACTTTCAATACTGTAACAACAATAGGACAACTTGCAAAATGAGAAAAAATATTTATAATAGCAAGTTGTTAAAAATAAGATCATATTCTAACCCTAGCCTACTCCTAAACTAACCAAATTTCCAAAAAAAGAAAAAAAAGACAATGGTTTAGAGAGGAAATAAGCTAAAAATAAAAGGATCAACTTTGCATTTGATTTACTATTCATTGTCTTGGAAGATCCAGTGACATTTTATTTACCTACAATGCCATGACTAGTATTTGACACTATTATAAACATCATCGATGCAAGACCCTAAAGAATTTTGTGAAAATGGAAAAGTGATTGCATAAAATTATCATATTACATGCACAAGTATTAGAAAATCTTTGAAAAATCTACCATAAAAGAAGGATGTAAACATTCAACACTTTAATATTGAATTCCACCAAATAATCCAGGTTTAAAAAAAAATACAAACTCATAACCATATGAGGTGGAGAACTAGCAAGTTATTGGCATGTGATAATTTCCACTACGATTCCCATATTGTAGTTTTCACCACTAGACAATTGATGCCGCATGCATGATGGGATGAGCTATTTGCAACCTCCTTAGCATCCCTAAAGTCATTCACTATCCACTCTTCCCCTTAGCTTGAACCCTATTCCTTGTCATCTCCAACATCAACTTCCCCCACTAGCCCTTCAACATCCATGAACTCCCCCACCCATCCTCTTGTTGGCACCAGGGTAATACTAGCCAACCACAACAAGAAACTAATGCTCTACTCTATCTCCTCCTAGTGCCTCTCCAACTCATACAACTTCAGAGTGTGGGAAATTGGGAATTTCTTCAATTCCAACCCCCGAACCAATGCCATATAGTAGTTCTATGGTAGTGGGATGAGAATATTTTCATCCACATTATCCAAGGCCGAATAAATTTCACCTAGAAATGCATGTCTTAAAAGATTATGGCACAACAATTTAGCCCTAGCCTTGGAAAAACCCCTACAGAGGAGCATTTCTAGAAACATTTATGTGACATCAGTGTTTACCCTATCATGATGATGGGAAATTAGGAACTCCACCCCCAAAAAATTATTGGTCACCTATAGTACCAGAGGATGATCCAAAGAAAGTATTTCCTTTATTCTTTTATCTATGACCCCCCCATGAAACAACACTTTCCTTTTGGTAGACTCCAAAAAAAAGTCATATCCATTGCTCTCCAAACGTCTGAAATTTTAAAGCCAGAAAGATGAATGATTCACTAGCCAACACCTTTGACTATTTTAAGAAACCTACCTTTTGTCATCATGATGGAAACTTGAATCAAACATCAATTTTTATATCATCTAGCTCATCACATCAAATTTGCAACATACCATGTAAGATTTTTTCTGCATATACTAGCTCACTTCCTTATTTCTCCACACCAAATTAATCAATGAATGCAAAGCCCCACCCTTTTTCCCTCCATAACCATGTCAGCTAGCTATCTTCTGTACTCAAAATGAAATTCCTCATGCAACTAGGTGTTCAAGGAACACTTTCTAATTTATGAGTTTCCTTATCACTTCCAATTCCCACATCATTTCCCTACGTGTCATCAATCCTCAATTTTGCACCTGCTCCATTTCCACCTTTTCCATCCCATTGGCCATGTCATTTCCTTCCCTATATATGTGGTTGATATTTTATTCCTTGAACTTCTCAACATTTCTTTGATTGGTTGAAGCCAGTGGTAGAGATTCCAATTTAGAGTGCAATTGAGGTGAATGGTTTTTACAATAATGAGGGATTCCCCCTTGAGGTGGATATGATTAGAACCTAACACCCACCCCAACTATCGACCAATCAAAGCCACTCTAAATTTCACCACATTGTTGATGTTATTTCTAGGAAAAATCAACTTTTTCGCTATTACCTTTCCTTGTGTGTCTATCGCAATACAACCATTCCCACTCAGCCTTGGGTTTCCCTTTGAGGTGCCATCAAAATTTACCTTGATCCACCCAGCCTCTGGGGCCTCCCATCTCACATCCTTCCTTTTTATTAGGGGGTGGTCACCCACACCAATCCCATATATGAGGGAAATTTTTAGCCCTATGAATAATTGAAATCTTATCAACCCAGTTCAAAATTATTTTTTTCTTAATCTATTTGTTCTTGGCCACTTCATTAACTACTTCTATTACATGTCCCTTGATTTTTCTATAGATCCTCTCTCTCCCCATCTCATTATCTTGGAAAATCCTCATGTTTCATGCCTTCCAGATTTCCCAAATAATAGTTGAGGGGATGGCAACCCAAAGGCTATGAAAGACTGATTTTCCACCCTTCTAAAACCACATGTTGAATCAATCTACTATGTCCAGTGGGATTGGACACTGAAAGTCAAACTTTCTCATGAAAATTTCTAGCAAGCATCTACATATGAGCATGCTAGTAGGATATGCTTAGCTATTCCATCACAATTTTTGCATAATGTGCATCTCCCTAGCCCCTTGACACCAAATGTTGCTAATTGATCTTCAGTAAGTATCTTTTTTGTATCACTAGCTAAGAAAAGAACCCAACCTTCAGGATACAACTTTTGTTCCATATAAGTTTTCTTGGCCAATTCTATTCAAAAATTGTTGCTTCCTTAACTTTATAGCCAAATTTGACATTATAAGTTCCTCTTTTAGAACCACACCATCTAACAAGGTCCTCTTGATTGGATGGAGTGAAGGTTCTATTTTTTATAATTTTAACAATCTCCTCCTTCTAATCTTGAGGTGCATCAATATCCTATAGTGAGTGTCATTCCCACCACGCCAACTTGTTTTGCATAGTTGCAGTTCCATAGTTGTTGATATTTGTACCCCATACTCAGATCAACTCATTTTTTATATCCTTTAAATTGGGGTGATTGGCAATGGGTCATTACCTCCCCATGAGTCATTCCAAGATGAGGCACTTTTTCCATTTCTAACTTCCCAAGTAACATGTTTTGTGACAATGTCCCTGCACTCCAATATGTAATTCCAAATTGTAGAACCCTTGGGAGGATCCATAGAAGTTAGAATTCTTGTGGGCTCATCTAATTCAAGGTATTTACTCCTAAGAATCCTCACCCAATTCTAGCCACCCTTCGCATAAATATTCCAAACTAGTTTGGCTCCCATATCCAAATTCGCTATTTCTAATTGCTTGATACATGACCCTCCAGTCTCCTTTGGTGAATGGATCTTGTCCCAAGCAACCAAAGGGAATTTTTTTTCTCCCTTGTACTACTCCAAAACAATTTCTTAAGGATCTGATTTAATTCCTCCTTCACCACCTTAGATATTCTTAGGAATGTCATAGAGTATAGTGGGATAGTTGAGAGGATTACCTTTATCATCAGAAGTTTGCCAACAGATGACAACCACTTACCTTTCCACATTTCCATTTTTTTTTGTTAGCTATTGATTATATTTTCCTAATACAACTTCTTGCTAATGCCCGTGAATAGGTGAATTCCTAAAAAGCACCCCAAAAAAATTTCCTCCTTTAAACTCATAATTGTCATTAGGTCTTTTTGAAGGCTAGGTTGTGTGTTTAGGAAAAATACCTTTGAATTCTTCCAATTAATGCTCTGCCCAAACATCAAACATAGTCATCTAGGAGTGTCTTGATAGTCTTGGATTCTCTTCTACAAGTGGCCCCAAACAACATGGTGACATACATAATTTTTTTTGGGTGATAGGATCCAAACCATTATCCACAAACACACCCTAAAATTTTCCCTCCTACCTTAAAGTTATAATGCTTATGCCAAGTTGTTCTACCATGATGTTGAATAGGAAGGGAGAAAGTGGATCTCCCTACCTAAGGCCTCTTATGGAATCAAAGAAGCTATGTGCTTCCCCATTCACTAAGACCAATAATTTTGGGGTAGAAATGAAACTCTTGACCCAATTGATCCACCCGTCACTAAACCCAAATTTTTCTAGCATTGCCACCAAAACCTCCCTATCCACCAAGTCATAGGAATTAAGGATATCAAGTTTCAAGATCATACAAGCATCCCTCACCTTCCATTTTTAAAGTATGGTTTCATGTGCTATTATGATACCTTCCACTATTGACCTCCCAAGAGCAAAGCCACTTTTCTCATATGAGATAATTGACTTTAGGACTAGCTTGAGAAAGTTTTCAATAATTTTAGTAACAATCTTGTACAACATGTTACATAAAGAAATTAGCCTAAAATTACACATTTCTTGAGGATTCTTTTTCTTAGGGATAAAGGCCAAGAAAGTGTAGTTAAGGGTCCCAAGAATTATCATCTTCCTCCTCAATTCTTCTACTACCAATGTTAAATAAACCTCAATAATCTCCCCAAACTTCTAGAAAAAATTGGTCAAGAATCCATCAAGCCTAGGAGCCTTGTCAGGGTTCAGTTGAAAGGTGGAAGCCTTAACTTCTTCTTTCCCAATGCTCTGGAATAATGCAACATTTTTTTTTTACATTGATAATAGCATGGATGGAGTTGAGTATCTTTTCCTTCACTTATTTGTGCTCAAGTGCTTCCCTATTTAAGAATGACTCAAATAATCTCACATCTTCAACATCAACCACCTCGATGGATTTATCATCAAATTGTCATCGCTCTTGATTTGTATGATTCTATTCCTACTTTAGTTGGCCATAGCTATTCTATGAAAAATTTATGTTCTTATCCACTTCCTTCAACCAAGTCTCCCTAGATTTCTACCTCCAGAAGCATTCCTCCCTTTTTAGTATCTCATCTAATTCATCCTTTAGGGATTTTTCTATTTCAAATTCCTCTTCCCCCATCCCATTCTTAATGATGTATTCATTTAAGGTTTCTAGCTTCTATTCTACTCTTTCTTTTCCTTGGAATATATTCCTAAAGCATGTCTTGTTCCATTCTTTCAATTTCACTTTAACATAGCTCAGTTTCTTGAAGATCTTGAATAGATTAGAATGGTTCCCAATCCTGACTTCATTCCACCAACCTACCACCAGATCTAAGATTTTTTCACCCCTTAGCCACATGTTCTCAAATTTGAATAGGTTTCCATTTGGGGGCTCCTTAGGTATGATTTTCACCTACATTGGGAAATGATCTAATCCCATGGATGAATTGAGGCTTCATGCAAGTTCTCTTGTCCAATCCAATCTTCAAAAAGTAGAAATCTATCCAGTCTTTCAGCTATTCTTGTGAAATTCTTCCTCCTATTTGACCATGTGAATACACCATTCTGAGCTTGCAAATCCTTCAAGTGGTTATTATCTATAAATTCTTGGAAGTATTGTAGTACATTTTTTATCCTTACTAAACCACCTCTTTTTCCTTCATTGGTTAAAGTTGCATTAAAATGTCCTGTAATGTTTTCTTTTTAACCCCTAAGGTTTACAATTCTATTGGTTATCTAATGCCATAGATTCCTTTTTCCTAATGTGGAAATCAACCCATAAACATTAATGAGAAGGAAGTTCTCATTTATCTACAACAATCTACATCTTGCCATGATCCAATTCTTGTTTTCTTCCACAAATTCACCTTCAACTACTAATGGGTTCCATATAAGGCCTACACCCCCTAAGGCACCATTAGACCCAACAAAGTGACCCTTCCACTACCTCTAGAAACTTAATATTTTGTCACTTTCCTCCTTGCTCTCTTGTGTTTCTTGTAGTAAGAAAATATCATCCCTTGTTTGATCTATTTGGTGTTTGATCAAATGTCACTTGTTAGGGGCATTGATGATCCTTCACTAATTATGGTCTATGTGATGATCCTTCATCAATTACCACCTATTAGATCCTCATATTTGTGTGGAAATCCTTCATCAATTACCATCTTCTCCTTCCCTTTGCATGGCCTTCTTGTGTGATTCCACTTCCCTGATCCAATACTGGATTCATCCTTGCTTCACCTATTATTGGAAGTGTCCACCGTTGGTATCTTTTTTCCTCGAGCCACCTGCACTGAACTTTCGTGTAGCCATTCCTATTCAAGAGGCTTGTATACTATTTGTTGCTTCTCTTTTTTTGGAGTTCCTACCTTCAAAACACAAATGACACCCTCTTTTGAGGATACCATCTATGTGCTCACATACATGGCAAGCCAGTTTGTCTAACTCTTATAGTATGGTTATGATGTGGCTAGGTTCCTTCATATACTATTCTATAGGAGTGAATTCACACCCCTCTTGTAAATTCCCATTTTACATCCCTCCACCTTAGAAAATAAAACCTGACTAATAAATTCCACATCACCTACATGCTTTGCATCCACTTGCCACTTGTCCTTTGTGTCAGTGGAAAAAATGTTATCAGCGACACATGCACGACATGCTACCATCCCTAATAGATTCTTGCCTTTGGAATCCACAAGGATGTTACGTTTCCCATTGGGGATGGAGTGTAAATTGGTGTCCTAAGGGACTTCTTCATTTTTGCAAAAGCATAGACCTTACCAAGCCTGCATCCTCCTCTATGTGCTTGAGGGCACCTCGATTGAGAAGGTGATATTGTTTCTTTATTTACGTAGCATAATGTTGTGATTGTTCAGAATTCTTTCCTACTAATTCCTTTATCTTATTTTCTATCTTTTGGATTTCCTGCTATCTATGGACGTGGAAACACCAAAGCAAGGGTTTGACTGAGGAAAACCCCTATATAGCCCCAACATTTTTCCTCTCTTGGTTGTGTGTAGGTATGTGTATGTGTGGAGCTTTCTAGGGAACTGGAATCACAATGAGTTAATTTTCACCACCTTTATCTTCATCACCTTTATTTTCATCATCCTTCTAGTTATCTAGTTCATTATGATATTTACTATTTTTTTTAGTACTTTAAACTCCATTTGCTAAACTGTTAGTAGATTTCTGGTATTCTTATTATAATTTTTCACTTTTTGTTCATACGGATGTTAGTGCCCCAGAAAGACTTCATCACATCATGCTATCATCCCTGACCTTCACTGTTGTCCTCAAACAAAGAGTTGCTTGAGGTAGAGTTCATGTTTCAGAAATCAACTCATTTATCCCTATTCAACCTCTTGGGTTAGTAGAGTGATAGAACCACTTGAGAGTGCTCTTCATTCTCTATCCTTGACCTAAAAATCAGTACCTAGCTTGAGGTAAGTTAGGGTATCCCTCCACTTTCAGCTCTCTGTGACCTAGAGGCTTGGTGTGGTTGGTCCCTCTACCTTACATTTTGATCAACCCAACATGAACAACATCTGTCTATTTCTTTGCATCAATTTTTTTTCCCATGCACTCTATAGCTGAATTATACTTGAGCATTGTGAAGGTTTATGAGCATCACAACTTAGTCTATGACTTCTGGGTATGTTGTTAAGAGAATTCTATGACACTTACCAATGGAAAAAATGAAGGTCACTTCCATCTTTACTACTGGTTTTTCTACAAGCTTTACCAACGAGATGGGTTTCATAGATGAGACCACTCATGCTCCTACTCCTCCAACATCCCCTATAGCCTCGTCTATGGATGAGGATGATGTTGTTCATATTCCTACAAAAAATATTTTGGTGCTAGACAGGAGGTTGTTGAACCTCATGAATCACTTGGAAAAAGCATTGAATATAGAAATTGCTACTAGGCTTTCTAGCGAGGTGAGATACATGTTAGGTAAGGATCAAACATGTATAGATTTCTTATGTTTCCTTACTGATCTAATTGAGGCATACATCCCTTCATATAACACTAGATTAGATACTACCCAAGGAGAGGTTCTTGACACTTATGTGAGACAAATAGTTGTCTCGATGCCCACCACATCTGTATGCATGGCCGAAATGATCCCCTCGATCAATTTTTCCTCTTTTTATCAAAAATATAACACTATCAAGTTGAGTAGGATACCTTTGGCTTTAGTTTCATTCCTCCTACCGCCCCTAGTGGTGGGGGTTCCGGTGAGATAAGTGGTGGTGTCTTTGGTAGCAATGGTGGCACTACTGGTGGTGGCTTAGGTGGTGGTGGTGGCAATGGTGGATTTAGTGGAGGTTATGGCAGTGGCTCTGGTGGGGGTCACACTGGTGGTTCTAGTGGTGAATTTGGCAGTGGCTCTAGAGGTGGTTTTGGTAGTGGCAATTTTGGAGGAGGCTCCACTGGACCTTTTTCCTCTTCAAACCCTATTTTTAATGCTCTCATCTAGAACATGGGATAGATGAAAAACTAGTTGGCGAGCCTTTCCCAAGCCTCCACCCAACCTATCTTCCAACCTTTCTTCCGACATATTCCACTCTTGGTGACAATTTTGAGTACTCCTTTCTCGCAGGGAATGGAGATTCCTAAGTTCAAAAAGTATGGTGGTAAAGGGGATGCATAGACACATGTTTTGATTTCAATCCCATGTGCACAAATTTCTTTCATCATGATGCCCTAATGGAAAAAAAATTCTCACAATCTCTCAAGTATATAGCACTCGAGTGGTACTATTCTTTGCTTGATAATTCTATATTCTCATTTGAGCAGCTCATGAATTAGTTTCTCCATCAATTCTAGGCTAACATTGGTCCGAAAATGACCTTCTTGGATCTTGCTCAATGTAAGCAGGGAGAAAACAAGAAGATAATTGAAATTATCGCATGGTACCAAGTGCTCTTTTCACAAATCTCATACCCACTACCCAAATTGGATGTGTAGAAGGTATTCATAAGCTTGTAGCAAGCCTGGTAGGAAATTTTTTTTTTAATGAAGTACCCTCCTTTTCCACACCTATGTGTCACATTGCGTGAGCATTAACAAATAGTGGTTTAGTTCAGGGGATCTTCCTCATGCTCCTATTCTAAAGGGAAGTCTATTATATCTATTTCAGGAAAATGAAAGGCTACTGAAAATGTAGTTTCCATGACTAATGATCAAGGCCTTAGGTACAAATGAAAGTTTACAAAGTTATTTGAATCTTATACTTCCATTCTACAAAAAATATTGAAGGATAAGATCATAACCTTGGAAAACCCCCGACCTTTGAAGGAGCCTTATCCTGATTGGTATGATGGAAATTCTTTTTTTCAGTACCATCATGTTAGCAAGAATGATACCAAGTTTTTCATGTGCCTACATCATGAGATATAGGATCGCATTGATGATAGTACCATCTATCTCGATGGGAAAAAGAAAAATACAAATAAATCAATAGTAAAGGACAATAGAAAGTTGCATATTTATATGAACGCTTTTTTTTTCCCATTCTATGAACTTGATTACTGACCCCTCTAATGATTCTCCTCAACCCTCAACATATATTAATATGGTTTCAATTACTCCCCTCCTGTAGCTTGCGACTGGCTCGCCAAATGTGACTTTCACTTTCCAAGACTTTCTTTTGAATAATAAGCCCTCTCCCCTATACATTCCTACTCGCCTCAATGGAAACATTGTGATAGGAGTCCTAGTTGACCTCGTGAACTAGGTGAATGTTATTATAGAGGAGACATTATGGCTAAATTCATTATAGAGGGAGGAATATGAGATGACGAAATCTATCATACATATGCATGATGATCTCTCTCTTAAGCCATATGGCTCGATAACTCTTTTTGTCCTAGTTGGAACTAGTGTTGTGGATACAAATTTTTATGTTATTTCAAAATCCTATTTGTTTAGAGTGAAGTTGGGCATTCCATGGCTAGCTTCCATGAACGAGATTGCTTCCATTATTCACAAATGTTTAAATTTTTCCCATGAATGTGGCATGCACATTGTGTATGACATTGGATATCAACCATTGGTATCTCATGGGAGTTTTTCCTTGGATCATTTTTGGCCTACCCTAGTTGATCTGCTCCCTCCTAGAATGGACCTACTTTATCAAAACTATGTAAAGTACAAAATTGAGGGCAAAGGATAACTAAAAGTGACTAAACTGATAGCACAAAAACAAGCTACCTCTTCCTCTTGGAAAGAAAGGAGAAATCTACCCATACTCAAGGTGCTACCTCTACCTCCCTTCTTGAAGAATAAATTTTGGTTACTACTCCTGGCTTTCGCATAAGAAGTCTAATGGTACCTGCTTGGCATAAAGTTAAGGTTCAGGTATCCAACCTTCCTACCTTACCCACGAGCCCTCAACTCAGCATGTATGGTAAGGGGAAGGGTCCTCATGGGGAGTCCTTTATGTATCATCCTCCATGGCCTCCTACCACTCCTACCCCCAAGGCAGTGAATGGAAAGAGGCTTGTTATTGGGGCATTGGAGCCCACTCCCCCTGCTCTCATTCCAACCTCTTCTCAATCTCTCTCTCCTACTACTATCTAGGAGTCCCTCCCTCCAGTGGAGACAGTCATGATGGACACTCTGATGGCCAATTAGGAGCCTTTTTTCCCCTCTCAGCTATTGGCCTCTAGTTCCTAGAGTCACAGGAACTACCTTGTGTGTGAGAACGAGCGTCAATGAAAGAGGCTAACCACTAAGTAGGGCACTTTACAGACGAAGGGGGGGAGTCAATAGTTTCTACTCTAGCACCTTCTACTACGTCTTCCTCTCCTATCCCCTCTGCTTTAGTTCCATCAACTTTGGTTCTACTTTTGGCTCCTATTGCAAGCATAAAAATTCCTAACCCTAAGAGGTTGCAGGTGTTTATTGCTCCTTCGATCGAGTTGCATCTTTTGATGTCCCTCTCAAATATCCCACCATTTTCAAAACCTATGGACATGTTGAATACCTCGATGGTGTCCACCACAATCTTCACCTCCTTTGTGTCTTTCACCTCGTCTATGGGGGTCTTGCATCCTCCGACAAAGCGGAAGATGGAGAATGGCCCCGCTTGAAATGGGGGTTGAAAGAGGAGTTCACCTTCTTCAGTAGGTGGTTCTGCATTAACATGTGTCATCCTAGTGATTAAGGAGGTTTTGGTGTCCTCAAAGTTTGTCAATGCTCCAGAGTCATTCAGTGAGCCCAGTAGTGAATCTCGAGTGCTTCCTCCCTCACCCATTGAATTAACATATGGAACTCCTATGAAGTGCATATTAATTCCCTAGATGAGGTCCCAACCCTTTTAGTGATCTTTGTGAAGTCACTGACTTTCACCGTTTAAATTTGTGTTCATTTCAAGGTAGGATCTAAATTCACATTAAGCATATCATTACTATTAAATCCAATACATATTATTGTTATTAACCAAATTACTACCATAATATTAACATACTTTCCTTAATTAATACTTTTAATATTTTTATTAGTCTACAATCATAAAATATTTCAAATTCCATATTCAAATATTTTAACTTCATCCTCTTATGTGAATCCCCTTAATGTAACCATACTTATTGTACTTGTCTCTTTTTCTTTCAAAATATATATTTATTTTACATAATTTAATATTTACTTTCCAACTTAAATTTAATCTCTTCATACCTTGTTAATATTTATTCTTAAAAAAATTACATGATTAATGATTATAAATAAACAATCTTATTATTACCCAAAATATTAATGTTAATGTTGCTATTACAATTATTAATATTACTTGGTTACTATTTCTTTTTCCTATCCACTCATTTACACATATTTAAATGTCACTCTAATTCACACTAGTCTTACATTCCCAAATGACATGTTCAATGATAACATTTGTGTTATTACTACTCTCTCTTTTAATTCTAGAAATTATTTCACTACACTTTATTTCCATGGTGAAAATGATCTCAAAGTTTCCTTCATATTACTCATATTCACTTAAAATGTGATTTTACTCATAACTTTAGTTTACTTATCACAATTAGTCCCCTTAGTAGTACTACTTAATTGATACAAATATTAACTCTTATTTTGACTCAATTTTAATATAAAAGTATTATTTATACAACCATATTTTTATTTAGCCACCAATTAAATAATGACTACATTATTTAATTTTATTAAAACTAACCTCATATTAACTTAATTAATCTTATTTACTACCATAATTATTACTACACCTTTATTACTTCTAGATAATATTATCTCTAATTTTTTTAATATTATTAAGCTTTTCTTACAATTCAATGCTATTAATTTTCATTTTTTCTTTTTCATTATTAATAATATTTTTTAATATAATATTAATGTTAACTTAATTTCAATGTCATTGCTCCTTACTGCCCATTTGTCATTTATAAAATCATTAATTTTGATATTTTGTTAACATTAATTTATACTATTATATGGAATAATAAAGTCAACATTTAAAGTAATATTATTATTATTTAATCATTGAAATCTTTACAATCTCTTTGGCCTTTTAGCAGCAATAAATTAGAATATCTATATTATTGTGTAGCCCACTAATTGTATCTGGACAATAGTAGTTTAAACTTATATGATGGTAGGTTTGTCGCTTGGCTAAATGTCAACATGGGTATACTTTATATTGTTCAAAGATTTCTGAATTTGATTGTGTACAATTTTTTGCATCAATATTTTAGGTCACACTCTATGATCCATTGTAGTGCCCCTTCGTATTATCCTTCCTTGTCATTCAAGTAAGTGTTTATTTGTGATGTCATGTTGATTTCTTTGTTTAATGTGTTATTGAATTGTATGGTGAACTTAATATTTTAAATGGCCTTGTTTAATCAGTTAAGTAAATTAAAATTGATTACAAGGTAATTTAAATAATTTTAGAATTTAAAATAATAATTAAATAAATTAATTTTGTGAATTAAAAAGTATATGGTTTAATATTAAATAATCGAATTAAATTGTTTTGTGAAAAATATTGCTTTAAATTGTATTTAATAATAATTGATAATTTATTATCATGAAAGGCTAATTATTTAAATATGGAAAAATAATGAGATTTTAAATAAATAAATGAGATTAGATTTTGAACTATTGAAAAAATAAGTGAGAATAGGAAAAGAGGGAGTGTGTGCACATGCACGACTCCAAACTGATTTTCCAACTAGAAACTTGCCAACTTGGTTGATTTTGGGTTTCAAAACTTATCTCTTGGATTTTAATTTTGGGAAAAATAAAACTCTTTCTTGTTTCAATAGTGCTTGTTCTTGGAAAACTGTTTTAGGAGTTTTTTTTTTTCAAAAAAGAAAGCTTTTCTCTACAAATAGAACTCTGCAAAAATAATTTTGAAAACAATATAGTTTTGTATTAATGTATTCTTCTAAAAGTGACTAAGTTCTAGAGAATAAATCATTGGTTGTGAGAGGAATCCATTACAACACATTTTCTCTAATTTCAGGCATAAGACTCCATGTTGGTCATTGAATTTCTTTTGTATGAATTTGGTTTTCAAAATTTTAGTGTTGGAAATTCGTTGTATATGTATTTTTGAATTCGTTGTTCTTGCTTCCATTGTTGGTCTTTTTGAGGTTTTCTTTGTTGCTTATATATTTTGTCAATCTGCAAGCAACTTCTTTGCATTCAATTTGACCGATCTCTTAAGATTTCACTCAATTTCCTTGAGTTAATCAGTTGTCCTTGCTCAATAATTTCATTTAGGGAAATGTTTGGAGTCTTCTTGGTATTCAATGCTTGTAATTTCCTTGATTTGAGTTCAATTTACATTCTTGAAGCTTGAAGTGAATTCTATGTTGTGTGATTTGAATTATTTTTGTTGAGTTTCAGGCATATCAATGGCATTAAAAAGATGCCATTCCTTCTTATCTCTGCCAATTTGATTATGCTTGATAGCTGATTTAGTTGGCATTCTTTAGCATTCAAAATATTTGTTTGCTTTTGACCATCGATAGGCATATTAGTCTTGGATTTTAATTTATAGCTGTGGATCTTGGTGGAAGTTTTTAATTGAGGAACTCACACCTTCATAGCCTGTTTAGGTTTTTGATTTGTTGTTTCATCCCATATCCAAGTTCATCTTCTCTTTGTGAATAATTTTTTTTCTTTGTGGAGCACACCATGAAGAGGTTTAAGCATGTGAACCTATTAGATTGTTTCATTCAACATCACTGATATTTTCCCCTACTGTCACTAACCATAGTGTAGGGATGACTTTTTAGATTGTATTTAGCATTATTCAGCCATAGTAGAAGCGACCAATCGAATCAGGATATGTCCTCAATGGTATGTAAACCAAATCCTTTGACCATTCATTGAAGGTAACCACATCCTATTCTATGCCTTCATATTTTGTATTCTACAAAATTCTTTTCCCTGCATCCTTGATCTTGGCTATGAGAATAGTCAAAGTATTTATTCTATGTATGCTTTGGGTCAAAGAAGCCAAATTTGTTGGTTGTGATGAACTCCATATATGGTACCCAATGCATGGAGTGAGATTTCTTTTTTCCCTTTGATTCAATAAAAAAAATCTTTGAAATTAGAGGATTCAGTTGAGACCATCGGGTATGGAGTTCGGCCCATATGAGGGTTAGTGGCACCAATAGAACCATGTGATTGTCTAGACATCAGGTGGAGTGTTTTGACTTAATCAGCTATCTCACCAGCCACAAAATTGAATCAATGTGTATACTAAGATTTATATCCCATTAAGAAGTTCAATGTATACATGCGGAGTTGGAAATCAGCCTACTTGAGTTGCTTTTGGCATTGACTGTAGATATGGAAAAAATAGAATGTATGATATTCTTTTCCAGGCATTTGATTAATTATATATATATATATGTATATATACTTTGCATGTATGCATATG